>CM020520.1:7735000-8045000 GCA_009823395.1 Thamnaconus septentrionalis
AGGGGAGAACAAGCAAGGCCCCGACAATAGCACAGGTGAGAAAGGCAAAAAAGAGAAGCAGAGGGAGGGAGGGAGGGAGCAGAACACCCAGCCATGCCCCTCCTCCTCTCCTCCCTCCCTTCACTCCACTACCCCCAGTGTCTCCTCCTCCCTGTGCGCTCGCTCCGTGCTTCAGGGAGACGGAGGGACCATCTCTGAGCGACAGAGTGCCATTCTGGACCGAGGACGCAGTGGGAGTGTGAGCCCAGTCGGAATGGGGGGCTCTGCATTCTAAAGGCGGCTTGTGGATAGCAGAGGGCCAGGAAAACAGGGGCAGGAATTCCAGGTTGCAGATCCGAGGTCTTGGCTTCGGCTTTGGAGATTCCAAACTCACCCATGGTCACCGAGATGACAGACGTGGAGTAGAGACGCGGTGGGGCGAGGGGGATTATAAGGAAACATCTGAAGGCAAACCCCAGGGAGCTCCACCTCCTCCTCTTTCTCCTCCACCTCCTCCTCCTGGGAGTCTCGCTGGGCCTAACGCCTCCGCGATGGGACCCTCGGCCGAGTCCACCTGCCTCCTGCTGCTGCTGTCTCTGAGCAGCGTCCGGCCAGTGTCGGGGGGCTGCGCGGGAAAGTGCTGCCGAGGCCGAGAGCTGAGCTGCTCCGCCACCGACTGGAGGATGGACCGCGTGTACGGGACGTGCTACTGCGACGTGGGCTGCGTCGCCACCCAGGACTGCTGCTTCGACTACTTCACAGAGTGTCCAGGTGAGCCGCTGCGAGGCCGCTGCAAGTTTAACTCCCACCCATGCACACGCCTTCGGTACACGGCGGCGGGAGGGGAGATAACCTCTAGCATGAGATAACCCAAACTTTAATGATCTGTCTGTAGGACAGAAGACATAAACACTATGGATACTTGGCTGCTTATCGCACATCTTCATCATGGTCAAACATGCGCACTGTCCTGACTGTCCTCTCATCTCTCCCAACCTGCATTCAGTCTGTAAACAGTTGCCCAGCCGCTCCGCGTCTAACCTGGTTTCAGCAGACTGGCCCACATAACGGAATTAGTGCAAATATTTGAAGAATGCTGCTCCGTCAATCACCCGGTGCAATTACAGGTCCGGTCAGACGAGCCGAGCGGACCTAATGTGTTGTACGGGCCAGCGGTGGCTGAAATCTGCGCGCCTATTGGGCCCCGACATCAAAGCACCGAGCATCAAAAGCCAGGGGAGCGAGCGCGGGGCTGAATGGGCCTGGCGCGCCGCTCCTTAAGACCACTTGTAGCCGAGCAGGAAGCACAAATTCGACAAGTCACAATCAATGCTCCGTTGATCTTTAGTTATTTCCTGAATATTTAACTCCATTACACGGTTTCAGATGGCAAATTAGGGCCGTCTGCGAGGCCTCGCCGTCTGCCTACTAGAACCTACTGGGACTATTAGTTCCGGCACGTCTGGAGTTCGCAGACCGCTGAAGGCGACCTGTGAGCAACTCCTTTGTCACAGCGTGTGGACGATTGCCAGTAGTTTGCAATACAGCAAGATTTGGTATCGATCGGATACCAAAGAAATACAGGGCCACGATATTGCAAACCTGGACAGAATTTGCCCATTGCAGTTAAAAAGAAAATATTTACGGTGTGAATAAATATTTTCTTTTGTGTCTTGGTGGGAAAATGTGAATGTGTTTGTGAGCCCTGTCGAAGAATTTCTGTCACCATCTGGGACAGACAATGAAGTATTCTATTCTGTTCTTGCATCCTCCAGCTCATGACTGCGCTGTGGGCGAGTGGAGCTTCTGGAGCGGCTGCGCTGAACCCTGCCAGCCGTCGGTGAGGGTGCGCGTCCGGCAGATCGAGCGGCAGCCCAGTCACAGCGGCGAGCGCTGCCCCGGCCTGAAGGAGCAGAGCGGCTGCCGGGAGTACCGAGACCATCAGGGGAAACTCTGCGGCCATCACACGGGTACAAGACCCACAAAGACGCCTGGCTTTTTCATGACCAAATGTTCCAAACTTTTGCCAAACAAACTTTCCCATTTCAGGTCCTGCACTCATCACCAGCATGGAGTTTGCCAAGGGGAGGCCCAAGCACGACCACTACGGCAACCCCCTCAACCCCGGGTACGTCTCAGTCTGCCCACCAACCTCCTGCTATCTTACAAGTTGAAAAGTTCATGCGAGCGTGCATCTAGAGGCCAGCTGAGACAGCGGCGCTGCACCGTGCAGCCCGAGCCCGGGTTAAGAAAAAGAAAAAAAAGAAGATAACCTTTTAATCCATCTACACGAGCTCCCCCCGTTGGCTGTTTGCTCACCTGGACGTCTGTCTACAGACCATTATGTACAGCAAAAAGCTGGGACTGCCCACGTCCCTTTGAAATCAAACACTCAGCACTGTAATAATAAGGACCGTCACACGCATGAAAGGGACGTGCACAGAGGTTTCAGGTGACAGCGTGCCAGTTAGTGTGCACACACAGCCTGCGGGGACTCAGGGCCACCACCGCGTCATGAATGCAAGTCATCCAAATCACACCTGTGGATTCTAGGAGTAGTCAAGTCCAACACTATGCAAAAATTAGTGTCGACTTGTCATTAAAGACCCCAGGGACAAGAAAAATTGTCTTCATGTTTTAGAAATTGTGTGCCAAAACCTTTTGCAAGGGGGCTGTAAACAGGGGGCTAAATATGCAGCTTTCTATCTAAAATGAATCTCTCAATAAGACCCTCAATACAAATGTCACTCAAAATGAAGTAGTCCCACCCGTGACTGTTTTGATGCACGGCCGCTGTTATTTCATTAAGCATGTGACCTGTGTGACCCGCAGCTTCTGCATGGAATTTGCGCTGGAGTCGCGGACGCCCCACTGCACGGTGGAGAACCGGCCACACACGCACTGGATGCGCTACATCGCAGAGGGCTTCAGGGTGTGTGTGGCGTGCGAGCCCCCCGCCATGAGGAACAACAGCGGCAGCTGCCAAGGAGATGGCCAGGAGTCAGACAAGTATGAAGTTAGGAACCTCCTGCCGGCGGAGGTGGTTTAATGTTGCTGGTGTTTTGTTCAGGTACCAAACCTGAAACGCTATTCTACATCTACTTTGGCCTACTGCCAGCCAAAATGTGATTTTTAGCCAATCCAGGTTGAAACCGAATGGCTCTTTTGTAGTGTGAACAGTCACAAATCACAAGAAATCCAAATTTTTGCAAAACGGATTGAAAGCACCTTCAGGAGGTCGTTTCAATCACATTTGGACCGATGCGTCTCAGTGTGAACAGCCCCAAACACACCGGTGGAGCAGATTGAGAAGGAATCTGATTTGAATCAGATTCGCCTGCAGTCTGAACGCAGCCTTAATGTTGCGTCTGTTTTGTTCAGGTACCAAACCCAAAACGCTATCCTACATCGATTTTGTTTGATTGATGAATCTGTTTAAAAATCCAATTTTGAAGGGGAGGCGGTCCCCTCACCCTCTGGCTCACTTTGCATCCCATCAAGAATGCAGGAGGCAGCAGGCAGCCGTGAAAGTGAGCGAGCGACAGTGCGACGAACGTAACTGCGACTGTCTTGCAGGGGGACCTTGCTTCAGTGGCAGGCGGTGGGGAATCAGCGGTGCAGCGGAACGTGGAAAATGATCAAGAGGAGCCGGCGGTGCGACTGTCCGCCACAACACAGCTTCGTCTTCATCTGAGCACGACGCTGACAAGTCACTGCTGAGCAGGTCCGATGCCTCCAGTTTACGGGCATTTAAAAAGGACTTTAAGGCAGGCGTCACCCTATGGAAAAGAAAAATGCATATGCCTTTTTACTTATTTATGTATTCACACTGAGTTGCAGAGATTTCACGTCACTTGTGATGAGCGCAATGTTCTCTGAGGAGGAGCTGCAGTTTGGTGGTGCCGTGAAACCCACATAATGTGTTCTGCAGCGAAGCACCACATGATCTCAGATGACTCAAAGCACTTGGTGGCCTTTAAATGTGGATGAGGTGTTCATTATCTGAAAAACAATAGTTGTAAAACCATGAGAGGTGATTTATTTGTTGGAATTCTATAGATAAACATGGCAAGCAAATGGAAAATATAAAAATATTAGAATTGGAATATAGCACAGCTTGTCCTGACCCGCCCATTAAAAAGCCCAATGTGTAACATTGACAGGGATCCTTGACTCTAAATTGAGATGTATTAAGTCTCTAAAAATAAGTGTTACTGTTCTCAGTATGAATTTATATTTTCGTTTAAAATCTTAACAAGATGTTTGGAAAGTCTATTTCCTGCTGGGTGGCTCATTCAACCATCTAACATGAATGCAATTCTCTTTTTAAGCTATCGAAAGGTCCAATGTTTCTTTTGCTTGCTATTTTCCACTTTACCACTAGATGTCACTAAATCCTACTTAACGCACTGAGCTTTTAAATACTGAATACATTTATGCCAGAGCAACTTAGACAGTATTTCATCCGTTTGGTACACAGTTGGCTTGCTTTCAAACTATTTTATTGGAAACCACCTGGTATTGATCTTTGTAACAATGAACCGAATATTCAAAAACAAACAAACAAAAAACATTCCAAAACAATTTCAGAATAATAAACATGAAGTGACCTCAGTGGTTCAGTTCCCAGAGCTGCCGTCTTTCAGTCCATGTTCCTGTCCAGGCTCTCCAGCTTCCTCCATCATCCAAAGACAAGCAAACCAGAATACTGGCAAATCCAAACTGTCCATGAGCTTGAGCAAAAATGGCTGTTGTCTGAGGTTCCGTTCGCCTTTGCCCCCAAGTTGTTATGCCGTGATCTGTTACGGGGCCCCACGAACCAAAATGCAGGCGAAGCAATTCCAAGTTCTTCCTGATGTGAAGCAAATGGCCCAGGCCACTGATATGATGCATGAGAGTGCCCCCTGGTGGCTTGTTCCTTCCCTTGACTACTACTACTGCTACTAGTAACAGGTGCCAAAGCAAACCTTCAATAAGTTCAATAAACCAGAATTTCATTCTTTTCATATTAACATTTTGTACACTATAATACATCACCGGTGATAGAAGGCTACACATGCATAGATATTTACCATATGCTGAGTGCCCTCTAGTGGAACTTTCTAGAATTCAAAAATAGAACTGCAGCAATATTTACAACAAAATGAATTCCTGGGTGAAGGCTGTTGAGCTGCTACATGAAACAATTTAAAGAACATTCTTACTCTTCAGCTGGCTGAACGTGCCTTCGACATGGTCCTCCAGCGGTCTTTCAGCATGGTGCCGGTGCGACCTTCAAAGTCATAATCCAGTAAAATGCGGGCCCACTTCCCGACGCCGTGCTGACTCACGCCCTCCTTGAGATACTCGTCCAGCTCCAGGGTCCACTTCTGGAGGAGCAGAAATGTGACTTTTCAGGTGTTTGCCGACTCTAAACACACAAAGGGCGACGGACGCTCGGTGCCGCTCGCACTGGTATTAATAAACCGTCTCATCCGTTTGACTTGCCTGCCTTTTTCTCTCCCTCTTTATGAAGCCGCTTTTGTTTTCGCTGGCCTTCATCGGCGACTTCTTCACTGTGATAATCCGAGAGAGTTCTAGAAGAAATCAGCATAGTTGAGCATTTCCTCCACGCACAGGTAACTTACTTTGTGTTCTGCACTGCTATGTGTACACATGCCACACATATGCATGCTCACCATTCTGTGGGAGTCTTCTGAGAGGGACACAAAGCTTCTTGTGCGACCGCGACTCACGTCTCCAGAATTCCTGAATGGTCGTTGACAGGAGTTTATGTTTTGCCCTGTGGGAGCGAGAAACCCTGTGATTTACTGATTTGCGCCCAACCATCTGCTCGCTAATGGCTATTAAGAAAAAACAAGACACGCATAAAGTTTGTTTTCCACTGACCTTGTGCGTCTTTTCTCCACCTTTTCTCTGTCAAAACACAAGAGTGTTGCACTGTGATATTCAGGAGAAACGGAGCAATGCACGCTGTTCATTCCGAGATGTATTAAAGAAGTTATTTCCGACTTACTCTGTTTTTTGTGTGGACGTGTTGTCCGGTTCTGACAGGAGGCTGCCGTGCTTGGAGGAGCTCTCCAAAGCCTCGCTGTACTCTGATGACTTCAACACGTCTGTGGCTGCCTGATGGATCGGAGGCGGATTAAAACACGCAGAAATAATTGTCTTTGACAAAACAATTGCCCTTTATGTCTAAGTAGTGAGGGGCACCAAACTTATGAGGCCCGTCAAAGGAGCATTTTACACTCTCACCTTGGTCAACAGCGTTTATGTAAATCACTCTTGAAAGGTTCATGAATAAGCGAGTTTGTAAGACCCTGAAGAGGTGGCGGCCAAATGCAGAAGTTTGCCCTTTCAAAGTAAATTTAGATGACAAATTGTCTATTAACTTTGACTGATGATGTCATATGAGCACCTTCAGCTGGTCAGTGCACCATTAAACTCAAGGACAGGGGGCAGGACTGAGCACCCTGGCATGAGAGAACAAGATTTAATCATGCGTGGAAAAACACTTCAAAAGTCCCATATTGAAGTAACTTCAGGATCTATTATTTTGTGTCCCAAAGTGCACTCGCAAACTTGTCAAATGACCAAATGAGAACTCGAACAAGTGAGGTGAGGTGAGGTGAGTAGGGGTTGTGTACCTTGATAAGATAGTCAGAGGGATTCCTCTGCAAGTAGGCATCAACGTAACTTTTCACCGTCTCCAACAGGCGACTGAAGCTGAAGCTCATCAGGAGCGGGTGGTAGGTGTCGCCCTTTTTCACGACGGTGGTCAGCTTGACGCTCAAGCCCTGTCGGAAAAACGCCAAGTCAGTCAAAAACTCCATGACCACCACATGACCTTGCACTGATGCAACTAGGAGTGGTAATAATTAATCGATTATCGATTAATTGTCGATTAAGAATGAAATAAAATTGCAATTAATTGAACCTTTTTTAAACAGGGTTTTTTGTTAAACGGCTAGGTGTACACCTGTATACCTAGAACAAGTTACTTTTAAACAACTTTAAAAAAAAAAAAATAATAATAAAGTCAGAAGATAAACGTTTAGGGTGTTTTTACTGTTCTCTAATGTAAAACCTGGGTCACATTGGACCCTCAACATTATTTAAGCGTACACATTTCTCATTGTGAAATTTAGGTTCTCAGGAAAAATCGATAATGCAACAAATGATGCGACAAAAACCATGTTTGTGCCGCTGACCTCTGGGAATAGTTGTTCCTCCTTGAGCCACTTCAGGGCCGAGCGGGCCAAGACGCTGTCGCCTTTCTCCAGGCACACAGCCACGGCCTGCAGCAGACGGAACAACAGGGGACGTTCGATAGAAAACAATGCTTATTTCTGAGACTCGGAAGCTCTTTGTTTCCTCTCTTACCTGGACAAGCAAGAGGACGGTAATGTCGTCGAACATTTTATCATCGGCCACGGTACTCTTTAGATCCAACCATAATTTAGCAGCCGACATCAGGGGCATCACAGAGCTATCCTCGTCATATTGGACATCTGGGGAAAACAAAGCACATTAGAACAGTGAAGAAGGTAGAAGAGCACTTGGATGGGACCCTCCAGTGAATAAAGCTGCTGACTGTGACGGATTACCCATTTGTTTCCCACGCATGACTCTGGTGAGGAAGGCAACGATGAGGATTTTCTTGGAGTAGAGTTCCCCTTTCAAAGCGGGGCTCTGAGAGAAGACTGGAACAGCGGAGATGTTGAGGCGTCATGATTCGAGAAGGATTCATGTGCTTTTACAGCGGCGATGTCGATGAACGAAGGGATTGTTGTTTCATTTTATATCGTTTTTTATTTTGACATTCAATTTAAGTTGACGCAACAGCGCGATTCACGTCACCATTATAACTCGGGAAGTTTTATGTTTATGTATTGCTTTTGGATTTAGTCGTAGCAATAGATTTGCTTTCTACCTTATTTCTATTTCAGTCTATTGAGGGAAACAATTAAAGACTTGAAAGGGCTCAGAAATCTCAAGGACAAGACTTGAATGTTACGTTTATTTGGGTGAGTATCACTTCCAACAAACCCCAAAATAACTCCGTGGGCATTTTGACTCGCTAAGTAGTTAGTCGTAGTTCGTAGTTTCGTCGCTATTTTTTTTTTCAGGAATACGTCCTATTCCGACAATAGGTTGTTTGGATATCTAACATTAACATGTAAAGTATGTCTTACCCTCGAACACCGATAGGGTTTGATCAAATGCATCCAGTTTTCCTTCTTTGAAACGACGGCAGAGACTCGCAAAAAGAAAGTCCAAGTTCCATCGAGTAACTATCGTTGAAACCTGATAAAAACTGACACCCTCGTCCATATCTGCGCCATCAACGGCATCCTCGCACTTAATTTGGGGTTCCATTACAACACTCTTATGTTCCCTGCTCCTTGTTGTTTGGAGTTGTTTCTTGTCGGAAACCAGCAGCCGGAAACGATTTGATATCCGCGCGCTTTTATTGTAAATCGGAGTGATACCCAGCAGCGTCCTCTGGTGGCTTGGTGGAATAACTACAGCGTTTCAGACTCGATCGAATGACAAATTATTGAGTGCAAGACTGATTGGCTTAATACTACTCTCGTTGTATGCATGTTTAAAAAAAGGTATTACGTCAAAAGCTCAGCTTTTGTCTTTGAAACTACGTAATCATTTTCAAAAGGCAGGAGAAAAATCCCCTCATATGAAAAACCTGAGACAAACAGAATTAGTACTGTAGTGCAACACACAACCGAAATGTGGAGATTAATTGCATTTCTCTCCAGTCATTTTTCAGCCTGTCAGAGTATTTATTGAGTGTTGCACTTATATGGACATGAAAAGCAGTAATTCATATCTATATTTTGCAAAGGAAAAATCAATTTTAATCAAATCTTTGTGTTAAACTATTTATATTTGTTTCACATTATATAATGATTTATATCTGTAGAAAAAATAGAAAAAGATGTGACTCAAAAGCAGCTGGTTTGTGTCAGGGAAAAACACCAGTGAGCAGACATGAGTTCTATTCACATTTATTTGTTATTCGGCATATGCTAATAGACGTAATGGGGAACAATGCTCTACAGAAGAAATGTTGACATACATGTACCATAACAAAGAGTTCAGTGGTCACATAATTGTTCGAACTACTACATGCATACAAAGATGCTGCTTTGTACAGAATCCCTCTGTAGCTCAGAATGTGGCTAATGACGATGCTCTTCAAATCTAAACAAAGATTACATGAAAAAAAAACAAAAAAAAATGTAAGAGGCAGAGTACACACGTGAATAAGAAGAAATGGTGCATTATGCATTTTGAGGAGAGGGGTTTGTAAGCACACATGAGTAACACAAACAACATCCATTCTCTCAGAGAAAATAAAGACACATCCTTTCCAGTCTGTACAGCACAAAAAGATGGAAATGCCTTTGTGAGACAGTGAGACAAAGCACAGTCCATTTGCTGTCAGCCCACAGAATTAATTTCAGTACCCACACAAACATCACTCCAAGGGAATATACAGTCCCTGATCAATCCCGACCGCATGTTTCTCTATCCTACCTGTCAAAATGAAGGATTACTCGAGGCTAACGCGGAGACATTGTCTCAGTAAACAAGGGGATGGAGGAGAGAATGTTAAATTATAGCTAACAGGTACAGAAGGGGTGAGACTTTGATGTTGGATCTCGGAATTAAATAATGGTGGGCATACAGTATGTACAGAGGCAAACGGAAATATGGTTCTTGTTGGTGAGGACGCCCTATCATCTCATTTATGTGTGAAGAAATTGGATGAAACGAGAGCACCAGGTTTGCTTTCACTTTTCCCCAGTGGCCACTTGTGGTGTTACATGTTTTTAACCAGAATATTCCAAAAGAACAGCAGTTGATGCAAATAATTGTGACTCTTCTGATATACATTTTTGATATATTGCTAAAATCTATTGTATATGTAAAAGTTTGCTTCGGCAAAGGGAAGGGATTTAAAATCCTTGCAAAGTCACTGCATGATAAAGTCTAATGGCACAGTCGAATTTTGCAAGGGACCTTTTCCTGCCCATCGGTGGTCAGGTAGATTTTCCTTTCCTTCCTATTTTACAGCTGTTTTTTCCTTTTAATTCCCTCTGTGCTCCTCCCTGCCTCATGGAGGATTGATGGGAGGGGGGAAGGGTGGACACAGAATGTGGTAGACAGATTGCCCGAGAGGAGGGAGCAACACCTGCTGCTCCTTCACTCCAGGAGCCAAGACATCGATGTGGATTTGACAACATCACCTTTGGGAAAGAAAATGAAAAGAAAAGTACAGAAGCAGCATTAGCTGTCAAAGGAACAACGAGAGAAGCTAACCAATTGGAACATCAGAGAGTCATAGAAAACCTGAGAACTCAATAACATTACTTGTATCTATTACATAAAGACCTGATTTCTCCTATAAAATTAGAATTTTTTTTCTGTACAGTGCTATGAACAAAGCAAAATGACTTGCTGCCTTCTCATAAACAGCGGTGTTATGAAAAGGCACGCATCATTTTTAACCACCGTATGGCAATTGTAGTCGTGCTCCGTTTTGGTTTTTAGAAAAAATAGAATCATTTTTAAAGTTAATCCACAAAAAAACATAAATCCTTTGTGTGTGGCCACTGAAATTAGATTATCTCAATACGGACTTTTTTTTTTTAAATGCAAATTTAACAGCAATATAAAAGGCCAAAAGTGGTCAAATTTGGATCCCCATTTTTAAACATATTTCAATTTTTGAGCTTCATGGATACTTGGCATGAACGTGCCCGACAGCATGTGCCAGCCATATAACATGAAAAGGCAAATTTGCATTGTCAAGAGAGACTCTGGTCGTTGTAATACTGTTTTGCCTCATATTAAAGATAGAACATTTGAAAAATACAAGTTATTTCTGCCTGTACACTTACAAATCCCATAGACAGAAAATAAAGTGCCACAATTCTTGGCCTGCATAGATTGCAGTTTGCGGTATTGCACATTCCACACCTTTCTGTGAGAACAAACAAAGACAAAAGTTCACAATAAGACGGGAAGAAAGACAAAGAATACCAAAAAAAATCCAAAACAAAACAGAAAACGCTGTAGCATTCTGGTTTGTGTGGCTTCCACAAACGCACTACGAGCACACGCTGCCAAGTGTCAAAGAATAAATAAAGATTCCAGCAATTAAATTGGAACTGAAGGCAACAGACAACAGATATTTTCAGTCAGTGTAAAACAAAGACAGTGAGAAAAAAAAGATTTACATTAAAATAAAACTCCTTTGGGTTTAAGTTTGACTGAAAACAGTTTTGTTCACAAAGAAAACAAAAAAACTCACACAATAAATAGCAGTCCAAGACACTACAGATATACAAAAAAAATCCTTAAACGTAGTCAGCAGGATCGGATAAACTTGCGGTAGTTTGGAACAACCCTAACAAAGACATTGGGATGCTGACAACAGATATAATGATCATGATGCAGGTAAACGAACCATAAGAAAAATCCCAAAATAAAAACACATAGAAACTACCGTCAGAATATATGTTTTTACTGTATATGTCATTTTGCAGCCGTGATAGATGAAAGCTCGTCAGTGTGCTTGATTTGGTCCATTGGAAAGACAAGTTATATTTTCTGTCATTGTCGTCTGACCATTTTGAATTGCCATAATAATAGAAAAGAAGAATATATATCATGTGTTTTCATGATCAGGTCTACTGTGCTGAATTAATAGTCTGAAGCTTTTATTTTTTTGAAATCTCACCTACTGGTAGAATTCTTCTACAACCAATCTAAGCCTACTCATTTCATATCTTTAATAGTTTATATTTCTATATAATATCTCTATGTATGTATCTAAAAATCAGAGAGTAAATAATATTTACTTTGCGATTTGGATAGAATCAAACGTCTGAACAAGGAATTAAAACAAACCTCGTCCAAACCTCTGACACTGTATTATACATATTTTCAGCGCCTGTCCTTACTGGTAATAGATATATTTGGCAACAGTGGATGTTTATTTTTTTTTTTTTGAAAGCAACTGAGGTGTGTTTGTCCATTTCGCCCACCACAGACTGAATATTGATGCTCAAAATGAAAGTTCAACAGTTGGGATGGGAACCAAAAAGCAACAATATGCCAACGTTAGTTTCTTACACCGTTTCTTTTTTTTTTCGCACACACACACACAAAAAAAAAAAAAAAAAAAAAACATTACAGGGTCATCATTGGGGACATTTTGCATTTCCATAAAAGTTAATGATATGTTTTGCTTTGTCTTTTTTTTGTTGTTGTTGAATAATAAGTCGCTACGATGCAACAGCCAGTCTGAGGGCTTTCGCTTGAACACCCCTCCCTTTTCACATTAGAAATATGTGTAAATTCCTCAGTAGTTTACCCGCCCCCTCCTCCCTCTCTGTTGCTTTCCTGTGCATTGCCATTGCCTTGGATGTCCTGTTATTTACAGTGGAGCGCTTTCAGCAAACTAAGCACCGTAAAATAGCCGTCTGTCTTTTTTTTAAATACATGCTCTTTACAGTTCAGTCCCTCTGCGTGTTTTCCCTTCCTCTGCTAGAAAACAAGGGGTGGCCGGGGGCTCGTCGTTATGTACAATGGGGAGGACCAAAAGTGTTTTTTTGCAAGTGTAAAGTGTGTTTCTCCTGCTCGCTCCTCTCCAAGCCCGCCGCCTGTCCTTGAAGTCCTTCCCGAGTGTGTGTGAAGCCTTCGTCCTTCTCCGCAACGCACAACGACACAAGTAAAAAAGGGACTTGTCATGCCATGCAAAAAATAGTACCACTTGTCTTTTCCTCCTCACACTCCCCGACCGAGCTCGCTGCGCCTCCGCCGCCCCTCCTCTCCTCAGCTCCTCTCTTGCAGTCACATGCTGGTTTCGCACGTCGGTGACAAGCTGCCGTCGCCCGGCAGCAGGCGGATGTCGGGCGTGAATATGTGGTTCTCCACCTTGTGTCCGCTTTGGTTGCTGTCGGCCGCGGCGCCCTCGGCCGCACCCTCGGCCGCGCCCTGGGTGCAGTTCTGCGCGGCCGTCTTGGGCGAGGTGGGAGCGCCCGCGCCGCCCTCCGAGGACGGGTCCTCGTCGCCCGGCGGGGTGTCCACCACCAGGCCCTTGGGCGACAGCGGGCAGGCCTCCTCCTGCTCCGTGATGGGGATGAGCGGCGACGTCTCGCCCTCGGGCGAGTCGTCCTCCAGGATGCTAGAGCTGATGTCGCCCGGCGAGGTCGTGCTGGGCGGTGTCAGCGGGCCCTCGGCGCCCGCTTTGAGGAAGTCGTCGGGCAGGTTTTTTATTTTGAGCGGCGAGTTGTTCCTCCGCAGGGCGGCCTGGATGTTCTCCACGGCGCTGGCGAAGCTCTCCCCTTCCTCCGCCGGGTTGCCGTGCTCCTGGAGGACCTCCTTCAGGGTGGAGCTGTGGTCGTCGCTCAGCCGCCTGGGGTCCAGGTCGGGCGGCGCCCCGGGGTGCCCGGCCGGACACGGCTGGGCGTCCGGTTGCACGCCGTCTGCCGAGCAGCTGGCAAAGTCGCCCGGCGCGGAGGGCCCGACCTCCTTCATCTCCAGCGTCACGCCCTCTCTCAACCCGAAGTCGGGGCTGTGAGATTTCCTGGGCGAGGCCGGGCCCGTCATGGTTGTGCTCAGCGTGCTCATGGAGCTCATGGTGTTGAGGTTGGTGAAGGACTGGGACCTGGTCATCTGGTTGTACATCTCCTCCAGCTTCTGCACGTTGAGGTGCTGCGGGGTCCTGCTGGTCCTCTGGGGGCTCCCGGTGGTGGTGATGGTGATGTGGTGCGGGGAGCTCTGGAGCAGGGACTCCGGGTTCCTTTTATCCGGGGACCTCAGGTTGAGCTCGGAGCTGGAGTGCCTGGTTGAGCCGCCCCAGCGTCCCGGCGTCAGGTGGTTGTCCAGAGACGTCTTCTCCTGTCCCTTCTCCACCACCACGTCCATCAGCTCCATGCTGCGGGCAAACGCGTCCTTCAGATTCATCGACACAATGCTGCCGTTCCTCTTGGCCCTCTCCAGCGCCTCCCTCCTCTTGATGGCCTTCTCCTGCCTCTTCTGCTCCTTGTAGAACTCGGAGAAGTTGTTGACGATGATGGGAATGGGGAGCGCGATGACCAGCACGCCTGCGATGCAGCAGAGTCCGCCGACAATCTTCCCGAGTAAAGTCTGAGGGTAGATGTCGCCGTATCCCACCGTGGTCATCGTGATGGTTGCCCACCAGAAGGAGGCGGGGATACTGGTGAACTTGGTGGCGTCTTCGTCCTTCTCGGCAAAGAAGACCAAGCTGGAGAAGATCATAATGCCCATGGCGAGGAATAAAATGAGCAGCCCCAGTTCGTTGTAGCTCCTTCTCAAGGTGAAGCCGAGTGACTGGAGCCCAGTGGAGTGCCTGGCCAGCTTCAGGATCCTCAATATCCTCATGATCCTGAAGATCTGCACCACGCGCCGCACGTTCTGGAACTGCAGCACGCTCTTGTTGGACTCGGTGAGGAAGATGGTGACGTAGTACGGGAGGATGGCCAGCAGGTCGATGACGTTCAGCGGGCCCTTGAAGAACTTCCACTTGTTGGGCGAGGAGAGGAAGCGCAGGAGGTACTCCATGGTGAACCAGGCGATGCACACGGCCTCCACGTGGGCCAGCTGGGGGTTGTCGTTGGCGTTGCCGAACTCGTCGAAGACCTGCAGCTCTGGCAGGGTGTTGAGCGACAGCGCGATGGTGGAGAGGACGATGAACAGGATGGAGATGATGGCCAGAATCTGGAACGGAGCACAGAAACAGGAGCAAATGTTACCGGAAATCAAGCTTATCGATTGATACTAATATGGAAAGACTTGAAGAAATGGTGCACAAAAATGATGTTTTGTGTCCAGGATGTTGTGTTTTTTTCTGTTATTCTATACTGCATGGCATCCATAGATATGCAGTGCATGATACCGTTTCTTTCAGCCACCAGAGCCTCCATCAACGCCTGCATTTTCAATTTTGGGAACAGAATAAATTGCAAGTGTGCAGTTTACAACTTCCCCGCTTTTAAAACTCGCAATGTGCCATTGGCGTGTCGAATATATGGGTCTCATCACAGCACTGCGGGGAAGGAGGACAGCCGTGGCGATGATAAGAGATGATGAGAAAACTGAAGGGAAGCTACAGAGTGAAAACTTTATGTTGGAATGGATGCAGAGTTGATCGTTAAATGAGGAGATTTATGGGGGGAATAACCGGGCCAGGCATCTGTTTTGGAAAGCCTGTGTGTGTGTGTGTGCACGCTTGTGTCTTTAAAGTAGTGGGTGGGAGTGACTGAGAGAAAGATGGAGAGACCTCCAAGAGATATCGCTATGGAGGAAATTTTGGCTCGCTAAAACTAACACTCACACTTCACAAACCAAGGCCTGCAACCGACTGATACCTGCTGTTTATCCCGATGACGTTTCCGATAAAAACACGACGCTTTGTTCACCTTTTACTCAGCGTCCGTGAGAGCTTCCCGAATAAAGCAGCGCAAGGCCGCATCTCATCCTCATTGCTTTAACCCCCCCCCTCCCCCATCCCTCCTTAGCAGTCTTTCTCCAACAAATGACAGTTTCAAATTCCCCTTTTTTATGATTCATTGACTTGAAAGGCGGCGGGGGGCGGGGGAGGATGGCACCCTGGCCATCTGGCCCGGTGGAGCACCATAAAAACTAAATAACTCAGGCCTTCTCTTGGCTGCTTCCCCTGGATTGCTTCATATTTTGCATCCGACGAGACCAGTGAGCGACTGTTCCCTGGCTGCGCCGGTCTCTGCATGCTCATCATGGCAGCGGTGCCGAGAGGCATGTCATTGCAAAAAGAGGCGTGTCCTCATGAAGAGGGTGCCGGGCAGGCGACCAAAGTTGTGCAATGCTGTCTAGACTGAGGGAGAAAGACTTTAGAGCTGCCAGAAATGGGGAGAACGTACACAAAATGCAAAATACGAGAACATCATCGGCTCTCTTTACGTTCACCAGTTGCCTACAAACATGAACGCAAGTCGACTGCAATTCCATGCCTGGGAAAAAAAATTGAACGCCTTTGTGTGAAATCCTCCGTGGCTGGACTAATATAAAACCTATTAAAATCTAATGAGCAAAGATTGAAGAGTCTCAGTCAAGACCCGGGGAAGGAGGCACGCAGCATACTGATCAAAGAGTGCTTTGCACACAGCACACCGATTAGACTACGTACACTTACAGGGTGCAGTCTTGCCTGATTTAATGTCACGTATCAAGGAACATTATGCATGGAAGTAGTTCAAGGATTTTGGCGAAAGTGAAAGGCGTTATCCTTGATTTATGTACCGCTGCCTGCAGCGACCGTCCCAAAACAGAGAAATGCACGGAAAGTAAAGTTGGGCTGCTGTGACTCAGGAGAGCAGGAAGCGCTGATGAGTTTGTGGAATAAACCTATTAGCTGTTCAGGCAAACTGAGCTGGATCACCTCCGCGGCCACACGGCCAGTGGAACTTTTCCATTTGCTTTTCCACTGGCCGCTGACGGAGATGCAAGGCATGACGCATTAGATTTTGGCCTTCTGGCTGATGACGCTCAAGCCGGCATTGTTCCATCAACACCTTGAGAAGAAAGTGTAAGTAAAAATAAAATAAAAGGGGAACAGGTGATGGAGATTGTTTAATACCTCACCTTCGTTTATACCTTCCCACAATCCCATGCACCCCACCTCCCACCTCGGACCACGTCAGCGAATGCCGGCGGAGTGTGAGGATGAGTAATCCCGAGGTGGCTTGTATTAACCCGCTGTAATTGAGTGGGAGTAGTTAAGAAGATCAATTACATGGACTCAGGCGATTTTAGCCCCGTTATTGCACGAGCCGCGGCATTAAGATGGCCTGAGTGACGGATTAAAAAAAAGGAGGGGGGGAAAAAGAAAATGGAAAAGAGGCCAGCCCCCCATCCCCCAGAGGTGACCCGGAGAGGAGGGACAGGAAATGAGACGGTGCAATGTCACCGCACTGGTCAGATCTTTTAAATCTCTGCCCTTCGAACCCCAGAGGTAAAAACAGCTTTGGATTAAAATGTCATCGGGAACCCGGTCGTTTTACGACACTGATCGATACGGTGTGCCAGCCAGGCTGCTCTGTGATTCAGCACCGCCCCGATACTGACACACTCGTGAGCTACTGGATCATTGCTTTGGAGGAAGCAGCTCAAATTGCGAATTTTTTTTTTGACTGAGACTGATTTAGACTGAAAATTGAAACAGCTGGTGACGATTCTGGAGATCTGTTGGGAAGAAAAAGCTGGTTCTGATGATCCTATGTCCTGCTCTTGTCACCGCTTCACCTACTTTGACCTGGAGACCTGGCAGTCAGGTCACGGTCGGGTTAGTAATGTGACCTGATTGGCTTAGACGGCCAGGGTGAAGTTTTTAGATGATTAGGTGAGGTGCTCTAGGTGTCGGCGGCTTTCCCGGCTCCTACTACGGTTTTCTTTTCACTAGTTCAGCTTCATGGTGGCACTAGAATGCGAAAAGAAAATAGATATGGCAGATACGGTAGATAAAAAGAGTGCTTTTTGCAATGTGCTTTAAAAAGACAAAATAAATCTTACCACCTTTCATAAAAAGCATATTCAGAGATTTTATTTATTGAACATGTTTTTCTTTGCTGCATAATTACATATGTCTTGCTCATATATTTGATGTCTTCAGTATCTATCCGCAGTGTCATTCACCTGCAGTTGTCGAGTGCAGTTTTCCAACTATCTTAATATCTTTAGCCTGAATATCTTCACCCCGGAAGGACCCGAGTTGAATCTCTTTGCATGGAAGGCCAAACTGCATTGAAAACTAAAAACCCAGGCTGAGGAGGCCACACCTCTTTAGCCACCTGTCATCTCTGCTGCCCCCGCCCACCCCCTGCTCACGGCCCCCAGAATGAAGAGGTCAATAAGTCGCTAAATCGCGCTGTCACGCGCTGACGCCGCCGTTCTCACGCCGTCACACCCGCTTTTAACTCCCGTCCTGCCCTCTTCCTGAGGTTTGAAAGGCAGAGGACGGAGAGAGAGAGGGGGAGCGAGAGAGGGCGCAGGGAAAAGGAAACAGCCGCAGCGCACCAGCGGACAGTCTGCCAGCTTGAGGGTGGCTATCGATTATGTACGCATCAAATTATGGACACAGAGCCGACCCCCGAGCGAGGCCCCTCATCGATCCCCCGCTGCTCAAAGCTCTCGCGGACCGTGATCCACCGCCCGGGTCCCCGCTGACTCTCCCCTCTTCCACTTGTGTCATCACTTTGCGGCGGACAAATCGAGCCGTTCCTCAGGTACGATGATTTTTTTTTTTTTTTTTTTTTCCTTCCAGGATGATCAATCCGGGCGATTATGGCGCGATCGATTCCCGGATTTGGCCGCTGTTTCATCCTCCTCTTCTGTCACGTGGCCCCCCCCAAAAAAACAGCTCCCATGTACACGGAACAAAGTAGTTTGTTAATTCACACGGACCGCAGGGCGATTTCACTTCATTATTCAGGCTGATGGCTCCATATGGTGGATTTCAGTTATGAAATAGGCCCAAAAAACAAAAGGGTCGGACTCCACAGAGGTGGCGAGCGAGCCGTCACGGTGACACTGAGCTGCAGGGCTTGTAGTTGGAGACGTCTTCACTTCCACCCTGTCAGGATTCTCTTAGTTAAGTGCCTTTTTATGGCCATTCCAAGGGGATGGAATTTAAATAAAGAAATAAAGAAATAAATTAAAAACCAGTGGAAGAGGATGGGCATCTTTGGTGGTCCCGCCACAGCTCGTCCAAGGTTCAGGGAGGTTTTTGGAGGAGTGCCATTGTCAATCCGAGCGTATTTCAGGAAACTGGCACAGCACGTGTCCAATTGAAATATGTCCCAGTTCCCCCCACCCCCCGCTCCTCTCTCTCTTTCTGTTCTTACCACTTTGCAAAAAAAACAGATGAAAGAGACTGCGTCAATGTCCATCTGGCTGACTATTTTGGCATCTCCACTGGGAGTTTGCAGCCTAATTAGGGGAGACTCATTATCGCGAGGAAAACTATTGAGCTTTTTTTTTTTTTTAAATTTCTGATAAACTTTCGCTGTAGTCAATTATTACAGCTGCTTCACGCCGCTGGTTTCTGCCAGGACGCGCACGTCGCCGCGCACACGCTGCGCCACTCGCACTTTAATTTGTCATCAGCTGGCTCGACTGCGTCATGCACCCCCCTCTGTGCTTGTCACAGCGCTGCGTGACGGGCGGGCGGGCAGGTGGGCACGGTGCGATTAAACTCGCCCGCTTTACAATAACAAACTCTGCGATGCGGATTCTCATTCGTAATTCATTTAAAGATTTGCCTTCTTTATGGAGGTATTTACTGGGAACGGCGAGAGGAAGTAATCCTCGGAGGGTGTTTGTTTGATCCAGCGGCACAAAAGGAAGCAGTAATCCCTGCAAAAACCTCTAAAGGTTTATTTTTCTAAACTGAACCCTTTAAAGTTCCCAAAATACATCCATTTTCAACTTTTGATCGTTCTCATCCCCCAGACTCCAGCAGAGCCTCGCATGATTTCATATCCTATAGATGCCCAGGAAACAGTGCATTTAGCTCTCTGTTTGCAGCATACTGCAATTTTTCATTTCTTTCTCAGCTTACTGCCAGAACTTCCCTCTGGCAAAACTTTTTCCCTCCCTGGCTGCTGCGCTCTTTTCCCTCAGCTCTTCACCAAACTTTTGCACGTCCCTCTTTTTTCTTCTCGTTCTTTCTGTGTTGCTTTCTCTCATTTTTTTTTTTTGGTGGAACCAGGGAGAAAAGTGGGCTAGTATAAAATATTAATACGCTGTGTTCGTCGAGCACAAACACGCCTGCAACAACTGCAACAACAACGGCTGTGTAATTGTGTGTGTATGTGCGTTACCTTCTGGCACACAATGATAGCTTTTTAAAGTTTTCGCCTAGTGACGCCACTGCGACTGGGAACTTGTACTTTCAAACAGCAGATATGTGCTTCTAAATAGATTGCAGGGTGAACAATTCCCAACGCAGCGGCTGCTCAAATCAAGACTTTGTACAGAGATTGTAACTGATTTAAAAAAAAAAAAAAAGACCCTTCTCATTATTGCACCAGGGGGGAAAAACACAAGCCGGCTCGTCCAGAAAGAGCAAATGAAACTGCAACTTTGCAACGACAGACATGACACGAGGCGGTGCGGGGCTGCTGGAATGTTCAGCAAAATTGATGCTGAGCTTCAGAGCCTTTGCCTGCTGCCCATAAACACTAACTGGATGTTGGAAATCAATCAGAGGGACGGTTTGGCAACCTTTTACAGCCTCCTCTGTCCTCTCATGATAGAACAGAGAGGGGGAAACTGCTGACTGTGGCGCTCGGCAGGCCAGCAGATTTTATTTGCTTTAATTTGGTAGCATTTGCTAATCAGCTAATGTTACGCCTGAGGTCGTTGTATATATATATATATATATATATATTTTTTTTTGTGTGTGTGCTCTCTTCTGGCTCGCTTCAAGCCTGTGCAGGGATAAATAAACTGCGAGACAGACGGATAGATTTTACACATCGTGGGCCTTTAAATGTGAAACACACTTGACGGACCTGAGGCCCGGAAACACTCAGCCGAGCTTAAACATTCATGAAAGCAGCTGCTTCGGGGTTGCAGCCCATTTTACACCGGCACCGCAAGCCGCAGAGGCCACTTTTGGACTCAACCTTGAGAGAAGTGCCCTCCCTCTCAATCAAGTGTATCGATGGATATATATTTTGAGCCAAAATAGGATCCTTGAGACTGAAATAGATAGCCAACGCTGCGGATCCTGTAAAACTCCTCCCCTTCTCCGCCCCTCTTCTCCCTCCTAACGGTCCGATATCAGATTTCTACGCCGGCATCTCCAGGAGGGATAAGATTGCGGTTCAACAATACCTCATTGGTGTATCATTTAAGCAAAAAAAAAAGAAAATCCCCGCTGTGCGCAGCTATGTTGTTTCCGCGGATGAATCAGCAGTCTAGCGACTTAGCCGCTGGATGCAGGAGCGGCCCCTGCTGAGACCGCGTCCCGCACGAAGGGCACCGGGCAAAGTCATGCACACACACGACTCCACAAGGCATTAAGTGCGGTGAATGAACCCAGAATTAGCGGAATGTCCCAATAAGTCTCTGCCAGATCAACACTTTTGACTCCGTCCACGTCTTTCATCCTGCAAACTTTGTCGCTCTCCATCCATCCTGCCTTTGCTTCTGTCCTCTGCAATCTGCGATCACTGCTTTTCTTTGCCAACCTGCAGCCAATCACAACCGTGTGACATTCACAACAGGGATGTCAGGGTAAAAAACAAACAAACAAACAGAGAAAAAGACGAAGAAGAAGAGCAGGCCGTTGAAGGCTGTGCAGGCAGTGCAGGGTAAAAGCAGGCCACGGTGATGTTCCGGCACCTATTCTACAAGCACAGTAACAGTGATAAGGAAGGAAAAATTGTTTCTGGAATGAAATTAATTTTCACATTGAAGTAACAGTCGGAAAGGGAAAAAAATCCAATTAACCTTCTCAAGGCTGTAAATAACTTGAGATAGCAGCCGCTAGACGTGTTTCCTCCCGCGGCCTCAACTTTTGCTTTGTTGCTTTTAATTGCTTTTGGTGACTTCATCCCGTTACAGTGAATCTGATCTACGTACGTCACTGACATCAGAAAAACAATTTTCAAAGTCCTTCCGATGTGTTTTTTTGGTCCTGCCAGGTGAGACGGTGATGGATGAGGCGGAAACATAAAAAAAATAAAGAAGTGCGCCGCATGTGTGCGCTGCACGCACCACGTGTGTTTCTGTGTGTGCGTCTCGTGCATGCACTTCTGGGCAGAACAGGCCTGGGGCCCCTCATGGTGTGACAGCGTCATTAACCTACATGCCTCCGACTTTACCCCCGTGAGAGGAGAGGGCATCCAGCCAGCCGGAGATACAGACAGACCCCCTCGCAGCGCACGCACGGAAACACGCACCGATGCACACGGGGGCATATGCACGGGCAAATTACCGCAAACACATATGCTCATCGCTGACGCATCTGCACGCACAAAAGATTCCGCCTTTAGCGGAGACAAAAAGCGGCGGAGGAGCAATTTGCAGTGGATGACTGTGATTTTTTTCTTCTTTTTTTTTTTCTTAGCCGAGAAGCTGCGGGTTCCTGCGGGGCGACACGCCTCCTCGCGTGACGTAATGAGGGAAAAGAGCGCAGGAGGGAGAGAAGTCAACAGGGAAATACATGTAATTACAGGCGAGTGACTAGCGATTACTGTGTTAATCACCCGGCATAGGACGCTCATAATCAACACTTCCGCAGCCGGGAAAAACCTCGTTGCGGCGCACGTGTGAGGACACGTCTTCTGATGGCGTCACCTATTTTTTGAGAGGCGAGAGCGAGGAAGAGGGTGGAAAAAATAATAAAAGTAAAAAAAAAAAATCCAGCCAGCCGTGTTTGTTTGCGATGCTTTCAAGAAGAAACTCGAATAACGAGAGCTCTCGCCGAGCTTCTCCAGGGGCTTTTTCCGTTCCTTCCTCCTCTCGCAACACAGTGCCAGGAAAAACCTATCGGAAAAAAAAATGTCCTCCATTCCTCCCCCGCACACACACACACACACTTGCAAAAAATACATAATTACATGCCGCGCAAACACTCGCAGAGATGCGCCGGCTTCCCAATTCTTGCTTTTCGGAAAACACACATTGGGCTGCGCTCGGCGGGGCCTCCGGTAGCTCGCAGCCACACGCAGCCTCACGTGAAAGAGCAAACAAACAAACATGCGTTTCCTTCCCAGCCGCGTCTGTTTTTTTCCAAGTTGCAGAGGGAGGCGCGGCGGAGATAAGTTGTGATGTGAAGGCACGCAGGGTGTATTTAAGGCCCTGCGGCCTCCTTTGGGCAGGGTGGGAGGGGGAATCAATTAGCCACTATGCCTTTTGATTTCACACGTCTTGCAGGCAGGGTCAGTCAGAGGTGGACGGAAAACTCAAGTGAGATCTGACGTGCAAAAAAAAAAAGAAGGGAGGTGTTCAGAACAGTCATTCTGTCCTTCACGCTCAGAATGACGAGCACCGGCTCCCCGCTCGGGCTCTCGTCCGGGGGGCCCGCTGGTCATCAAGGAGACGGCTAATCCTGATTAAACACAAGGAATGAAGAGAGCGTCTGGATCTGGATTTGGATTCTCTGCAGCGTCGGCCTCAGATGTGAAAGATCTCAGCTGCGCCTCGTCGCAAAGTCTCTTTTAAGTTACGAGGTAATGCACCAAAATCCCAGATTACACCGTGGCTGATTTATTGTTATTCCGCTTCGCTTTCAAGGACGGGCCGGTGCCTCCGCAGCCGTCTGTCCTCAACGTGACTGACGCACAAAAAAACAAAACACACACACACTTGCGGCATTCTCTGGATTTGTCGGGATTTCTTTTCTCCATCCTTTTCCCGGATATCCTCTCGTATCCGTCCTTTGGGATAGAAATAAAAAAGGAGAAGGAGCTGAACTGTGTTTACCCGGAGAAACACAGCGAAGTGAAAACACGGTCGACTTTCTAATGAGATTCACCCCGATGATGTTTGCATGAATACATTCATGAGAGCTGCGGAGGGGAGAAGAGGAGAGAAGACGGCATGAGAGCAGCCCAAACACTCAACGTGGAAGCAAAGTGAAAACTGGCACCATGAACCGAAATCTGCACACCTGTTCATTTCACAAAAACCCTGTTAATTCCCAGTTAGACGTGCACGGCCTCCCTCTTTCTATTTTAAAATCAAATTACTGAAACGAATCCCCATCAGTCCTCTTCGTCCCCATCAACCCCAGCAACACCTCCGCGCTCCTCCTCCTCCTCGCCCGCTCGCCCGCCAGGAGAGGCGAGAAGCTCGGCGGTGTCAACCGAGTATTGACGCTCCGCTCCGTAACCATGGAAACTTGTGAATGGATGGAATCCGCCGACCCCGGCACGTGAGGCGCGGACGTCATCGTCGCGAGGGAGGAGAAAAAAAAGAAGGAAGAGGGTTTTGATGCTTGACTTACTTCAGCGAGCGAACGGCGCTCACGTGTGCACGCTCGCCGCTGCGGCTCTGCTGGGTGATTTCAGCGATTGTGCGTGAGCGCGGGGAGGAGGGGAGGAGGGAAGGGGGAGCCCCTTCTGCCGCGGTGCGACACTCGCTGCCCCGGCACGCCGCGTGCGGCGTTGACTTCAACGGTGACTCACGCCAGATCGCACTCAGCTGTCCGCGGACAACAAAAGAACAGCGGCGGACGGAGCGGCCGGCCGGCCCCGCGGTGGGGATGTGACTTCATGAGTGACCGAGCAATCGAGCAGAGTGGAGCGAGCGGGGGGGCTCTCTGATAAGAGGATGGGTCGGGGAAGGGGGGGTGTGATAAGTGACGGACCTTCGCTCTGCGGCAAATGAGAGCGATGATCACCGGCAGCCTTATGGGGAGCGGCGCCGGGAGACTGTTTCCATGGAGGTGGAATGAGGTGGAGCTGAGTGTGTGTGTGTGTGTGTGTGTGTGTGTGCAGAGGCACAGCTGAGTGGGTGGTTGTAGAACCACTGTGTGTGTGTGTGTGTGTGTGTGAGGTGGGGAGGAGGCTAAAGTATTATTGATAGGTAGCCCGTCCTTGAGAGGAACACGGCGGGATGCGTCCACTCTTCACGGGAGATTTCCTTTTTATTAATCTAGATCAGGACTTAGTGGTGCACACACAGAGAGAGAGACAGAGACACACACACACACACACAGACACAAACTGATAAAACGGACGGCAAACGGTGACTCCACACAGCCATGGAAAAGACAAATGGAATACTGTGTGCGTTCAGCACGATGCAGCTGCTGATGCTTCAAGGAGGAAACACTTCAGGCAAGGTGTTTCCTTCCGCTGGCCTCGCCCAATCAACAGAGGCCATCGCCTTGGAGGGCCTAGAGGGTCGAGTGCAACACTCGCGCTGCACTGGCTGAAATGCATGCAGGTCAAAATCATGCGTACGGGCGAATTAGCTCAGATTGTGAGACGGAACGCAGGGAGGACGCTTTAAATAGATGAATGTTGTGGCAGCAATGTTTGCCCGCCGACCATTCTGATTGGCCGGTGACTCTTCGGCACTTTGGGCTCGCGACCCCATCCAGATCAGGTGATCAGCTTTTTTTTTTGATTGTCTGAGCGGGTGTGTGAGGCAAATATCTGCGCACAAAAAAAGGGGAAAAATAGGAAGAAAAAAAAAGAAAAAAGAGGAAAAGATGAGCTAGCGTTTCCGCAAAACACCCTGCGGTAGAAGTGGGTGGTGGTGGTGTAGGGTGGGGGAGAGGGGGGTCGGGGGTGACAGCAGAAAATGAAATGTGGAGTGTGCAAATCTGATTATGCGTCTATTAGCGTGAGAGTGAGTTACTGCTCCCCACCCTTCTTTATATCCGCACTAAACATAGACTTAAAATCCTATTACAATTATCCTGATTCGCCCTCAGTTTGTTCACTGTGACGGTCCCCCCGCAAGAAGGCACGGAGGAGAGCCCCTGTGTGACACACTCATACATACACACACACACTTTGTGCAACATGGGTTAAGTTCCCCCCCCTTCCCCTCTCCAAAGTTATTACAGCCCAGCGGGGGGGCTGCGGATAAGAGGAAGGGGAGGGTCCGTCATTTTTGAGCAGGCACAGCAAGAGGAGGAAATTACAGATGAGGATTCTCTGATAATTATGCAGCCATAAAAAGTCACGATGGGAGGTGGGAGGGACGAGAGAAGGAAAAAAAGAACTGGCACTGAGGGGATTTACACTCTCCAGCGATAAGACACGCTGGCCGTCGTGCAAGAGACCCGTTTCATCTTCCCTGCTGGGAAGTGCAACGGTGTCAGATGGCAGCCAGCGGGGTGCCCGACCTTGACCCTTGACCTCGCCGAGACGGTGAACGCAAAGCTGCAGGGACACGGTGGACAGAACTGGAACTGCAGCTTCTAATACTGCTAAAAATCAATGACAAAAAAAAATGCAGTGATTGATAGTTCTGAAATATTTTCTCAAAGTATAAAAGAATCCAAGACATTAAAAAGCTTGCAATGTAATTTCAAAACAAAGGCCGGCGCGACCGTTTCCAAATTCAATCAGTGGCTTAAAACATTTGGGTGAAACATCTAATCGGGAACTAAACTAATTTGAAGTTTCCATTTCATTTTCTTTCCTTAAAGCACAACAAACAAAAGTGCACGATGGCTAAAAAACAAGTTCCCGGATGCAGCAAGTCTGCAGACCCAAGCACAACAACAATTGCAAAGGCAGTGGAATTTAAAGATAAAAAGTTGCCGTTTGTAGTTGGATTTTAAAAGGAAAAAAACCAATGAACCTCGTGCATTTTTTATGAAGATTCATCTTTATTTTTGTGGACCCACTTACGCCGCTCCCAGATGCCATCAATGATCATTTCGTACTTAGTGTGCTCTAATATAAATTTATATTATAGATTACATTATCCGGCGTACATCCCCTGCCTTCAAGTCAAATGAAGATGGATTGCAACGTGGAGTAGGGGAGAAAGCAAAGTTCTCTGAACGCCTGCTAGTGCCGTTCACGTCAAAGTCGGAGGCAGACGGTCTTCTGGTGGTCACGGGGTGTGTTCCAAACCTCGGGGATTGCAACGTGATGTGTGTGTAGAGGGGGTGTGGGGGGGGGGGTGTCTTGAGAAGTTTACAGAGACTGCTCGTCGTGTTACTACGCAACAGAGTGACCTGTAGTCTGTGAGTTCCGCATAGCACGTCTTTGTGTTTACTGCCGATGTACCTGAATTCTAAATAATACCCTTATACACACAGAAAAAATCTGCAATAAGTGACACACACAAGCAGAAAAAGTATTTATATATGAAAAACTGAAACTACGGCAATTGGAGTGTGAGAGAGATTGGCTGGAAGAAGAAGAGCAAGAAGAGCAAGAAGAAGACGACGAGGTTGACGAAGAAGAAGAGGAAGATGACAAAGAAGAAGAAGAAGAGCAAGAAGAAGAAGATGATGATGAATGGTTTATTGAGAGGAAACTTGATGAGATGTGTCTGGTCCAAGCTCTGCTCTCCATCACGTCGCCGTAAAAAAACAAACAAAAAAAACGCAGTGCCTCATATTTTCGAGAAGCCGTGAAGTGCGCCCAATCAGGCGCCCGACCATCCCCTGCCCTGACAGCGTGTTTGCTCTGACTTTTTTTTTATATCGCCCCGGATGATAAAACGGAGATGCAGTCATCTTCAAGGGACCTATTAAGCTTTTTAAAGCCCAATAATTCTCACATGCCGCCGAGGGAAAACACCGGCGCTGCGGCTAATGTGGAATTTGAGGGAAATTATGGCTTGATTAAGAAATAGCCGGGGGCATTTCTTCTTCGGCTTGCGTAAATGTTGTAAAATACCTCCACCTCCCTTCCCCGACCCGCCCACCTCCCCCAGAGACCCTAATGAAGTTTGTTTCTGATTTAACGGCCTGACACTTTCATTTCTTTGTCCGTTATGTTTTCCGAGGGATTCTTTCAGATCTTTTTCCCGGCGCGGAAGTCTTGTTTTCCGGCTCCGGAAACCGTCGAGCACCACTCAACATTATAATTCAGCATCGTCTCTCGCTCGCAAGGTCAAAATAATAATAGCCGCCGCGCCCCCCCGCTCTCCTCTGCCGGCCCTCAGTGGGTTGCTGCGTTCCGCTGCCTCAGCTGTGTCGCCTCATCATCTTTTAATGCGACACAGTAATGATTACCTTGTACCACTCATTATCGAGCTAATCATCACCTTGTATTTCTTACCTTCAAGTACCTCCATTACACCTTCATTTTTTTTTATTTTTAGGATGGCTATCAGGATCTGTCCATCTACTAATCTTTCACTACTTATGAATGCGGTAAACATTATTCCCTCACCCCAGTTGGAACATTAAAAGCACGCCGGCCTAGCGTGACTTGGAAAATGGAAAGCGGCCGTAAATCAAGGCGCTGGAAGAAAGTGCCCCATTAGCAGGAGGGTGGTGGGGGGGGGCACTAATGAGCAGCATTAGAGGCATCTCACTTCCTTCCAACGGCTCGCCGTCACGCTCCAGTTCAAAACGGGAGAAAGAAATTTATGCCACTGGAACGGCCCATTGAGGTATGCCATGAGGGAAAAAAAACCCCACACACAATCAATGCCAGATATTGATTCTTATTCATTAAGTCCGGTCACAAACCCAGCAGGCGTGCCGCTTTTACTCTGAAGGGCCTGGGCTGAAATTTTCATTAGGATCAATGGCAGCCGGTTTTGCAGGGAAATGTGATAGCATTAAAAAAAGAAACAAAAAAAAAATAACAGAAAAGGAGGCGTGTGTTTTTTGCGGTGATGGATTCCGGAGAGCGCTGTGAGAGCTGGTACGCTGGGGCCTCTAACGAGCTAATTTCTTCTTTTTAATCACGACACAAAACTAAGATTCATGGCTCTTGACGTCCACTTCCTGTGAAAACAGACAAATAATCCCCCCACCCCGGTGCGAGTGCCTCTCTCCTTTTCCCCTCCAGTGAAGCGAAAAAACACTCGCTGGCTTAGCAAAGTGACACCGGCGCTGAGAGAAAAAAAAAAAGCCCAAAAAACAAAACACGCGCAGCTTGTGAAGACGATACTCCAGGAGGGACCCCGAATTCCTTTGCACTGATGAATGTGCACGGAAAAGTGTCACTGCGGTTTTAAAAGCATTCCGGTCGCTGCTGCTGCGGGATGATGAAGTCATTGTGTGCTGGCATTGGCGGCGCCCAGTTTTGACAAACGGGAACAGTGGATTCCACGGTGGCCGTCCAGGGTGCTCATGCTAAATCCGGACCCCCGGGGGTCCGCGGAGCGCAGGGCCCGCGCGCGGCGCTTCTCAGAACAGTTGCCACGGCGAACTGCCACGGCTTCTTGGCAGCCAGGCTGCATTGCATTCCGGCTCTGTTGCAACCCCCGATCCCGACCCCTCCGAAATAACACCTCGCGTTCCGCTCCGCCTGTCCAGAAGCTGCACATCATCCCCACCAGGACTCACCAGCTGCGTTTCCATTACCATTTTTAGCAAAACAAAAGCAATATTTATAAAATTCTGACGTGTCGCTTTGCAGATAATGAACTTTTCTCATTTCTGCGTTCCGCACAGGAAGGATGGAGGTGACAATCAGAGATTAGAGCGCAAACGGAGAGCTACAGGCGGTGAGCAGGATGTGTGCGAGGTAAAGACGGTTAAATGGGAGGAAATAAATAAATTGTTTTTGCTCACCTGAGCAACATATTTTCCCCGACTTCTTTGCGAAAGCAAAGCCGGCACCCGGCAAAAGGGGAAGATTGAATCTCCGGTAAATAATCGTCACTGGCGACTGGAATTGCGCGCTGTGGCGGAAACTTCTAAAACGTAATGAATCACCCAACAGGTCACGAGTCAGATCAGCTGAGAGCGACTCGAGGCTCTTTTCACACTGAGCCGTGCCAGGACCCCCCAAGTTAGCAACGCCGAAAGCGCGGCGGCAATCTTCCTAATACAGCCGAGCTCTGGGTGTCGTGTGTCCTTCCAATCCCTCCTCCTCCTCCTCCTCTAATGTGTTATTAAGACTGACTGTAATGTGTGCGGGACGGGAGAGAGAGAGAGAGAGAGAGAGAGAGAGAGAGAGAGAGTCGAGTTGCCGGAGACCATCTGTGGCGGTGCAGGTGAATCCCGCCTGACGAGCGAACCTCATTACGACTCGGTGCGGCAAATGTTGACGCGCGCGAGGAGCACAAGGTAGCGCCACTGCAGGGGTGCCGCTTGACGAAACAAGCGGGAGGCGTTGGGGAATGGGTTCGAAGATGGCCGCGGCTCCCTCGGCGTCTCGTGTGATGACTGACCAAGCGCTCCCTCGCGCACGACATGCAAAAAAAGTGCAGGTGGAACAGGTCTTCTAATTAGGTAAATTGGCCCTCGCCTCCTTTGTTCCCTCCTTCCTCCACCTCTCCACCCTCCTCCCCCAATAACGACCCAGGAGCCGACCCCCCCAGGAACTTTGCAGGGAGGATCAGACGCTCATTACCAAAGACAAACTTTGAAAAAAAAAAAATTAAAGGGAAAAAAAAAATCAATGGCTCTAAATTATTAATTTCGACACAACTTTTCCCTCCCAAGTGGGCCATTACTGCGGTTTTAATGGCCGCGGACGAGTCCGCCACTGGTCCTGCATAGGAAACGCTGAAAATTAGCCCCGAAACACGAGGCTGCGCTGGTTTGTTTGCTGCAGTCTAATGGGTCGGCGCTCACAGGCTGGCCAGCCAGCCAGAGCTCAAAGACTTTTCCAAGGATCTGCGGCGCAAAAAGAATCAAGATGATCAAGGGTGCGCTTGTTTTGTTTCCTCTTTTGTGCCGATTTATGTAACTCGGTTTGAAGAGGGAAGAAGAAAAGAGAAAAGAGGAGCGTCGAGGACAGCGAGCGCATTATAGTCCGAGGTAATTAGCTCGTGTGTCTGTCTCTTAAGAGCTACGAGCTGAACGTGCACGCACACGCTCGGAGACAAAAAAGAAAAACACGTAAAAAACACTTGTGAAGCACTTCCCGAGTGTTCTACAGCGGTCTCACCTCAAATCAGTTTACCAAGTAAAATTCCAGAGAGGACGGCCCGAGTGACTCAACACCTTCAACCCAGCACATTAAACCCAACACTTTGTGTAAACTGCACTTAAAAGTACAGTGTGTAAAATTCTGCCATCTAGTGGTCGGATTTTAAATTGCAGCGTTCATTCGCTCACAATCCATCTCCCAAGAATGCCAGAGAACTACAATGGCCTGTGCACACAAACCTGGATACCTCGTCCACCTTCTTCTTTGTTGATTTTTTTTTTTTTTAAGGAAATGAGCAGTAAACCTAATTATGAAAAGCGCTGTTAGGAGGGTTGAATTGTCCACACCAGGCTTCCTTAGATATATGGCGGTGCAAGACACTTGTTATACATATATTCTTATATACATGAGAACCATTCTAAGGGTAAGAAAACCAAATTACTTTTATTGTACTGCGATTAGACACTTTTATTAATATATTTATGGGCAGTACATTAAGCTTTTGATAATATAAAAATAATAAATCAGGCCAAATTTTACACACTGGACCTTTAACAGTGAGAGTGCGTGCGGGCGGTGTTGGAGCAAAGACAGAGAGACACGCTGCAGATGGAAGTTACATGCGGACGTGCCAGAGGCCGTCCAAGCCTGTGTGTGTGTGTGTGTGTGCGTGTCCCCTAACCACCACCCCCACCCCGCCATATTAAGTCCTCGTCGTCGGTCAAGCCGCGCCAAGTTCCGAGTCCGCTGTGTACATCTAGATGACCTTGGATTTGAAAAAAAAAAAAAAAAGTGAAAAAAAGAAAAAGCAGCCTGTCTAAATAACGTCAACCGTTTGCTTTGGCCGAACTCGCCGGGGCCTGAAGATTGGCAGGTACGTCGTCAGCACTATTTAGACCTTCCCCTGCTCGCCCGTCGCTTCGAGAGAGCGAGGGGGAGAGAGAGAGAGAGCGAGCGAGAGAGAGAGAAATGACTTTCAAATACTTTTCCAGGCGAGTCCAGCTGCTGCTCGGTGCCCGGGCCTGCAAATCCGAAACCATTTGGCAGCCGCAATGCAACAAAGTCGGGTCAAACAAACCGTAACGGCTCTTGTGTGCGACATCAAAACCACACTCGGCCGCTTGATGCTCCAGGTGTCCGCCTGCCTGCCTGCCTGCCTGCCTGCCTGCCTGCCTGCCCGCCTGCATGATGGTCCCCGACCACAAATGAGTGCAGTGGCTGCAAAGTACTTTTTGATCTTAACTCCCGGCACATTAACACACACACACGAACGTGCAGACACACACACACACACACACACACACAGAAATGGACAAAAAAGGCAGCGCGATGCGCAGCCTAGTTTCCAACCTAATAAAAAGTGAATCATGTGACAGCTGGAAAAGAAACACAGCAATGCGGATTAAGTGCAGGTCTGGTCCAGTGGCTGCTCTGCTGGTTTCCTTGCACACCCCGACAGCACAACAACACACTCTGATAAAACGTGGAGCAAACCAGAAATGCAACATATTTCTGCAGTACAACGAATGAGGGAAGATGGTAAATTGCTGTTTGCTCTCGTTTCTTCATGCGTAAGATGAAGCAATATTCTGCGTCTGCACTAACGTCTGTCGGCGCGACTTCAAAAACTTTTTTGTTAGATTTTGTTTAGCATTTCTATCACCTTTTTCTGTTGCCATTTGCCAGTAATGTGCGTAACAGCAGGGTGACGGGAGCAGATGAGGTAAACAGCAGCAGAGGAGGAGCACTTTAGTGTCTGTATCTGTGTGTGTGTGTGTGTGTGTGTGTGTGTTTTCACTGCAGCTCCTCCTGCCTGCCGGGAGATAGTAACTTGACGTACAAGGGGAACTGTTCTGTTTTCTTTTTGGCTGCATTCACACTGCAGGCAAATCTGATTCTAAACAGATTTTTAGCAAGTGTCCAAATGGGATCTGCCTCTGTTCAGACTGGGCGACATTAGCGACCTATCTGACAGGTTGCTGCAGCAACGACGTCGGAGGTCACGGACAGACAAAACCGATGGGTGTGTTTGGAGCTGTTCAGACTGAGACGCATCTGCCCAAATGCCATCTGAAACTACGTCCCGAATGTGGTTTTATTCCGTCTCTCAAAAAGCAGTCTGAACAAGGCCATCATTTTTTCTGTCCACGGCTCTGAAAGCAGAGAATCAGGGTGGAGCGAGCAGAAGTGTGACTTTCTGACAGGAAACACAGTCACGTCTCGATACGGAGGTGTGGCTGTTGGTCAGCAGCCAGCGCGGCTACGCAAGCGGGACGACTGTCCCCGACGCGGATGTATCACCTCTCCAGTGATGCACGGCTCGCCGAGTCCCCGGGGGAACCTCCTCCTCGACTCCCCTCAACCCTCAATATAGACGAAAAAAAGAATCTCCCCTTCCCCGGAGAGCACCTTGCCCCTCCCTGGCTCCTGACCCTTCTTGTTCTCCTCCCTTTGAAGAAGCCACCTTCAACCCAGTGCTGAGGAGGGAATAAAAAAAACGAGGAAAAAAAGAAAACGAAGATCCATTGTTGTCCTGTCACTGATGGCGCCCACGAGAAAAGAAGGGGGAAAAAAGGAGGCCCCCGGTGATGGGGAGATTGCTGCCTTTCATTTGACCGGCCCACTGCACCGCCGCTTGTTGCCGAGCTGTAATTAGTGTCAAGAATAAATTTGTTGGTGCTAATAAGGCTGCAAGCTGCGGCGCTACAAAGCACAACATGGATGCACAGAGGGGGGGTGAGATCGGAAGGGTGGGAAGGGGAGGGCGGCGGGAGGGGGCACCAGATGTAGCAACTGCCGCCTGACAGGGAGGGAGGCTCGGAAGTCGGTCCCAGCATCTGTTCGCCCGAGCATTTCGTGACCCTGAGATTCTGTTTTTTTTCTTAAATGGCTCTGAATTGTAAATATTTGCGGTTTTAATTCAATACACGAAAAGCTGTTTCTGAAAGATTTACTTTGTTGCCGTTCTCACAAACTTCTCAGAGAGCAACTGCGCCAAAAAACCTTTCTATTTTTTTTTTCATAAGTTTCAGCGAAATTGGATTGCACATGTGGTGCAAAAAGATAAGATGGTCAAGATAACCCACGGCCACGCAACGCAAGGCAAGTCTGTGCGATGGACAGATACGGCAGGTTTACCCATATTGACAGCGTGTCCGCAATAGGTCAGGACACTCGGGACAAACTGAAAATCTCCGAGCTAATCTCCCGATAACGTGTGTTAGGCACATGATTTTTTTTCCTTCCAAAGAGCCCAAAGCAGTCAAAATGCAGGGATGCGTTCAGAGCTCGAATGCTAATTTGGACTCAGCCCATACGAGACGTCACATGCAAAGAAACAGATGACATTGACCCTGAGCTTTGTCTTCGGCGCAAGCAAGCAAGAGCGCGACGATGCCATCACAATATCGATGCCACTGGTGCGTCATAGCATTATGGGCAGAGTAAACATCAACAACCTGCGAAGCTTCCCCAGACTAATCAGTCTTGTGATATCAACAGCCGCCCGCTCGCATGACAAGACAATAAATCCACAGCCGCCTCTGCCGGACTCGACTGGCTGCTTATCGTGACAGCCATGCAGTGGCGTTGTAGAATCCGAGGTGAACGCGTTGCTATTTCATTGGAAAGTGGGCAGAGAAAAAAAAAAAAACAGGGAACGTGATGTATGGTACACCCAAAGTGCTTTTCACATAAAGAGCAAGCGGGAATAAAAATTGATAATGATGGCGCTGGGGGGAAAATACGTACAGGCTGCCCTTCAGGCAAGATTTATGCGCCAACGGGATTTTCCCCCATCCGCGTAATGACCCCAAAATAAGATGAGCCGCAATTGGCTTGGCCCAAACCAGGTTCCTGCTAATGGGGAAACCTCGCGGTGGTATTGTCCGACGTCTGGAGCGGCAGAGCATAATTTTATTTCCTTAACGACAGAGCGGCCAAATGAATCACTTCCATTTGCGAGGAGAAACAGGCCTAATCCATCTCTCTTTAGCGTCATAATCCCTCTCGACTCAAGCACACACACCCTTTTTTAAAAAATATATATATATAATATAAATATTCCCTCGATATGGGGTGCAAAATAGTTTTCCAAATGTTTCTGGAAGGAGGAATATGAATGTCACACCTTGGCCGTGTCACCGAACGAAGAATTGCTCGGACGTATTCAGAATGAGATAATCCACGCAGGCGAGCTCTGAGAGGATATAGGCCCCGGGAGGAAAAGAAGAAGGAGGAGGAGGTCCTCCTCCTCCTTCTCTTCCATTTTTATACACCTACCACAAATTTACTGCTGATGAAAGAAGAAATCCTTCGGCGAGGACTGAGCCATAAGCTCCTGCGCGCTCGATTGACAACGGGCCGGGTGTTTAGGAAGGCCGCTAAGGCGCAAAGTGACTGCCGTCCTTCGATCTTCGTATTCTTTACCTCCTCCTCCCCAACCCCTGCCTCCGTGCTGACCTACCTGGAACAAACCATTATCAGACCGCGGAGAGAGAGAGAGAGAGAGAGAGAGAGAGCACTCCCTGGTTAAACCCCCCTCCTGGTAGGATCTCCGTCCATCTGGAAACCCAAATTGAGCCATCGATTCCGAGCAAGAGGGAGAGTCGAAGGCTAAAAATACGCCGGAGCTCTGCCAGGTTTTGCTAATGGGGGCGAAAACGAGGCGGTGCGGCCCGGCTGGTGTTTGTTCATACATGTGGACGCCCGCCGCGATGTAAAGACGAGGCGAGAGGCGAGGAGATGCACTTCCTGCTTCCTGCTTCCTGCGGAGGGTCAAGTGAGGGACGGCGAGAGCCTCGGAGTCGCACGCAAGCGGCAGGAAGAAGGGGAAATATTTCTGTTTAATATATTTATATATCGACTGCAGGTACTGTAAAATTAAAGTGGGTAACTCATCCCTCAGGCCGCGCACTCCGTGTTCACCTTCACCGTCTTTTATGGACGTTTTCAAAAAATGAGGTTTGTTCCTCCGAGCGAACAACTGCGCTATCTTCAAGCAGAGCAAAAATCCCATTAAGGAAGGCAGGCACGGCGTCCTCCAGTCGCAATAACACCGAGAACACAACCTGAGAGGAGGCGCGAGAGACGTTTCAATGTAGATATTTTGCCATTACTGAAATGGAGGGATTCCACGTAAGGCACAACTCGTGCCTTACGTGGAATCACAACTCATCACAACTCACAACTCAACGCACAACTCATCGCTGAAATCTTTCTGTCCTACAAACTGGAAGTGGAATGTAAATCCGGTCGCGCGCTAATCAGCAATTCCAGTTCGAGTGTTTTGAATTGTGCTCAAGTGTCGAGCGGAGGACGAGCGACCTGCAAGGAAATCCCATATTTCAGCGGGAATCCCTTTGTTTGCCGACTCAAACTAATCCCAGTCGCCCAATTGGTCCGCAGACAGTGCAGAGTCGAGGGGGGAACAAAGACAGAATCCAGGGTCCTGTACCCCTCGAACCCAAAGGCTAATAGAGTGAATGAAAATAGAAAGAAACACACAAACAAACAGACAAACAGAGATTAAGACAAGGTGGCTGTAAGGGCAGTGGGGATTATTTACTTTAAGTTTGAATTTCTTTTTTTCCCCCTTTCCCTCCCGACTCTTCATTCCCTTTGTCTACTTATTTCACTGACCTGTGACCCACTGCAGTCTCTCCCAACATCTGCCCACAGGAGAGCTAAGCAGATTAATTGAGAGATTTGGTTTTTTTTTTTGTTTTTTCATTTGGTTTTAGCCCAATCCGAGGCCTTCCTCCTCCTCCCCGTCTGCAATCTTTAGACCTCTTCTCACACGGCTCTCTCCGCCTCGTATCACTGCTCAAATTAGGATGGCGAAGCCCAAGAATAGATAGATAGATAGATAATGTGTGAAAAGCCGGTGCAGGAGAAATTCAAGGGATGTGTGAGTGCATGTTTGAAACGAATAATAAAAAAAAAAAAAAAATATATATATAAAAAGAGAATATCGGTCACATGGGAGGCGGGATGAAGCGAGATCGTGTCTCCACAGCGCACTGACATGGTATTTTTTTCCCCAACGTGGCGATGAGATGTCATAAGAAGTGAAACAGTGACACTTCATACGTACACGGCTCCCGAGACGAGGAAGGACACGGCTCTATGGAGCATTTCCCGCTTTCAGATCGGCGCCGGGATGTTTTTTTTCTAGGATTGCTAGACATGGGAAGGTAAATGGAAAAAGCACTGGGTGAGAGAATAAAAGACGCAGGGGGAAATTGTTCACGGCACATTTTGTAATCCTGGACTCCTGAAGGTGAAGCTCCAAGGTGGCTGCTGGATGCTTCGGCTGAGACTGTGAACAAGCAGCAGCGCAGTTAAGAAGTGAAATCAGTGGGATGAAATGATTGAGAAAAGAAATGATTGAACTTTGAGTGGTGCAAAATGTGAGAGAAAAGTGCAGTCCGACCAACAGCGCCTGTATAATGTTTCCCTCTCAAAGTCGTCATTACAAAAGAACAAGAAAAGCCAGAGTGCAGTTTCGCAAACTTTGTCACTCGGCTCCCTTGTTTTTTCCATTCGTGGTTTCTTCTTGCAGCTTCCGCCACTTTTCCTCTCCTTCTCAATCTCTCTCAGACAACAGAGCGCAAATGAGCCCGTCTTCATTTAACGCTTTGCTTTTTTTTTTTCACCCAGCAGACCATTTATCGAGAATCGTTGACCTCCTCGACGCCCCCTTAAAGCCTCACAACCCCTGCAGCAACTTTTACATTACAGGAGTGCTCAAAGCCTTCCACTTGTAATAAATGACATTTCCCCCGCTATAATTCCTATTTTTACACTGCGTTACGCTGCTAAATGTCACAAAATGTCAACTGAGACAATTCAAAAATTGCCTTTTATTTGATGTGTCCGACGCCGCCTTGTTTACACGCCTACGCTAATAGTAAATAAAGCAAAAACAGCTAAGAAAAAAAAAAAAAAATAAGACCTGAGTTGCGCCAACACTCTCCCTCTCTCTCACACACACAGAGACACACAAACAGCTTTGGCGCAGGGCCGTCTGATTTAGCGTATTGATCAGCCCGCAGTAAGCCGCAGAGGGTCCTCAGAGAGCGTGGCATCACATAAAAGACAACATTACAGCTTATCAGCAGGGGGCCAAACACAAGGTGACCTTCACTTTACCACCTCATTTTCCAGCCTGTTACAATTAGCCGCATGGGTGGAGCGATAAAGAGTGCGTGCGTGTGTGTGTGAGCATCGTTTTGGCGGACGCAGCCCCTCTGTTCATGTGCATGTATCTATATACACACACGCGTGTTCGTCATAAGTGGTCGTTACCAGCTGAGCATTAAATGAAATGGCGTTGAATGTCGCGGGGTACAATTTCCTCACAGCACCGACTGTGTGTTCCAATGGGTTTGGTGGTTATCAGCAGAGTCGACCTGGTTGCAATCATCTCTGGGGTCAAGAGGAACCTGGACGCACTCACTGTACCGGCCGTGCACGATCACTTTCCCTGCACTGTAACCACGTCTCACTGGCGCTGGGATGTTTACTGCGGGCCAAAGGGGAAAATGGGACGACTGTGGCTGATTATTCTTGGACAGTGTTGTTGGGATTACTCCACAAAAGTAATCCAACTACTGATTACTGATTACGCCTTAAAAAAGTAATCCAATTAATTCTTTAACTACTTTGTTTCATACGTAATCAATTACTAATTACTTTAGTTTAAAAAAGATTGTTTCCTGCACATAACTGACAGTGAACCACATCATTCTTTCATGTTTTTTTCTTTTGCCGCCGCCATGCTTGTTTTGACGCATCATCGCATATCAATGCCGTTGCGCGCATGGCTGCATCATCAATCTGCGACACCATTGTTTTCGGTTGTTTTTCTAACTTTCAGACATTTTGTGGATAATGAGACAATTTTAGCTTGTAAAATATTTCAGAAAAAGTAATGAAATCGTTACTTGATAAAGTAATCATGATATAAATACCAGTTTTGCCAGAGTAATCCCGTTATATTACCGTGTTACTATAAAAGTAGTTTAATTACAGTAGTGGATTACTTTGATTATACGCCAACGCTGTTCTTGGATAAAAATTAAGTTTCTTAAACTCAAAATACGGATGCGTGCGGTGTTTCTTGCAAAAACATAAAAAAGAGGGTAATAACTTGGATACCAATGACCTTGTGAACGCTGAACACCGACATTGAACTCAAGTTGCTTTTTGTAATCACGGTTCCGGGGAAAACACACGGCACTGCACTGCTCGTAACCGCCAACCACAAAGTCGCATCGTCTGCCGCCTCCTGCGCGAAACACTTCTCCTCGCGCCCACCTCTCTTTTTAACTGGCCATATGGCTCATGCATAAATTAAGCGCGTTTTCAAATTCATCGCCAGCCGCGGAGGCGCGCACTTCCGGGGAGAACTTTTCGCCGCAGTGTCGCTCCGGGAGACTGATGGCACACGGGGCACCAGGGTTTGGCGTCAACGCCAGAGTCCTCAGACGGATGATCCTCCCGCCGCCGTTCATCGCGGCGGCTCCTCCAGATGGAAGGAAAACACGGCGGTGGGGGGTTGGGAAAGCGGGGATCTGACTAAGGGGTTTTAGCCTCTGGAATTCAGGTGCATCGCGGGGGGTCATCAGGAGATGCCGATGATAAAATACCTGCGTCGCCGCCGCTCGGAGGTTCAGCTGGAAGTGTTTCAAGTGATCTGAGCCGCCGCTGCATTTTCTGCTTCGTCCCACACTTCTGCTGCAAATTGGCACCAATTACTTGCACTTGGGGTTTTCAAAAAAGGCTGACAATGGCTTTGTTCAATGTAATTATTAAATCCCAACTCGCTGAGGGGAAGCTCAGAGGGAAACGTTAATATTTGTGGCCCTTGGGTTGATATATTTGTGTGTACCTCAGACAGAAGTCACATCTACATCCAGTTACTTTGTCTCATATCAGGGAAATAGTAATATCCACAATCCCAACACACAAACACAAAGGGTAAATGTTTTACCAGTGGAAATACTTTGTTTGCATCTTTTGCCCCTCGTTATTTGGCCGGAAAGCAACAAACCACCCCGTGGGTTAATTAAATCCAGTCCACTTTAAACACACTCCCACGGCGTTCATTTGTCTCAACTTGCCGTTCATACACTGTGTGCTCGGTTGTCCAGCAACTGAGAGCTGAACAATAATTAAAAAAATAAGTGTCTGGCTCTCATGAGCTCTTAGCAATGAGAAGACCAAAAACCCCTCCAAAAATAGACAATAGAGTGAGAGAGAGAGAGAGAGATTGCATATATTATCATTGTATTATATCAAAACGCAGTAATGGAAATAATGTGATTTTCTTCAAAACTGGAGAGATGGACAGTCATTTTGAAAGAGACAGGGGCTAAAGAGAAAACACTTTCAGCGCTCCGTGCTCCAAAGTGCACAGTGGCCTTGCTTGCCAGAAAAGGGAGCATGGGCTGATCAATACCGCCGCTGCTATTCTAGGGAAAGTAACAAACAGGCCGTATCGAATTTTCCACATTCTGGCCCAAAAGAGATTAAAGTATTAAAAAAAGAACTTCATTGAATCTCAGGGATTGTTTCCACAAGATTACTGTGTTATTGGTGTTTGAAAAAACAAAAAAACAAAACAAAAAAAGGGATAAGCAAAAAGCCGAAATATTTATTGTGAGCGACATCCTAACTGCTCCCACATCCCCCTGTGTGCACTCACTGGCCTCTTTATTAGGCGCCCCTGACTACAAAGCTGTGCGTCTGTCAGATATTCTTTTAATACCTTGGCAGGGCAGGACAATCCATGGGCAAAGAAGTATCTGTAGGAAAAATAATTGAGTGAAAAATCTATATTCTGAGCGTAAGACGTAGGTGTCGGTCGGAGGAATCTTAACTCATCGAACTCCGGCCTCCTTCCTGCACAAGTCAGACTGCGGCCATCAACCAGAGTCACCCTCGGACTCCTCCGACATTTACACGGCTCAGTTCTCACTCAGTTTTACGAGGACCTCTGCCCTCGGAGTCGCTGCCCTCGGCTTTACGGCGACTGGCATCGACCTGGTTTGTTGCTTTTTACAAGGAGACACTTTGACTCTTTGTCAAGAAATGATGCTTAATGCTGCTTAACCATAAAAAAAAGGCAAAGGAACAATGCCAACACGCATCGTCCTTGCTGTTTCTTTCCGTTTATTCAGTTGGGGTAAATAAAAACCCATCTGAGGACCTTAACAATATGGAGATGAACGACATGAATACGTATTTGAGGCGCTGCTGCATCATTATTTCTGTTTGGTGAAAAGCGGCGGGTTGTAAATAAGACACAGCCACGGCTGATCCTGCCACGTCGATTTGCATGGAACGATGTGCAGAGCTTATCTTTGCCATCGCAACGCTTGGGAACAAAAACAAAACTAAAGTTTGACACATTAAAAAAGAAGATTAACATTAGTTCCTGCTGCGGAAAAAAAGAAAAAACAAAACACAACTCCAGTTGAAAGCGGAACTTTTGAGAGCCGGGCCGCAGAGGAGCTTCTCTCGCTACAGTGTGGGCAGTGAATGCAGAGAGAAGAGAGACACTCCTGTTGGCTCGTCTTTATGTCTTTCGGAACAGATTTGCAGGTTGCGGCTCTCCTGGAGTCGTCCTGCGGAGCGGCGGCGGCGCGTGTTGACTGTTAATGTTTACTCCCAGGCACGGCTGCAAAGATTGAACCATTGTCAGCGTCTCTTTCTCTCTCTCTCTGCATGTGTGTGTGTAGCTTTGCCGGTGACAGGCAGCAAGTGAGGGGGGGGGATAAAAAAAAGTGACAGTACAGTAACTGGGAGGTGAAATCAGCCCTCAGGCTGCGGAGAACATGACAAGGGAAGGAAGGTTGAAGCGGGTCACATTGTCAGGGACATGACTGCAGGACAGTGATTAAGAAGAAACAGTCAGCGATATGGAAATGGGAGGACTGGCGGGGGGAGGGGCGTCTTTGGACAAGACGCACGATTTAGGCGAATTGGGAGGACAATAAAAGTTTTCTCTGTGGATTTAGTTTGGGAGAATAAGGTTATTCAGTATAGTGGAGCGCCATAGAGCTCTAAGAAGTGAGTTTGTTTTCTCTTAAGGGCCAACTGCAAGTGAAGTTATTTTTTTATTTTGATATAAATCCAAAAAAACAACCCTGATAAAAGTGAACAACAATCTGGAGTGCGTTCCCATCTTTTTCTCCTGCTGATAAAGGCTTCACAGCTTCTCACACAAGTCACTAAAACAGAGCAGTAGCTCGGCCGCAAGCATCACAAGCTCTCCCACCGCCGGACTCCGACGAGCCCGTTTTGCTTCGTAATTCTTGTCGCTGTGTGTACGTCCCGGACTCGGCAAGAGATAAGAACTGCTGGCGCGCTGGGTGATTCATGCAAAAAGCAGCCGGACGGCACTAGATTTTATTCACCTCGCTTGGCGAGAGGGGTAAGAGGGGTGAGAGGGGTGAGTTCCAGTCGGGTGCACTGAAAGCGGCCAAATAATCCAAATAAGTTTTGATGTGGACATTAAAAGGAGCCTTGGAATGGAAGATATCGAGGGAGGGCAACCGACCAGGGAAAAAAGACAGAAATAGGACTGTCAATCAAATCCAATGAGCTCTGGCTGGACACTCGACTGCATCAAACAACATTAGTTGAAGACTGTGAACAGTAAACACGGTGAATTGCCTTCCAGGCGGAGAGCTACAGAAGAGGATTAGGGCCACAAGAAGAAAAAGAAAAAAATAAGATTGATTTTTTTATTTTCAAGTTTCAAATTGGAGAATATAAAGTTGAAATTTCATAAACGTTTTCTGCAGTTTACTTTTAACTGTGGGTAACTGGGTTAATCCACCATCCATCCAGTCTACTCGCCAATTTCCACTTTATTTGCGTCGACATTTTTCAAGAAATTTTGACCTTATTCACGAAGTTTCAACTTCAAGTCCCGTCATATTTTTTTTTCTTTTCTCGTGGCCCTCATCCTCTTTCGTAGAGAGCAGAGGGATGAAAGAAAGTGGAAAAAATACCTTCAACGTTTTTTTTTCACAACAAGGCTGCAAGCTCAAGTGCACTTCAGATTAGCCGCGACGCGACGTCTTGCAGTCGGAAGTCAAGGAGTTCAAGTGCGGCGCGGCGAGTTCGCACTTGCTTGGGCAAACAAGGATCGCGCAAAAACCAAGTAGCCGCATCTCTCGCGGCACCCCCACACCCCCAACCTCCGCCCGCCCTCCAACCTCCACTCCTGACTGCAATCACCGCACTTCTTAAGGCGGAGGTCACCGTGATGAGTTCCGCCGCCGTAGATGAACGAGAAATAAATGAAAGGCACGGAGCGCAGCCGCTGGAAACGTATAAGTCTGTAAGAAGCTTAAGGTATTGTTGCTATGTTTACATGGGAGTGGAGGCGGGGTGGACGGGGTCGGGGGGGCTTTCTTTTCTGGGAAGCTTTCCCGCCAACATCTGCCCACGTCGGTGCCGGAAGAACCGCTAAGCCGGACTGCTGGACACACGCGCATGCACACGCACGGCGGATAAGAAATACATCCATGTATATTTACATAAACAAAGCACAGGTGCAATACAATGCAAAAGCAACCTCGGCTGAGCGCTTGCGGCGCCCCCTGCAGTCCGAAACTGAGCGCTATGGGCACAGCGGTGGAATAAAAAGTGCTTGTTCCTCTGCCGCAGCGTTCAGAAATCAATGCTCCCTCGGGGTCACTTCACCAATCACCCCCGCGTCACGCGAAAGCCCCACCCTCCTCTGTTGAGAGAGAGGGCGGTGGGGAGAGGGGGGGCAGCCCACGCCACCGAGCTTATCTATGGATATGTATGCATAGCAACAGTTACCCGGAGCTACCAACAGCTAAGAATAACTTGGTTTTGGATCAAGGGCGAGAGCGAGAAAAAGAAATCATTCACAAGAAGCCTCTGCAGTCCCAGCTAATGAGTTTTCAGTTTGTTTTTTTTCCCGCTCTCTCGCTCTCTCCTCTCGTGCTGACAGTTAATTTTAATTAAACGCGGTCCTTTCAATTTACATAATGATCCCTGCACAACTGGGGGAAAAAAAACCGACGTCGCGGGGAATCAATCACCCCTAATTACGATATCAGAAAGTAATTTGAAGTTGCGTCGCCGTATGAATATATCTACTGATGGGCGAGAGGGAGACGTGGCTGCTGGAGGAATCGGGAAACACATTATACAAAAGGGGAACGGTGATGTGTGACCCTGTTGCGGAATATCCAAAGACGCCGAAATCCATGTCACAACACACAAAAAAAAAAAATCATCGTCGCTTCCTCTTGCAAGGCACCAATTATATATTCCAATTATATATAATTCATTCAACATCCCCATATCGATCCGCTTCCCACAGCGGACGGAGCTGGCTGAGCACGCGCCCGCACACGTGCACGCTCTCTGCAAATTACACGCAGTGATGCCTAAATGCCAAGCCAAGCCAAAAAAAAGAAAAAAGCAAATCGCGCCTCAACCAAAGGGGGAGTCACAGCACAAATCAGAGGAAATGTCAAAAGAATATTGAATTTGACCGTCTCCAAACCCCAGGCTTGATTTAAGCGGCCATTAGCGGCAATTTCACCTCTTCTTGTCCTTTTAATATTTACAGCCAGTGATGGAATTGGATGAATTTTTTTTGCGGGGGGTGGATTTCCTGCCTGTTCCAGCGGACAAGCACAACAGCCGGGTAACCTGCCGCCTCTCTTTGCCAGTTCCGCGCCCACAGTCATTAGCGCCCGCCGAACAACTGACCCCGCGCATCCTTTGGCTCCCCGTCCTCCCCCCTCACCCACTGCAGTTCGCTCGCCGGCCCCGCCGCAGCCGCAGCAGCAATTAGGGAGGCATGGGAATGGTGAGCCGGAGCGCCTCCCAACGACCTCCCCAAGGGGGAGGAGGGCGAGTCACGAGAGGAAAAGAGGGGGACTGTGGGGTGTTTGTACACTGTTTTAGCCTTTCCTCACTGGACTGCAGATGAAAGGAAGGAAGGGGGCGGGAGGGACGCGAGGGGGATGGAAGGCAGCAAGAATTCAGGCAGTGGATTTGTCAAAGGGTGTCATTTTTTTTATGGACTGATCAGTTGGCATCTTTAGGGTCCGTTTGTGGCTGGCCAGAGATTATTTGTACGTGTGCAGCAGCCATCCAACGTCATCCGAATGTGAGTTTTATTACATCCCGGCTGGACCGCTGCAATGGAGTCCTGCCTGGGGTTCCAAGTAAAACCCTTGATAGGCTCCAGTAAGTGCAGAGCTCAACTGCCAGGGTTCTCACTCGCACCAAACCCCTGGCAGCACATCACCCGATCCATCCGATTTCAACCCCGATTGTCCGGCTTCTTTTGGGATCTCACCGTCGTCCACGTCGTCAGGCCTCATCAGACCCACCTGCCCTCCCTCGAAAGTGCCAGCATGCTGTCGCAGGTTCCTCATGAATATGCAGCATCGCAGAGTTGTGAACTGGAGGGAGGTTACGCAGAATCCTGCAACAAGACGTGAAGCCGGAGGCTCATTCTCCTTTTTCCGCATGGCAACTCCCCTTTTTTCATTTAGCCGGGATTCGCACGGCATCAGGATATAAGCCTTCCTTTGTCATGGTTGGGGGTTTTTTCACTTTGGAAAAGGCGGCAACGGACGGATTTCCCTTCACTCATTCACAAAGCTCTTCATTATGACGGACTTAGTGTTTGCCGATTCCCGTTGGCGGTCGCACATGTACCTACACTGGCTGTTATATCATTTGTAATCAGGCTCCGGCTTACTTGCAGACGTCCGCATGAATAAGCGCTCACTAATCACCTCCACGTCTTCCCCAAAGCCGCAACGCACATGTCGTCCTGGGCGGAAATACGAAGGCTCTCGCCGGCGCTGCCGCCCACGGAGCCGTCCGGCCTTCCGCTCAGACGATGAGCTCAACTCGTTTTGGGAAAAAGGCTCGGCTTCGGCAACCAAAAGATGCAGATCAGCATTAAAAAATGCAAAAAGAGAAAAAAAACACCCCAAAAAAAGCCTGACAGCTAAAGTGCACGGCCAACTGATGGGCCAAGAAGTGGCGCAGAGGAGGAGAACGGTGGAGAGGAAGTGTGGGTACAGTGGAAAGCTCTCGTCTGCACTGGCACGCTGCCAGGCCGCCGGACAGAGACGCATCTCACTGCTCCGACGCCCACTGACCACCTCCTCATCCCCGGGCGCTCCATACTCTGCATTAATCAAATATTCATTCTCCAAAACACGCCACTTACGTAACCAGCGCAACAAGCGCGTCTCCACGCCGGCCTGACCTGGAGAGAGAGGAAGGTAAAAAAAACAAAAACAATTACGCACGCAGCAGCGGGCCGAGGGTCAGCGGCGCCCGGCGAGGGAGCTAACAAGGTCGGCCTGAAAAAGTTCCCCCGGTTCCGGCTAATTAGCGAGTAAATCACTTTGATGGAGGAAGTAGGAGGGACGGCTCATGATGCTTTGGTGAGGATGGCAAATAAAAAAGTATGCAACCTTTCCTGCATGGTTGAATAACCAAAATTACATTTTGAAAACAAAATACAACTGAACTGAATAGCTTCTCTACAATCTGATGAGCAACATGAACCGCAGCAGCAGACACACACGTCTTGCAGGAAACAACAATTTTTAACTGGCAATATTGACAGCAATATACTTCTATCCCAAACTAAGTGGTGCATTTAAAGATAATGGTTCCTATCCATTCATCAATAATTTAACAGCAGCATCAGGTCTGCAAAATAAGTGCTGTAATTCTGTATTCTACGATCCTAACCCCTCAAGTTCATTCTAAACCGTCCTGCCGATGACGGACACCAACGCTGCTCTGCAGATCCATGAGAAATAACAAAGAAGGTCCTGAGGATCAATAATCAACTGAAGATAAATGCAAACAAAATGAGTCATCACCTACACCAACTTAAAAGTCCTTTTTTAAAAAAAAAGAAAAATCCAACAATGTTCTTCTGACCTTCCCATCAACAGGTTTTTTAGAGGTTTGTCTCTTTTGAAAGTCGTCCATGCTTCACCTTGAACCAAACGGCACAACGGCGGCAGAGCTGGACGGACATCGGCGTGCGTCACCATGGCAACTGGCCTTATCAGCGGACGCCATTGAACGCCTTTTGTTATTTGTCAACTGACCTCCATTGTTCTGGAGGATTTGACCGGGCCCTCGATTGTCGTCGCAGCACAAAAGCCCCCGGCAGCGGCGAAGGGGGGCCGAGGCTGCACTCTGCCAAATAAAGACACTTTTCTCTCCAGGTTGGCCGCCTTGATGAGAAGTGATTTGCTCATCAACAGCGTGGGGGGTGGAGGGTGGTTATTATATTTGGCCTTGGCACACCCACTTTGCGATATTCTGAGCACAGGTCAGCGCTTGGTGGAGGGGCGGGATTGGGTTGCTGCCCTGGCGGGCGCCGCGGTTCACATGACAACCGAGGATCCGGCTCTTTGATTCCTCGTCCTTCCGAGGCGCCGCTGATTTATGGGGTCACGACAAAGATGTTCAAGTTTTATTTGACTGATGGAGGGGAAAGAAAAAGCAAAAAATAAAACATGATCGCCATTAATCATCTGCAGCTGGAGGGTACTTCTGGAAAAAAGGACCCTCTCCTACTTTCCGATGCGCCTCTAACTTTTATGTTGCATGGGAGGATTTCAAGTCCCAACAGCAACAGCCTGCTCTGGCTGCTTGATGCACATTTCCCCAGTCTTCCGTCTCCAATCTGTCTCGTGGAAGGGAAATAGAGTGCCTCTCATCTGGACTTTCCCTACGCGGATGCCGCCGCGAGTCGGTGGTAGGGAGGCGGATGGGTGAGGGGGGGGCAGAGTCTCCGCCGTTAAGTGGCCAGTAATGGCGTCGTAATTCAATCTGAGTGGGTCTTTTCTCTAGCCACTCAAAACTTCCGGTACAACCCCTCCCTCGTTATGCGGACGGGCAGCTTTCCGGAAAAAAAACACACCAAGACATCTTAGGGACTCGGCCAACGAGACAATGATGCAGCAGCTATTCGGACGCAATCGGAGCCGAAATCGTTCTTTAATTGAATTCCGCTCCAGGCTCCGAGGGGCTGTGGGAACAAAGCAAACAGGCCGCATCTTAATCTCCGGACATTATGTTAGGCCTGCGGAGGCAGGAGGGCGATGCAAGGGGTTTAAGAAGCAGGCCGAGTTTTGGGCTAATCCCCATCAGAACACAAGATTAGGCTCGCCAAGAATGAGCTCCGTGCCATAGGAAAGACAAGGAGAGAGGCGGGCGGAGGAAAAGACAGTTTGAAAGGGAAATGAAGTTACTGCTGGTGATTTCTGCCCATGTTCTCTACAAAATACCCTGGAAAAAGGAGACGGTGAACAAATGTGACAATCAAAATGAGACAAAACCATTTTACTCTGTTCCTCCTGGCTTAACGCGTACGAAGAAACATTGGCAACACGTGGAAGAATCCACAGAGGACCAGCCAGGACAATGAGTCAGCGGTGGCAGCCGGGTATTCCAGAGATGCCTCTATCCAGCCGCGCTGCTTCTGCAGCATCCCGATGCCTCCCAGGGCCACAGGAGAAACACTTAATCCCTCCTCGCTGATCCCCGGGCCAGTGTAAAGCCTTCAACGAAAAAGACTTGCCAGGGGAAGTGTGTTTCGGTGGCATCCGAAACCGGCGGCCACAAGCGCAGGGGAGCCACGGATCCACTCGGAGCTTACTGCGAGAATTCCAAACGGCTCAATTTCATTTGAGGTCAAGACAAGGTCAACTGTGGAGAAAACTAACTGTCAACTAATGTTTTTCTGTCAGCTAGCCAAGGCTCTTATCCATCAGTAAGGCTTGTCCAGCTAGTAATTCTGGTTTTATACACATGCATGTATGTATTTTTTTTTCTAAAATTTATTCTGTAATAAGAATGAAAGAATGTTCATCTTCCACAAAAATATGCAGATGTGTGTTCAGCTCAAGAGCCGGAAGGAAGCTGGATAAGCTTTGGTTTCTGATGCTTATAGTTCAGGGTTCTTAATTTTCTTGTTATAAGAGAAGGTTTACGAGGCGTCAAATCAACACGTTGAGCGCCAGCTTCCTCAGAGAGGAGGTACGATATCAAAACGGCCGCCAAAAAAAAATATATATATATCGTGTTGCTGTGTCTCGACTAAGCACAGCTTGTGCTGGCAAGGTTCGCGCGACACCTGAGCTCAGGGCTCCTTTGATGGATTCGGCTTCTATAAATGGAGACAGTCCTCTTTAAGGCGACATTTGGGTGATTCTAACCGAGCAAGACCTTGGAATCAAGTAAAATCAAGATAAATTTGCAGCTCATTCATTGCTGTGATGAAAAACAAATATGGAGGGAGGGAAAAACAGGGCTTGTTATGCCTTGTATAAGACAATTATATCCCTGAACAACAACGACAACAAAAAACGGCATTATAAAATTCAAATTTTGCTCCCTCATTTGCGAATATTACAATATTTTAAATTGGGGGCCAATCTAATATCTTCCCTGGATCGTCAGGGTGGCAAACGCAGCCGCAACCGACACACACACACACACACACACTCGGCGCGTCGGGCAATCCCATTAGCGAGATTAACCCCCGTTGAATAGCTTAGTCAACATGCAACACCGACTCAGACGGGTTTGTCCCGGAGCTCCGACTCGTTAAACGTTTCCTCCGCATGACGCCGCCGCACACGACGTGTGCAAAAAAAAAAGAAAAAAAAAAAGAATCAAGGCGGAACCTCCTTCCTGCACTAATGACACAATGAATTATGGATGCGCTGCGCCACTGTCTGCGATGGGAAGGTGGAAAATGAACGGCGACGGCAACTGCAACGGCAGCGGCAAAATGACGGGTCGGCGCGGTGAAGCATCAGGTACGAACTTTACAGCGTGGAGGTTTTTTTCTTTTGTTTTTTTTCTCTCCGTCTTGCTGTTCCCGCTCGAGCGAGATGACAGGCAGACAGACATCCTGTCGACGAGTGTCACTGCCGATTTTCCCCCAGGAGGCCACCCAGGCAGGTGGATTACATCATGAATTTGTGGGCGGTATTTTGAACTCCTTCGAGATGAAAATGTGGGGGGGGGGGGGGGGTGCCTTTTTGAAGGCGGCAGTGGGTTTCTGAATAGGAGAACTAACCCCACAGTGATACGATATTGCACCAGGCTTCAACTTCGTCCTTCTTCCACTTATCCGATATGCCTCGACGCCTCCCGCAAACTTTCGGAGGGGGGTTTAACTTTTTAGGCCGAGGATCAAAACAGTTGTGGGAAAAAAAGCGTCGGGAGACTGAAAACTTTCCTCTGCGATCGCTGCGAACTCTGAGAGTTTTTTTTTTGTTTTTTTTTTGAGCTTCCCAGAACGGACTCCGGTGGAAGGGCCGGAGTGGTGGGGAGAAACCGGTATCGAACAATTAGCGGCACCCTCGCGGGGATATCAGAGTGGATCGTAAAATGTCCACACAAACAAATTAGCCCGGACTCTGCCCCGGCGAACGATACTACGCAACACTAATGCACGATTATGTGTGTTTGCTCGGCCGGCCATTAAGTTCTATACGCACCCCGTGAGGACAGATGCATTTTATTTCATTTTACTGCTCTCGCAATTAAGACGCATTTCAAGAGCGAGGTGCACGGGGGCGCCAAATCAGGCCGAGGCTTTTTGCACCGTAATGTGCGATTTGCGCTCCGTAAACAATGTGAGATCCTAGCGCGGTAGCGGCGGCGGCGGAATCAATCCTCAGAAACGGAGCGTGATTTATGAATGTGAGCTGCTGCTCGGAGCGTGCCAGACTTGGCGCCTGCTGCTGCATGGAAAAAAAAAAAGAAAGAAGAAAAAAAAAAGGGCCATGGATAAATCATAATTGGCTCGCGGTGAGTCACACGCACGCCGGCGCCGGCTACTAGACCGGATGTACAAATTGACTCGGAGGAGATGGACAGCGGCACCGGGCATCATAACGACGGCTCGCTGCTGCGACGCCGTGAAATGGACCTCGCAGGCAGAACTCTGTCTCACTTAGTGGGTCCGGCCTTGGCCGAGACACACCTGCTGCACTGCCGTGCACTGCTGGACCGGAGCTGGCGTGTGTAATATGTCAAATGGTGAGAAAGAACACACGCACGCACACGCTTATTCATTCATACCCAGTTTCCACCCCTTCCTGATGAGCCCCGCCAGTGATAACGACCCCGCTAATGAAGTGAGATGCGTTCCGGACAGGCGGCTGATGCAGCTTGATGCCTATCAGAGGACGGAGCTGTCAGCGCCGCAGCCATAGAGTCAATATTTTCCCGTGCACAGCGGAAAAGGGGGAAAGGGACGATCTTAATCAGCCTCTATCTATGAATACCAAGTGCATCGATTTATAATAAAGAAAAAAAATCGAGCCTTTCGACGGCTAACGCGGCGGCGCTCTTGGTGCAGCGCGGCCAATCAGGGCCCGTCTGAGGGCGTCGCATTAGACACGTCTGGGTTCTGATCGGCAGCTTGATGGTTTGCAGGCGCTGCGGAGGGTTCAGCGATGTCACATTTAAGCTCGTCATCTGGCACGATTACCGATAAGGTTGGACCTCGTCGGCTGTTAATGGGCATGTATCATAAAAGAGGAAGCCAATGCTTTTATTAGGGATTGCAGCTCACGTTCCGCGATCCCAGCGATTAAACCCCCCTCAGGTGTGGCGGGGCATCATATAATCAGCCCGCGTTAAATTGGAGCGATGCTAATGTCACCTCCATTGTGATGATGACAGAGGACCGGAGGGGGGGGGTCCCGTCTGATGTCCCCCATGAGAAGCGGCGCTGAGACTGTGGGTCAAGTGAGGGCGAGACAACAGCCGCGTGAAGGGCGGAAAGAGAGAGAGAGAGAGAGAGATCCACCCTGTCAACTCAAGGCGCTAATGCGCTCGTCCGGCTAAAGTGGAAAGAAGGAAATCATACCTAAAGAAGCAACACGCGATGGATACAAAATGATCAGCAGCTTGGGGAAGAACAGCAGCAGCAACAGTAGCTGCATCAGGCCCCCCCAAAAAAAAGAAGAGAAGGAGAAAATCTGCACTGAACCCTTCGGCTTTACGGTTGAGCTACTTAGCGCTAGCGACAGCAAAAGCTTTTTTTTTTTTCCTCTTTATTCAAATAACGTTCAGCAAAAATCCCAATATTCGGCGCGCCTCTCAGTTCAAAGGTTTTTCCATGGTAACCGGCTCACGTCCCGCTGTTCAGCGCTGCATCCAACTCTGAGCGTTTGTTCATAACTGATGCTCTCTGCTCGCCGAGTTGCCCGGCTTGAAGAAAGAGACACAACGCTGCCTTATGCCCACATTGGAATTCAATTCAATTGGAAAAAAATACAAATGCTGGCACATATGAGCACTTTTATAAAACAGACTAAGTACACCATAGAGCAGGGGTGGGCAAACTACGGCCCTGGGGCCATATGCGGCCCGTTAAGCTTTTTAATCCGGCCCGCCGAACTTGAAAATATTACATCGATAGGAAGTAAGTCATTAAATATATGTATTTCATGTTTTAAAGGTTATTTCAATAATGAGCTACATGCAGTGGGGCTTCAAATACACTGCAGTGGACTGGGCCGATGTGTGAAACCAAAACAGCTACACACATAGAGAGGGTGCAAGTGTGTGCAATCGAGTGAGCGAGTTGTGCGGCTGCGAATTCGAGCGCACGGTTCACGGCTCCGCGGTTGTGCGGCGCCAGTCCTGCGAGGCCTTTTAGATGAAATGTCATGATATTACGAGGCTCAATGAGGTGAGGCGACGGGGGAACATATGAGAGTGTGTGTGTGTGTGTGTGTGCATCGGGGTGGGGTGCAGGTGCACAATTTCCTGGCGGCGCATTTGCGCGACCCGACTTCAAATCCAACCTGCGACCGTCTGTGCGGCAGATTGCAGGAGCCTCCGGTGTGCGATTTGCTCCGCGTGCGAGCATTTTATTTCGAGGGAACGTCTTTGCGAGGAAAACCACTGCACGGACAACTGGGGAGCCGCACGGACGCAGTCGCTCCGGCTTTCTTTGCGATTCCGAAGACGACTCAAGAAAGAAGATCTCCGCTGTTGCACTGCTGAGGACGAGGGGACGGAGGAGCAGCAGCGAGCGGCACTGCGGGCGACAGGCTTCCCCCGACTCCGAGTGCTTCCTCGCACTCCCACAGAGGTCCGCCGAGCTCGTCGTGCGCACCCCCCACCCCCTCCCCTCCTCCTCCGCAGCCATTCAGCCTTCGCACGTGGCCCCCGTGGCGGCGGCGGCTCGCTGCACGTCCGCAACAATAACAGACGACGTCGACGGCAACCAAGTGACTCAGCCCGTCTCTTGCTGTAATCCACCGTCTCATCCCGTCATCGCTCTTCTCTTTCTCCTCCTCCTCCTCTTTTCTTCTCCCTTTGTTTTCTTTTGAGTTTTTTTCATCCCCTCACCTCCGCTGACGACGCGGGTTCCGTAGCGTCATCCATCTCCATCGGGTCCCTCGACTCCCTCCCGTCTTTTCGCCTGAATTTATGTGTGCTTTGATCGAGGCGAGAGCAGCCAACTCTGGGCTCGCCGCTCGTGTGGGCGGCGCCACGGAAGGATGAAGGGGGAGGCTGCTGCGTCCACGGGACGGGTAGAGCGCGGCCAAGTCAGCAAGTGCCAAGGCATAAAAATAAAAAAAGCCCCGTGACGGAGCACCCGCAGGGACGGCCCCTGTCTGCCCGCCGCCCCAGAATACACCTCACCTCCTGCCTGAAAATGTCTGGACCCAACCGAGACCGTTTCAAAATCTCTGTCTGCCGGAAACGATGAATGGCAGCCGGAATAAAACCAACAAGCCGCAACATAGCGATAAAAAGCTGAATTCTCATCTGAATTCTATAAGTTTTCAAGCCATTATACATTTATTAAGATCCTCAGTTAACGGTGGCAACTTTAAATGTGTTCCCAGAATCGTGTGTGGGCGGCGGATAATCTCGCTCGACAGCTATTTTTTTTGAAAATGACACAGAGCAGTTGGTGGATTTTTTTTTTTTTTTTTTTGCAGCGAAGCCAAACCACCTGCATCGGTGAAAAATAATTGGTCACATTTTGCACAATGTGAACATACAGGCAACGGCGCGATTTCCACCGCTCTTGGTGGAATTTGAAACTCGGCGCTCAGTATGTCGGCTGCATACTTTCAGGCAAGTTGCACTGGCAGCGTCTGAACGACTCGTGCAAAACATAGATGCGAAAAGTTTGCATGGATCATCGGACACTGCATCAGGAACATAACATAATATTTGGCCTGCCTGCCTGTTGTATCTTATATACGTCATTAAACTATTAATCTATTAATTTCAACAAAGCACAATTGCGATTTGCAGGTCCAAACATAACGCGCCATTTTCACTTGGAGTGAACTGGTCGTGTGACCCTGTACGTCACCTCCGCTGACGTGCAAATCAGAAAAAAGTGTTTCCATGACCTGAAAAACCACCTCATGAAAAACCTTTCAGCGATATTTGAGAGGTTTTTTGAAGTTTAGGTGTTTCCATTACCAGCTTTTTATGACGATATTTAGGTTTTGCGCAATTCTAGGTGTAATGGAAACGCAGCTAATGTATGATTCAAGATGAACTGAAAAAAAAAACACCACAGAAGAAGACCAGGAGGCAGCGACTTTGAGCTGTTACTACAGAAATCAGCGAGCGGCAAACTTTTGATCCGCATTGGACAACGTTCTGATATTGGAAGAATATAACAAACTGCACCAGTGGTGCCAGCAGGCCTCGGGTTTGGTTTCAATAAAATATGTCTCTAGCCATAAAATCTGTAAGGGCTATTCAGTTAAACATGAACCTTATTAGATTTTAAATGCAAACTTAAACTTTTCAGCCGCTGGCGGACCGAACCGTGTGCAGCGTTCCTGGGCTGCCGGGGAAGAACAGAGACGTTGAAATTCCTGACTGCTCCCTCCTGACGACCTCTCATAAAAGGGCGGGTTCGTTAAAATGCACGGACGGGGCAGACGGCGTGAGCGAGAGAGAGAGAGAGAGAGAGAGAGAGACCCAGGTCTTTCTGAGAGGCGGCTCTCTGCGATAAGGAAATAAGCCTGGCGGGGCTTCGACGAGCCGTCCCACTCAGCACCGCTTTTCCAGATACGGCCAAAGTGCACGTGGGGAACAAAGGCGACGTTCTTCACCTCCATCCATTCTTCCTTCTTTCCTTCCCTCTGTCCTCTGTCAACGCAGCTCTTCCTGAAAAACCTCCTCATTCTCGTCCCGCTCGCTTCTCCCGGTCAACGCTGCAAAATATCTCAACTTATTCCCAACCGTCGCCGCGAGGACGGATAATCCACCTCGCCCGCTACCGCACCCCCCGCCCCCCGTCCCATTCTCTTTCACGTCAATGCGCACTTTCCCCACGAGCCCCCTTTAAAAAAAAAACCTTGCCGTCTTTCATTTCACCTCCTCCAGGAGCGGGAGACCTGCTTGACCTGAAACATAAAGCCTTAATTGTGGTGATGGAGTGCCGGCCTGCGATGATAGGGGCGGCAGAAATCACTCCCGGAGCGGGGTCACCGTGTTATTAGCAAATGAGGAGGAGGAGGAAGAGGAGGAGGAGGAGTGGGAGGAGCTTCGCAGGTGCAAATACTTTCCGCTGAGCGAGGACGGGTCTAATTAAGAGAGGCAGGACGAGTGCGGCGCCCTGCACCATCAAATGTTGAACTAATTTATTTTTATTTTTTCTTGGATGGGGTGTCCTTGATGATTAAACCCACTAATGAGACAAAAAGGGGAGAGGTAGACCAAATCAGGGGGCGTAATCGGGGTTAATTGAACTGTAAAGACCCAAATGTGCCTTGTCATCCTTCTGATGCGCTCAAAATAGCGACCTCAGCCATGTGAACGCACATCCAGCGAGCCCAGGGCGGCCCCAGATCTGATTCATCCCCCACCTCCACGTAATCTAGATCCCGTTTGACCAGTCTGTTGACCGACGGTCGGTTAATTGGACCAGTAAAAGGCCTCGCTGGCGCCACCGCTGCGGAAATGACACTTTTTTTTTTTCTCCTCCAGCGAAGCTGCTCGGAAGATGGCGAGAGATGACAATCAGCCGCGAGGACGTATGAGGAGATATCGAGTATCACGCGCGGGAATGAAAGATTCATGGAAGTATTATATGCCCCCCCTCCCCCAGTCTGGTTATAATGTGAAATGAGATACGCGGGACACGCGGCAGCCTCTTAGCAGAAGGACACATCGCACATTTTTTAAGCTTTCCCTGCCGGTCGGTCGTTCGGAAGAAAAAAAGAAACGCGCCGGGAGCGATTCGTCCGGAAAAAGTCATCAATAATGGAGGCGGGGGAGGGGGGTCAGCGAGACGAGACGAGCGGCCAACATCGCTGCTAAATTAACCATGGAAGGGTCCCCGTCTTTTTGTCTTCCGCTCGCTCACTTGCTCCTCAGAGGACGTTCGACAAAAGGAGGCCAAGTTGTGAAAGGGATCAAGTTGGGGAAAGCGGGATGGCGGGCGTCAGAGAGTTGAGGGTCCGGGGTACGAGGCGTCTGCCACGCTCGATCTGCCAAGTCCTCCTTTTTAATTAGCTCCTCGGCGCAGCAGTATAATTACCGCACTAACCTCCTCTAATCGGCCGCTTGCTGGCGCGTGCAACATTTTTATTTATTTTTTTTTGCCTTTTTAACATCGGCTTGCCCCGGTGTTCATTACCTGAATGCGTCCCTAATGCGCTTCCAGGAGCCCAGTGGCCACCCGATCCCCCCTGGCAGCGACGCTCCAAATATTTGCACTTACTTGACACCTGAACCAGAGGCGAGCGCTCGCCAAATCTTTTTTTTTTGTTTTTTTACGAGACCGCTATTGTGTGACGGGTGTTTACGCCCAGCGCCATTTGTCCGACCACCCCGCCACCAACACACTCACACACATAGAGACACACACACACGTTCCCCATGCTTCTGTTTGGCTTGTTTGGTTATTTGGCAGTGCAAGCGTCTCTATAATCAGGCAGCTGTATCGCGAACAAAAAAAAAGCCGAGGGAAGAGACACATAATTACATGCTTTCTTTCCACCGCCGAGCCCGATCCAGACCGAACCTGCGAAAAAAAAAAAAAAGTATCCGTCGCTGTTGTCTTGGTTACGTGCTCCCTCTTGTCTTTCCCGCCTCTAAAAATAACGCAGAGGAACCTGAAGTCGGAGGAAGCCCCCCCATCGGCGTGAGTCAACCGTTGGAACGCGGCGTTAAAAAAGCATCAAGTGGGAGAGAGGGGGAAAAATGAATGGCAGGGTGTTGGAAAAAATTAGAATAATGAGGGAAAAAAAAAAAAGTTAACACGCCACGCTGAGACACGAACAGGAAGGAGGGGTTGTTATTTTGAACGGTGCAGTCTGTCAGCCAGTCGGTAATGAGGCCGAGGTTGGAAACCAGAGGCAGGCACGAACAAACGGGCTCCGAAACGCTGCCGTGTCGTGACCTTCTCTCTCACGGTTGCCGCTGATCCCCGGCAGGCAGGTGGGATTTAGGGCAGAATTTTAACTGCGCTGCCGCGTGTTGACGGCCGCCTCTGTCGGCCAACGACACCTGCACCTGTTTTCTGCGAAACCCGGGTCGATGACCACGACCACGACAACGTCGACGACAACAACAGCAGATAAGGTGACACTGTGACACGGCGGCAGCCTGTTAACAGACACGTCAGTCATTCACAAAATCCAAGTAGGTCTGCAGATGAATAATGCATGTTGGCTGTCAGCAGGAGAGCAAAAAATGTGCAAAATCACCTGTTATTTTTTGCAAAGACGATATCAATGAATTGAGAGACAAAAATAGCCTTTTCAATAGATCAGTTTAAAGGTACAGCGTGTAAAATTCTGTCATCTAGTGGTCAGATTTTAGATTGCAGCCCTCAATCACTGACCCTGCCTCTCCTAAGTTTGCCAGTGAACTACGATCAACCTGGATACCTCGTCCACCTTCTTCTCTGTTGGTTTATTTGAGCATCCGAGCATTCACCATAAATTTGAAATGCCTATTGGGCTGGATTGTCCACACCAGGCTTCCTTAGAAATATAATGGTGCAGGATGGCAGCTAACTGGGAGCAAGAGCCTTGACATTCTTATTGATAAATAACAACGGTTCCATGGGTAGGAATACCAAATTACTTTTACTGTACTGTTAGGACACACTTTCATTAATATATTTACGGGCAGTAAATTAATTTATTAACCAATATAAAAATCATAATTCAGGCCAAACTTTACACACTGGACCTTGCAGGAGATATTAATGCCGAAAAGATCAAATGATTGGAGAATTCAATTTCAAAGTTTTCCCAGCGAGCCTTTACTGAGAGCTGCTAAATTCTCAATATCACCTTTTGACCTGAGCGTCGGCTTTCTAGTCAAAAATGCGGGAAACCGTGTCAAAGGATAAAACCGCGCCTGACTGCGCGACTCCGCGGTGTCGGCTCTCTGGCACGTCAAACCGTGACAGACGCCTCGGCGTGTCCAGTTTGCATGTTAAAACATGCAAAGCAGACGTGGACCGCAACTCCATCGCGGCGGTGGCAGTGGCGGTGTCTCCGAGAGGCGGAACCTGTCCGTCTGCCACAGTCCCCCGGTGATGTCACCGACGCTTTCCGCTGCGCCGCTCCCGTAATGGAGTCAATTTAGCTCAGCGTTGAGCCATTCCTGTCCGGCCGCACCCCATGAAGGACACATTACCCCCCATTCGCCACCCCACCCCCACCACCACCACCACTCCTCCCCTCCTCGCCTTTCTCATCTCCCTCGTTTCACTTCCTGCTGTGTCCTGCTCATCTTTCTCCCGCCGCCTCTTCTGCTTTATGTCGCGTGCTTACATTTGTCGCACGGTGCTGCACCTCATCAGCTCTTCCCCATACCAGCCCCCTCAGATCCCCTACTACCACCCCCACCGCTGCCTTGTCTTGCAATAAATATGAAAACGGTGAGGCACTTGCAACGGGGATGTAAACATAATTAGAATAAAATGCTAAAATGGAAAAAAGAGGCAGTTTTGATTTAATGCTACACGACGGCGCCGCGGCTCGCAATAGTGGCTCCAGTAAATATATACTGTATCCCCCACAGTCTCACAGATACGACACACACACACACACACACACACACACACACACTAGAAGGATGATAGTGTATTCTGAAAAAAAAATATGATGTCTCAGGAGTAGCTGTGTGGGAGAACACCAGCTGCCGCCTTTGAAGCCACTTCACATTCTCTTTGAACATTCTTTAAATTCTTGGTTCCGACTGGAAAAAAAATAAAGTAATGTCAAGTTTACATTCCAGTAGAATCTAATCCCGCCACTGCTACTCCCTCGCAAAGAACTCAGAGCCGAGCTGCGCTTTCTGCGCCGCGCCGCTTATGAATAGAAGCTCGCGGCCCGACTAGGACGGCGGCGCCGTCCCATCCATCTCCGTCTGTCACATGACTGCACAAAGGCGGGATTAAGTTATCAGAATGATAAAGTGATATCCGCCTGCCGCGCCGCCATCCATGTCAGAACCGACCCGCCGAGTGGAAAGGTCGACTCTAAATAACCCCCGCGTGTAGTTCCGCGCCAGGTCGGGATGTGCGCGGCTCGTCTTGATGATTTGCCTGAAACCGTTTTGCACGGCGACGGATGTAAAAAGAATCAAAACAAAACAACCAGGCTGGATGGTTACAAAAGGCATTAAACATTAACCAGCTGCACGCACACTTGGGTGGTACACAGAGTCCATCCTCCACAGGTTAGGAGTGAAACGGCGGGCAGCTTTCTCTGCCGGAGAGAGAGGAGAGGAAAGGAGCGGAGGATTGTGGGTGGCCGTGCGTGGGCGTGAAAGCAAATAGAGGCCGGCGAGGAGATTGGCAATGAGGGAAGAGCGTCGAGAGAAAAACAGCTAAATTAGCAAGTTGGAGAGGGATTGAAGGCACTAATGAGAGGGGATCAGATGGGCTTTTTCGAGAGAGAGAGAGAGAGAAGAGAGAGAGAGAGAGAAGTGCTGTTTTATTGAGCGGCGCGGCTCGCGGTGCAGCAGGCAGCGGTGGCGCCGCGGATGAAAAAGTGCGAAGACGGCGGCGCGAGGCGAGCGGCGTCCTCGCGAGTCCCAGTTGAGCCTCCGAGGGCTTTGGTGCCGGAGCGGCACTCCACATTATGCCGCGTTGCACTTTGAGCCGAGTCAGCAAAATGCAAATGCACTTCATACACACACATATATATGTGTGTGTGTGTGTGTGTGTATATAAATACCGTTATGAGGTGCAACCCAGGCTTTGAACTTTACAGTGAGGGAAGCAGAGGAGGCGGGAGGAGAGAAGGCCGACCAGCAAAGGAGTGGCTGGGTTTCTCCTTCTTTATTCCTTCCCAACCCCATAAGTTCAAAAGACGGGGAGACGCGTCAGACATCAGATCACTGTGTAAACACACCCAGTGGGGGTTTGTGCAACCCCCACCCGCTGCGGGGCGGAGAGACGCGCTTTCAAAAACTGTCGAAAAATACAACGTTTCGGAGCGGCCGTCGGAAAATAACACGGAAACACGTGGCGGAGGGAATATTTTCGGCCAAGGTCCTCGTCGCCGTCTTGTCTCGTCCTGATCCGACTCTGCTGGTGAACAATGAATGGCTCAAGAACGGGTGGGTGGGAGCGGTAACCCATTAAAGGTGCAGGTTGGCAACAAACAAACACACGCACCAAACACGGCCATTAAAGATTTACCTCAATCTGGGATGTCTGAGATAGAAGGACGGGGCCAGGAGCTACAGTACGTTACTATCCGACAGCACTATTGATGAACATCTCGCCCTCCAACCCCCGACATCAAATAAAGACTTGAAATTATTTGGGTTCGACCATCGATTGCACCTCGCCGCTGTGCGTGCGAGTGTTTGCTCGTTTCTCCCATCTTCAATCCACCGTGTGATCCTGGCGAATAACACTGGGGCTGCAAGCAAGAGAAGTGCAGGGAGGGGAGGAAGGGAGAGCGAGACCAAGGCCTGGAGCAATCTATGAAGAGGAAAAAAAAACTCTAAACACAATACAATAAAAGTAATCTTGTGGATGGGAGCCGCCTCTCTGCTGTGGCCGCGACCCTCCAACCGGAGCTCAATCTCTTTGAAGCCTCGTCTGCAGCAGTTTGCCGCTCCGACTTCGCGCGCCGCATCCGCCTGGTGTTTCCCCGTCGCCTCCGCGCCTTCGATTTCTCGTGCCCCCCCCTCCCGCTTCCCGTTTCTGTCCGGGCAGCACTCAGCTGCAAATTTGAGTGAATGTCGCGCCTATCAATATTTCATATCCAAGTACATCTCAGTCCGTCCCTCCAGGTGCCACAGGATGAAACAGAAATGCTCGCAGATCAGCCTGACGGTTCGATTTCATTCCGAGCTCATAGAGAAAATGGCTTTTCTTCCTTTTTCTCCCCCTTTAGTCACGCCGTCTCTCTTCGCCAAGCTCATTTTTTTCTCACATCAGGGACAAAAAGTTTGGAGGGCACATCTTCCGCGCCCGGTTTGGTGCGACGCTCGCAGCTCGCGGCTCTTTTCAGCAGCCGCAGCAGCAGCGTTTTGCATGATGCTGTCCATGCAATGTTCTACATGGTTGGCTACAGTGTGCTGCATTTGCATTCCTGCTGTCCGGCGCGCACGCTTGCACACACGGACCCGGCCGTGCACTTAATGCAATCTGCTAGCATGGATCCTTCAGTAACAGTGTGTGTCGCTTACGCAACCCATGTTCCCGCAGACAAGCCAGCCGGAGAAGCGGCCGTAAATTTGGTCGCGGGAGGACAGGCAGAAATGTATATTGCTGAAGCACCTTGAAACACTGCGCGAATGTATGAGCGAAACAATCAAACGCCGCATTTTTTAAAATCAGACGGGTGTCACGGTTTGGCTGGCGGCAGTTGATCAAAAAACACTGGCAACGACTTGGGCTCTGCAACATTTGCAGTAATTAAACGTCTGGTCCGCGTCAAACTTTTCAAACTGGAAAAACCTTTAAAGAACGAAGAGGCGAAAATGATTTATCCAGCAAGAATGACTACTGGCGGTGTGCACTGAGTGAAAAAGCCTCCTCCACATTCCACCCGTGAGCAGCAAGTTCAAGTGAAAGACGGGAACAACAAGCAAACCATATCAATGTCTGGAAAAGTGTCTAAAAACTTGAAACAGAACTTCGGGTTTTTGATTCAGACCACTTAAAAAATGCTCACAGTTCTGATGTGTGACTGACAGCTCAACTATTTAGAGGTACATTTAGTTTATTTCCTTCTTCTCACACCACTGTGGTCAGGAGAGTTTAACACCCAAGCTGCCGTTGTTAGTCGTAGGTGCGGTCGGTGACACGGTGACTCCAAGATAAACTGATTACACGCTGACAGACAGACACAGGTCAAAGGTCAAGGACCTCACACCACACGCGAACAGCGGCAGGATTTTCATTTCGCGTGCTAGAGAAGCCCACACGGGGCCCCCACGCCCTCTTCTCCCCTCCGGGCGTAAAGGGATTATGTGGGTCAGGGGTTCAGGGGTCAGCGTGGGTGCGACCTGTTCGACTAATATTTGGCCGCAACCTGAGGATTAGTCTGCGAGCGCATTGATCTCTGCCGACGCTGGCTTGGACAGGTGGGTAAGTGATCCCCCTGTATCAGTGCGGCCACATCCTGATTGGAAGGGGTGGAGCCTGGCGCAAGCTGCTGATAGGCTACTAACGGTCAAGAAGAGCGACAATAGCTGTGTTTCTGTTACCCCCAGAATTAAAAAGCTGGCGATGGAAACGCCTAAACTTCCAAAAATCTCTCAAATGTCACTAAAAGGTTTTGACGCTCTCATGAGGTGGTTTTTCAGACGTATTGATATAGAGGTATATCACAAAAGTGTCATGTCAGCACTTTTTTCGCATTTACACGTCGGCGCTTCACACCATTCAACGGAAACACCTGCAAATCGCAATTGTCAAATTTTCAGAAATATCGCTTTTATTTTGCGAAACACTTTCATGGGAACGCAGCTACCGAGAGACAACGTCGCTCTGTTGCTTGTTTCAAGATAAAACGTAGAAAAGCCGCCGACGTCTGCAACACTTTCACCCGACTGCTAATGCGTTCAGTCAAGCCGAACGGACAGGCGTTTAAACGAGCCCGTCCGCGGCCCCGGTTAACCCCGATCTGCGGCAGAGGCGCTAATTGATTCGCCGCGTCTTAGCGAGGCCCACAAGGCAGGACGTCGCAGGAGACACAATGTAACGGGACAGTCGGAACGTCCGTCCTCAGACAGTGTAATGTCGTCAGAGGGGATTAGAGTAGCGGCACATCAAGCAACATCAGGTTGGGGGTTGGGGTGGTGGTGGGTGGGGTGTGTGTGTCTGCGTGTCGCTCAGACAGACAGGAGGGCTGGATTTATCGCTCGCAACAGCAGAGTTAATCCCGGCAAGGAGACAGGAGTCGGGCCTCCGACTGGCCGTGAGTGAAAAAAAAAAAGAGAGAAACAAATGACACAACTTCTATTAAAACGGCGCATCTCCCAAACACAGAGGGGGGTTGAGAGGGAGAGAAACAAAAAAAAACGGTAAACACTTTTCGATTAATATTTATGAAAGCGTCGCAGCGTTTAACATAAACAGCATTCCTCAGTCACGGCTTTCCGCTGCCAAAGTGCGTGCTGTTTTTCTCTGGGAGCATTCCTCCTCCTCCTCCTCCTCCCCGACTCCTGAGGAGATCCATTAGCGCTCGGAGAGCACCGCCTCAGTCAGCGAGACGAGCCCGGCGATCGACGGGCGGACGAGCCAAACAGAAAGTGGAGGCCGAGACAAGCTGGAGAAACGAACCGCAGCTCGGCTAAACAGCGCATTCTCCGCCTGAGGGCCTCGCGCACGTGCGGCGTGGGGGTATTTTCCGAAAACACATTGATGCAACCGCAGAAGGCAGGTGATGAGAGGCGGTGACGTAACCTCTCGGTGTGTGGCTGGCCAGCGCGGAGCCTGAAGGAAAGTGGGAATTGCACCTCGACTGCAACGACGGCGGCGGCGGCAGAAACGCAGCACGACGTGCCGACTTGAGTTAAATTGGAATATAAAAGACACTGAAATTAAAAGCAACGTCTGACGCCTCGATGGAACAGGCGAATGTGTTTGGACACGTGCAGAAACGTTATTTTGGTAGAGATGAGGTCGCATAAACAGATGTCACAGTGAAAGATGATGTTCAACTACAGCGAGAAACTAAACTAAAGACCAAACTCCATAGAGAAATTGTTTTTTCATTGTCATTTCTGTATGAACAAGGGTTAAAAAAAAGTAATTTAAGTCATTTTCTTTATTTCAATTAAACTGATGCTATTTGTTTTGCCTTTCATTAAACACTATATAACCTGGTACATGCGTCTACACTACTACATGCATGATGCATCTAGAAAAAAAAAAGTGATAAAGATATAACCCCTGGACTTGCCCATATGCACAAAGCCTCCGGGTCACCCTGGGATGCATCCCGGCAGAGAATTCCTGATCTTCCCGGCTGAAACTAACAAAGATTAACAGCGGGGCTTTCATCAGCTGTCACATGTGAAGAAAGGGAATAAATACATATTGAAGTAATAACACGGGAGATGAATCATGCGTCCAAGAGTGGATGAGTCGCTGCCTTAGCCGATTTAATGCTCCGCATTATAATCCGCATTAGCCTTAACCCGTTCAAAATGCAGCTATACGTTTAAATGAGACCTCCTAATCTCCCTGTGTATTTGCGGGACTAAGAAGTGAGAGGGAGGGGAAAAAAAATCTTTTTTTTTTTTTTTTTTTTTAATGGGCCGTGGTGTGGGAGTGGTCGCATTGTTGACATTTTTAGAAATGAGCCTTTTATCACATCTGCTGTAAAAAGCAGTATAATCCATCTGTGCTATAAATCGAATTTAAGCCGGGCATAAAAACGCTGTTTAAGGCGGAATTACTGCAGGCCGTGCAGACCTTTCACTGAAGGAGAGTCCATAAACCGATCCCAAAGACTGAAAGTACGACAAAGCCTGAGTGCATTACTCAATACCTAGAAAACAGGTGGCAACACGGGAAGCTCTAGCTCGATACCGCTGCGCCGCTCAAGAGGAATCCGCTGCCAGACAAGTATACTTTTAAAAGCAGGTCGGTGCCAAGCGAGCCGGCAGCAGAAAACACTTTTACCCCCGGGGACGTCTGGAAAGCAGAACAACTTGAGAGGAAATGAGAGAGAAAAGTGATTTGGGAGAGCGGGTACCTTCGGCTCAGGAGATAGTGAATAATGAAGGCGGGTTATATAGAGACTCAGCTTGACAGCGAGTCGCAAGCCAGACACGAGGGAAAGGAGCCGAGCCGCTGCAAGAGGGTGGCGGGCGGCCTCGCAACACAGACGCAGTGAAACGGCAGAATGTTAAAAAATCTTGTCCCGGAGCTCCGGCAGAGATTCTCGCCATTTCTCACACTTGTCCCAGTTTGAGGTACAAAAGTGCCTTTAAGGCAGACTGGTCAATATGAACCTGCAGAGAAGAATCCAACAGTCTTAAAAGTGGCGAAATGAAGCGGATGGCAAGTCTGAGGTCGAGACAGTGGCGCGGGACTTCAGGTGCGTCAGACGCCGCTGATCCCTTTGGCTCAGGGTCACATGGTGCGAGAGTGCTCCTCTGTCCCCTTGTGCCCTCTGACGAGCTAGATTCTTCCCTCGCCCGGTGTAAGTGAGCTGATTACAATCACATTAGACAACTGCTGAGCTGTAAAAACCACCCGCGGCTGTACACACTGGTGGATTGTCAGAAAGTAACTACTTTTACTTTTACGCCTTTAAATAAATGCATCGGCTACACATTAGGTTTTCAATTACAGCGCAGTAGTGTGCTTTACTTTTTAAATAACTGCATGGTTTCACTAATCAAGAACGCTTCATTTGCCCACATCGAGAAAAAGCTAACCGCTAAAGTCAGCGTGCTACTAAGATAGCTCTTTTTTATTGTAATAGCTGCACTGTGCATAAATTACCGTCGCCCCCTGGTGAAACCTGGTGGACTTTAGCCAGAATGGGCTAAAATGTCAAGAAATCATAAAGTTACACATATTTTATGGCCATAAAGGAGGATATTTGATACAGACCATTGTATTGCATAAATAGAAGGAAATATTTCAATACATGAATTTGAATTAAAATGCCATTCTCATTCATTGTCTTTTTTTTTTCTCCTTCTGAAAAGCACGTAGCGGGCTCGGGGCCACACGACCTGACAAATCAAACTGTTTCGACTCTCGCTCCGCCAAACCCAATCGGGATGACAGACGAAAAGCAAGAGCGGAAAAAAGGCGTTTTTTTTTTTTTTCTCTAACAGTTCTGAGAACTGCTCCCAGCGAGGCTGAATAGTGAATAGCATATTGTGGAGGAAAAAAAAGAAAGAAAAAGAATAGAGCGGAAGCCAAGAGGCAGCTGGTGTCAGACAATCAGCGAGTCAACGCATCCTGCAGGATGGAAAAGTTACATATTCATCTGTAGAAGAGAAAGGGGATTTGCGTGATGTGTTAACGTGTTGCAGCATAGTGTTCCACAGCCTGCTGATATACTGGAGTCTTCGCCGCATCACAACCACCTCTAGGTTTTCCAGTTTAGTGGAGAAAAAATGGCCTTGTTGATTTCACGGGGTCAGAGGTCAGACGAAGCATAAAAAGGCAACAGAAAGTCTAGTAACCACTAGTTACCAGCAAGGTCGGCAAAATAGCACAACATGTCAAATCCTGAAGCACTGCATATGTCTGGAACTGTAGGCACCTGGTACCAAGAAGTACCTAATAAAGTGTCCAGGCAGCTTATATCTAAAATATCAAGCCAGCAAACCGTTAAAACGAGCAGAGATGCTGCCTGCTCAGGGAACGAACCGAGGGTCGCAATTAAACTTTCATGACCAAACCTGACAATGAGGCATGTCGAAGTAGCGCGAGTGCGAAGACAATTGGCGCTTCAGGTAGCGTCCAAGCGTCTGCCGCACGGCACAGTTTGGCTCCCGTCAGCGGCGAGGACCTGAGGGGGGCCGACGCACAACAGAGCAGAGGAGGTGTAATCATGTCTTCTGTCAGGGCCCTGGAGCGCAGGGAGACAGCCAACAGCTGGCCGCACAGCCCGCGGCGACACCGACAGCACGGCCGCACACGGGGGCAAGAGGACAGTCCGGCAAAGGAGCTAAAATTGGAACGGAAGAAAAAGAAAAGGAGGAAAAGTCGGCGATGACGGGGAGGTGTGAAGACGCGCCTTCGCCGAACCACCACAACTTGTGCTTCCGCATCCTCGGAACCAAGATCTGCAGGTTTGGTTTTTCACCCCTTTTCCACTGCTGCGTGTCCTCAAAGGCCCTTTGGTTTCGCAGAGAGACGTCTTAATTAATCTCCCCTTTATTATCAGAAAAAAGGCTTCTGCTGGCGGAGCCCTGGAGACCCTCTGATAGGCCACGAGGAAGAAGAGATGAGAAGAGAAGAGGCACCATTCCAGTTTTTTACTAAATTAATTAATATATGTAAGTGTTGAAAACCCCTCACATCATTGTTCCTTTTGTCCCTATATTCTCCAGCCTCCAGATGGGAAAAGGCTACGTTCTAATACGTGGCTGTAATTAGAACCGGCCTTATTTTATTCTCCTCGCAACACAGCGAGGACGGCGGTGTGAACTCATTTGAATGCGGCGCAAGCAGGAGTACGGGGGAAAAAAAAGGAAAAAAAGAGGAGGGGGTTTTGATGACAGCAGGATTCGCAAAACACTTTAAACAGGAGATGCACTTAAAAGGAGCGGAGAAAAAAAGAGATGGAGAAAAACCTTCTGCTTCGCCAGTTTCGGGGGGAAAGTTTGGAGTCGGCGCGGCGGCAGCGGCGGCGGCAGCACACAGCGTCGCCCCAACATTTGCATTCGGGTTTGGCAACGTGGGCCGAGGTACCAGCTGCTCTGCCTCTCACACAGCCCGTATAGAGATGAATTGCTCCCTGGGTGTCACCATGGTGTCCCGCCGTCGCCATGGAAACTACGCAAACACAGCATTTCCAGAGGAAGCCGGCGCGCTGAAGCCGATTACTATTATTATCATTGTCATGGTTGAGAGTTCCTGTTCCGGCGAGGCTGCGGGACGCTGGGAAATCCCTCCGTTTTCAAAGACAGATCTGTCAGGATGCAACACTTCACATGTGTTTGTTTTTTTTACAACCACGAGTCAACTGCGATGGCCCTGGACTTGTAGCCGAGCACCTCGTTGCTGCTGCTGCTGTTGCTGCAACCCTGGTGGCACAGAGGAAGTGGAGACGCCTGGGGAAGTTCAAACCGGTGGTGCTAAATCATCCACACCGCTGAGCTGAATTTAAAAAACCCAAGAAAAAAACAAAACAAAAAAAAAAAGAAAAATCCCCACATGAATACCAAAGGCTGCACCGGGGAGAGAGAGCAGTGAGCAGGATCAGAGTTCAGCTGATAAATAAAAAAACCGGGAGGTCGGATGTGAGGATTTCGAATTTTACACATCACAAGAGGGAGCGTATGACCGTTCCTGACCTCAAAGTCAGAATTTGGCGTCTATGATGAGCCGGCCAGGCGGAGAAATCAAAATTAAAGGGATTCACGGCGTTATCCGTTTTGCAGGATTAGAATCCGGGATGGGAAACCGGGAAAAAAAAAAAAAAACTAAACAAGAGAGCGCAAGCAAGAGTTGACAAGCGGCAGAGACGGAGGCCGTGATAATCAGGTGGACAGCAAGGGGAGGAGGAAGTGCAGGAGGAGGAAGGAGCACATTAGTCTCTGGCGCAGGACGTCACTCAGCCTGGCAGCAGCAGCAGCATCAGCAGCATCAGGCGGCAGCGACACTCACAGCCACTCCCACCCCTTGGGTGGGCTCTAGGCACCGGCGTGACGGTGTGTTAGCTTCCCTAGGATGTGGTAGGTTAGGCTAATGACGCTCACTTGGAGGCGCACACACACACACACACACACACACACACTGCGAGGAAAGTGTTTGATTTCTTGAGAATCAATGTCGACGGGCCTTGCGATCCATTGTGTGGAATCTTTAAGACTGCAAAAATGCCACGGGGAGGGAAGCGTTCACCGCGGAGGCTGAGAGGCGTCAAGGGCGGAGAGCAGGAGGGATTCTTCTCATTGAGAGGACGGAAGAGATTTTTTTTTTTTTAGAGTAAAAGGGGAACGCTTGAAGCAGCTGATGATGTGTTGAAGGTCAACGAGGTTCGAGCGAAGGTTTCCCCGACTCGATTCGCCTTGTTGGGCGTAAGCGCAAGGCTGACTGTGAGGTTCCTCAATAGTAAATATCCAACTGGCTAATGGCCGTTTAGAAAGATTAGCCGTCTGGCTCCTGGGACGACTGTTTCCCTCCTGCCGCTTCCTGCGGCGGTAGATATCTGCGACCCAACCTTCCAGCGTTCAGTGCATCAATGGAACACAACCTCTCGGAAATAAAACAACTCTTCTCTCCATTTATTTGGAAGTAATAATGGGTGACAAGAGCCTTTTGTGTCACGCGGCCCCCGTGGTGACGCACGAGTTTCTCCGGAAATGATGCATCCTGGGGGATGACAATAGAATCCGCGGATGAGACCACGAGCCAGCTGGACGCCAGTTAGCCTTGTGCTCATACTTGGCCGTGCTGCTCCTCCTCCTCCTCCTCCTCCTCCTCCTCCTCTTCCTCCTCCGCCTCCTCAAACAGCAGCGTCCGTTAGTCCGGCCTCGTGAGTTATATTTAACGACACCCTCGCTCACCAGTCACCGCAGGCCCGGTCAAGAGTAATAAGCGTTTCGACGGGGCAGCAGGCAGGCAGGCAGGCAGGCAGGCACGCGCCGCCGGTGGGACTCCACCGGCACTGAGCTGCATTCAGGCTGCAATCCGTCTTTTACTCTCCCTCGTAATCAGGGAAATGGAGGGGAAGGAGCGGCGAGGGAAAGTTTCTGCCAAGCAAAGCAAAAAAAACGGGGAAGGCACGTGCGTTTGGGAACGACTCGCTGATCGCTGGCACGTTTTGAAAATTCACGGATCAGCTTCGCAGATTCTCTTTTAAAAAACGCACGCTGGAACGATAGCAAAAACAAAGGCCTGCAGCGCGGAAGCCTAAACTTCACCCCCCCCTTTCACAGCGACACGTGACCCGAAACATAAATAGCTGTTTTAATCCCCGCACCCCCCCCGAGTCGCGTGTCGTATGACTGTAATTTATTTGCACGACGCGCCACGCACGCAGACAGCCGTGATAAATCGAATGCACTCAAAAAAAAAGAAAAAAGGAAAAACTCGCGAGTACAAACACATGCAACGCTCGGAATTTCGCTACGAGGCACAGATTACACAGAGTTTCACAAAGTCCTCTCGCGTTTCCCTCCGAACGCGCCGCCCCGACCGTGACTGATGTCGACATTCCGCCACAAAACCGGAGTCTACGCTAACGCCTTCTGCGGAGGGCTTCCGTGTGCTGCTGCGGCCGCACTGTAGATACTAATTGTCCCCACGAGGGGAAACCACAGTACGTCCAGAGTCAGCAAAACATCCTTCTTAATTTCATGATATTCAAAAGGGGGTTTGAACACCACCACACCAGTTGAGGACATTCCACATCCTGCATCTGACGCCTGATTGGAGGACACAGATGTAACCAACCGTGAGAGGCGCCCTCTCAATATATACCCATGATAAATGCTGCCGTCTCCGGCCATGCAAGGACTATAAGAAGTCATGCTGCCTATAATCTAGGAGGTTCACTCTTATCTGATTATGATTGTGGGGTAAAGAGGATTTAGGTGCTCGTGCTTGGACGCTAGGCCGGACTGATTAGTGGCCCTGGCGAAAGGCTTATGTAACCAGGAGACCGGCGGGAGGGCAGAAGGTGTGCTCTGTCCAAATGACAGGAAACCACACAGAGGCCAAACAAGATAAGGGAGCTGGACGCAAAAATTCCTCCTGCGCTGAGGTGACAGCATCGCGTCCAGAAAAAAAAAAAGGCAGGACTTAAAAACATGCTTTTTGATATGATAGGACATCCACCCAGGGGAAAAAATACTAAACAAATTTGTAAAAATAATGTCTGTTTACAGCACTGAAGGCCGTCATCCATCAAGAACGAGCTTTTTCTGCAAGGAGAAAAAAATCAGCATTTTCTTCCAACAGATGCCAACGCCTGTCAGTTTAACCCCGTGCAGCCTGACCGCAAAACAGTGCCGAGGTGAAGGAATAAAAAACACACGCCAGCAGAGGCCGACCGCTGCTGCTGCTGCTGCTGCTGCCGCTGCTGCTGCTGCCGCTGCTGCTGCTTGGACAATGGCCAGCATTGCACACTTATTTTTTTTTCCCCTTGGAAACCACCACCTACCTCAATCTCTAGCTCTCTCGCCATCAATACACATGAAAAGGCCAAACGCTGCTGCGAGGAACCCCTCCCACCCGCCCTTCTAAGTGGATGAATGGATGAATGGATGAATGGATGGACGGATGGATGGAGAGCAGCAGTGGTCTAATCGATTCTGTGGACTCAGCAACAGAGGAGTAGCTTTCGCAGCCGCCCCAAGTAGACGGGCGGCCGACGATCCAGTGGCCGTTTTTTTGTTTTTTCCCCAAGGTTTTTTTTTTTTTCGGCCACAGCTTGACGCCGTGTCATCATCATCGCTCTCGCCGTTTATGGCGGAGCAAGATTTGGCTGCTCCGCAGGCGTGGGAGGACTAAAACAAGCACAAGGCTGCACCCCCCACCTTGTTTGCTCTGCATTCCCACTGGCTGCCCGGCGATTATTAGATAAAGGGAAAGAGTGATGGTGCACATCCACATTAGGAGCGAGCACCAGGCGAGACAGGGAAAGTAGGAAGAGGAAGAGGACGAGGAGGAGGAGGGCGGAGACAGAAAAAACCCAGCTTGAAACGTCCGTTTACCCGAAATCCAAATGTCATTAATTTCCAGAGCAGACCAGGACACAAAGGTAAAAAAAACAGATAAATAAACGGTGAAACGTTTTTCTCTGCTCGGAGTAATGAGAGTGCCGCGGCTTTAACATGTCACATGACCTCTTCTTAATATTCCAAAAAGCTTTCAATGAACGCAAATCAAATAAAACAGCGCAGCGCCGGCAACCTACACTACACAGATGTTTAAAAAAAAAACTGCGCTGCAGGTATGTGTGCCTGACAACTATATGCACAGGATTAATGTATGATACTAAAAGCATGAAGGCCTGAGTCGTGCATTAAAATTGGAGCTGTGCACTAAAGGACTTTTTGGTCATTTAAAAAACGGTTTAGCAGAGTCCTGATATTTAACGCATGCAAACGTTTGCAGGTGCTGCGACATTTTAATAATAATAATGATAATAAATGATATAATACAGCCTCCTGCCACTACTGTGTGTGTGTGTGTGTGTGAGTGTGTTGTGGGGGGGTGTTGCTGGTCTCTGCAAACACACGAGGGTCACAGCAGCACAGAGCGAGAGCCTCCCTTGGCTCTGTATCAAGGACGGCACGTTCAAGCGGATTAGGAGAAATTAGACGCCGCTGTGGGGGGAAACAATGGCGCAGACGCGTGATCGGCCCCTTTTAATCCCACCTCATAGCGCAAGGCGCTCCTTGAGAAGCGCAACGTCAATATCGCGCAGCGGTAATTTATGTAATTTGCGTAGTTTTACGCCACGGGTTTCATTGGGGGTATCTTTGCTTTCGATCTCGCTGGTGCACACGGAAGGGGGGGGGGTCGAGCTTAGCGACTGTGGCTCCACCACCCACAGCCGCCCACCCGCGCTGGACCCGGTCCACTGTGTGATGTGATGGGGGTTGGTGGAGGGGTCACTCAACCAAAAGTGCCACGCCGCATTCATTATTCAGCCGGTAGGGGCTCGCAAAGATCCAGCTCAGCATCCCGAGGCAGTAGCTTGCATGAGCGCGCTTCTTACATCGCCCTCTCTGGGCTTTCCTCACTCGCTTTTTTCTTCTCCTCCCCTCTGCGCTCGGCTTTCTCTGAATGCAACTGTCAAAATGTTTCCTTCCTTCCTTCCTTCTAGGGTTGAGCATCCAGCATCGATTGGAACGGGAACGAACATTCCGATTCGCCTGAAATCGTTCAAATTTTAGCATTTCGATTGCTTATATTGAAGGCCGGTCTGCCAACTGGAAGAAGAAGCCGCCGTCGATCAAGCCGCAAAAAAAGTGTGGCGTCACTTTACCGAAATAAATGACTTGCAAACAGAATTTGTCGTGTAAAGGACAGCGGACGATCAATAAGATAAGAAACCTCCGGGAAAGAAACTTTTTTGATCCTTAAAAGAATCGTAATCACAAGGAATCCAAATCCGAATCGTTCAAATTCAAACGATGCCCAACCCTGCATCCTTCCTTCCGTCCTCCAATTCCGACTTGCAGCCCGCTATTCTCATGTTTGTATGCAATCCTGGACCGATTGACCCCCCCCCGTCCCTGCGCTAAAGGTCGCTCCTCTCAAGCCTGACCTTTGTTTTTTAAGGGGAGGGAGGGCCACAGGTGCCGCCGAGCTGCGCTCCGGCTTCACCGTCTGATTAAAGCAGAGAGCGAGCAGCACCAGAGCGCAGCGAGGAACAAGAACCCTTCACGATGAGAGACACCTTGATTGAATTTGATTGAAAAAAAAACAACAAAAAAAAAAAACAGTTATGTACCAGGCAGTTAATGGATTTTTTTTCCCGGTCAAGGGCTTTGAAGGGGTTCTAACCACACAGATTGATCCCCATAAAAAGCTTCCTTGACCTCGGGGTGGTTGGTAGGGGGGCGTTATATGAAAGTTGAGCAGCCGCTGCGGTCTATTTTCCAAAGGTACTCGCCGCTGCGAATGACCTTAGCGCTTTGGAACGAGCGGCGCCATGCTAGTGCTGAACGAGGACGGGATTTCCCCTTTAAGGTTCCGCAGGATTCCCCAAGCCCCCTCATCATGGTAGTGAACAGGTCAGCAAAGCTGCATGGGGGGGGGGGGCCGGGAGAGGCAAATCACTTTAAATGTCACGCGGCACATTAAATTACCCCCACCGCCCGACTTTGTCTCCAATCAGATATCGCTTGATACTCGGCTCTTTCCCATTAGAGCGCAAATGCAATTATTAGTGAGCGCGGCGGCTGCGTCAATCAAAGACCCCGCCACCCCCCCACCACCACCACCAGTTGTTGTTACAGCCAAAGAGAGGCTAGCGCCGCACAGAACAACAAACAGCTTAACCTCGTGTTTTTCGGCGCTAGTTTATTTCTTTCTTTTTTTTCCAAGCCGCTATTAAAGCAAAATACAACGTGATAAATTTCACAGCGCGCAAAGCGATCAAAGACAAATGCTGTTTGTTCCAAAGTGGGGGAGGGATGGCGAGAGAAGGGCCGGACCTTCCAACCGCACTGCAAATAATAAAGGCACGGCAGGGAGCTGCCTCTGCAACACAATAGGGGATGATGATGATGTCACACGTGCGCGCGCACGTGCCCGCGCAGAAGGCTGTGTTTATTTATGATCCTCTGACATGGAATATAATCCCAGCCGGCCATGCCCCGCACGGCCCAGTGATGAGATCAGGATACTGGAGACCCAAAGGTAAATTACCTCTGATTGGATTTCATCAAGGCTGACCGACCTAATTCACAACCCAGTCAAAGAGGGAGGTGCAAACGTCACTGCTGTCACAGCTGCTCAGGTTAAGACGCACATCACCAGGGAGCAGGGGCCGTTTATTTTTTTTAAAATTTTAAAACAGGAGGATTGTGGTCAATGTGCAGCGAGCTCGAGCTGCCAGCGGCGCTGACAAGGTGTCAAAGGTCGCCGGCAGGCCCGCTTGACCCCCGATGGTGATCTATCCCTGCAGGGGGCGCCAAACGCGAGAAAACCCCGGCCGCACCTAGCGACAGGTTTTCCCGAAGCGAAGCGGTTCCGCTCCCACTGCTCGTCCCACAGCTCGTCTTACTTTCACCTCATCCACTCAAATCAACACGGCTCTCGATTTTAATTCCCGGCAACTGTGGCCACCTTTTTTTCCTCTTCTTTTTTTTTTTAACGCGGACCGAGCGCAGACAGATGGCGCGAGGAAACGCCTCGTGGGAGCGACGGCGCGACGCCTATTTAGGATCTGCAGCCGATGAGCTCACGCTTCTTTATTTGACGCGCGGGAGTGAGCGGCGCCGGTGATGCGCCGCAGATTTTATTTATTCATTTATTCGCGCGGCTGCAACCTTACCTTGGCGGCCACCGAGGAGCCGGGCTTCTCCAGGAGATCCCACAGCTTCTTCCTCTTGTCCGGGCAGCAGGTGTTGTCGAACTCGCCCTCGCCCTCACGCTCCCGCATGGTCTCGGCCTCCCGCCGCAGCTCCTCGTTCATCTGCTCCTTCTTCTGGTGGTAGCGCGCCTGGCAGCACGACTCCAGGTAGATCTCGTCGATGCCCCAGTAGTCCAGCTCCTGGCCGAAGGACAGCGCGCACATCTCCTCCATCATGTGCAGCTTGCCCGTGCGGTAGAAGTTGAGGATGGAGGTGAAGGCGCCCGGGTGCCGGTCGAAGAAGTACTCGTTCTCGCCCAGGCTGTAGTCGTCGCACACCTCCATCAGGGACTCGTGGGTGTTGCAGTCCCGCAGCTTGCCCAGCCTGGTGCGGGGCAGCCGGTCCAGGGTCCGCCACAGCACCTCGTGGTTCAGGCCGCCCACGTTGAGGCGCACGCGGCGGGAGCGGGCCTTGGTGCGGATGATGTCGATGGGCTCCGGCGGCACGGAGGGAGTGGCGTGGACGTTGGCGGGCTTGAGGCCCGCCGCTGGTCCGAGCTTCTCCGCCATGGTTGGGGGATGAAGTGAAAACTCACAAGGATGGGCGGCTGCCACAAGGCCGACAAAAAAGGGGAACAGAGAAAAAAAAAGCTAAGTTGGGTCCTCTTTAGGGAAGTCCCTCCATGGCTGAGGAAACAAGAAAAGAGAGAAGTCATACGGTTAACGCTCCACAAAAGCAGAGGGGTCAGGAGGCTGGCAGCATGCAGCACTTTTACTTTCGAAACACATCCTAAGAAACAGAAAAATCCCAAGTGCTGCAGGTATATATTCAACCATCACTCCAAATACCTCCTGAAAAACACTTTTTGAAAACGCAAAACCTGCCCAGCGACGTTCACACCCTTCATTCATTCAAGAAAAGGGGGTTAGCTGTGAGGCAGAATCAAAGATTTTTGATGTTAGCAGTCAATATGGCTGCCTTGCACTGACTGAGCCCTCGTGAGGTAATGAACTCCGCTCCCTCCACTCCCTCTGCCGCCCGTCGCTCCAGATGGGACTCGGCGGTGAGCTGGGAAAAGCGTTTCAACGAGCCGAGCCGTTGAATTACTTTCAATAATTTTGCTAGATCATCAGCGGCGGGCTCAGTGTCTCTGTTACATAGTGCCATGTTTGATTACCCTGAACAACCCCTCCTCGCGCTGAGGACTTAACTCTACTGCATTATTATTACTATTATTATTATTATTATTATTATTATTATTATTATTATATTATTATTGTTATTATTATTATTACCAAAAAGTTGCCAGTTGTACATTTTACAATGACGAATCAAAGTGCAGAGCCGAGGGCTGCCCTTGAACGCAACAGTTCCCGCTCGTCACACGTGCCTGACTGTTTTTCCACGCTGCGGGTTCGATTGCAACACGGTGCCGTGTCATGCGGACGATTCGCACCGTCCAACTATATTATTATTAGCGTTCATTTAATTTACTTATTTTTAGACGAGGCGCGCGCAGGGAAACGATCGGCACAACGCGGCAGGCAGGTCACCCGCCACGACAAGTCTCGACTTACTCTGCAGTCCCATAAATTTGAAAAGCACTGCATAGGCTCACCTGTTACGCTACGACGGATTCTGTCTCCCCTTTCGAAGATCCAGCAATCGGAACAATCGGAACAATCGGGCGCAGCAATTGTGTTTTGTCCACTCTCGTCAGAGTGGCGCATCCATATGTTTAAAATATTGTTGAAAAGGGAAAAAAGTCACGAGAAATGAGGAGAAATAATCCGTTTCTCACCTTGCCGAGATAAACCACCGTTTGCATGCAAACTCCTTTTTTGGGTTCCTCCGAGTCCGAGAGTGTGGGATGGGATGGGATGGGACGGGCGGTGGAAAGGGAGCCGGGATCTCCCCCCTCTGGTCAAGCAGCCACGGCCGGAGAGAAGCGTCCGCGGGCGGAACGCACAGAACGCACGTCCCTCATCTCGCTTCTTTACTTATATGAAAATAGAAAGAAAGAAAGAAAAGAAAAAATAAGCACCGACGCAGAAGGGAATAATCGGACTCCCTTCCTCCACTGTAGTTGATCACCGGCGCTGCTTCGCCATCGGAACGCGAGCACGAGTGCGGTGCGTTGAGCCGGGAGCGTGCAGCTCACTGAATCACTGCTGCTGCAGAGCGACGCGGCGCGGCGCGTAAAAGGAGGCGACGGGCAGAGGAAGAGAGGAAGAAAAGGAAGGACGGAAGGTGGGGGGGAGGAGGAGGAGGAGGAGAAAGGAGCTGCGGAGTGTCCCGCTGCACGGCTCCTGCCTCTACATTAGGACTGGCTGAGTGGTGCGCCGCACATCCTATAGGTGGAACGCCTCAGTGCACCACGGGCCGGACCGAGCGTGTTCAGTGGCGCGGCATTAAAATTGCATTGCAAACACTTTGTCCTGTCTCCTGCGGAGGATGTTGCACGCATGAAGCCAACCGCCCCTCTCCTTCCACTCAAGTTGACGTTGCGGGTTACTTATAGTTGTATGTACAGTGAGAGGAACGCGAGCACAGATTTGATTCTTTAAAGATAATAAAAAGGGACAAAAGATGAACACAGCCCCCTAAAGGAAAGAAGTAGATGTGCGTTGGTGGATGCTGGTAAATTTTCAGACTGGTAATGCTGGTGGATAATGGGTCGAACTCAGAATGGGAGTGCTTTCAGACACCAAGAGGCTCAGAGTTCAGGATGTGGGTCAAAGTTGTTTGATTAAGCACAGCAGGTGTTTCACATCTATTGCTTGATTGCTTTTTGACTGCTTTGTTCCTCTAGAAATATGTTGGAATTCACATATTATTCACATCAATATTGAAGAAGGAAAACATAGCAAAATTTATCTTCCAAATATCATTATAGTAATTTAAGGTTAAAATAAGCAACTCACAACAACTTAACGGCACCGCCTCTTCCTCTTCTGGACACCTTCTCACCTCTCTTTTCTTTTGAATCTACACTACGGACGCATGGCATTTAAAAAAATGCACACAAACCAATTAAAATAATGCAGTTTTTTCCCCATCATCTTTTTTCTGTGAGCTGCTTTCAGAAAAAACGTGTCATGTCACAAAGGGCGCTGATACCTCTCCCAGGTCAGCGACGGTCACTCCAGGGTTGCTAGTTTTAGCAGAAAGTCAACAGAGGGCCATAAACAGAGGGCTAAACGTGCGGTTTTCTGGAGTCTTTTTGTGTGCTTGACTTGAAGAACCTCCACCCACACGGGCCACAGGGGTTGGAAAGAAAAAAAAACAAACAAAACTCTGAGAATTATATGGAACCTTTAATATAATCTCTGCGGCAGAATTTACTTCCTGTCCGCCCACGTCGCACAAACAACACGCCCACCCCAACAGCCGCCGTGAGAGCGAAAAGTCCCAGGTGAGAGCGGAACGACCTGCGAGATGCTTCGGAAGCCCCCTCAGACACCTTTTACCGGCAGGTATATCAAAGCCCGTCTCATCTATTAGCTATCAATATGCAGCGGCGCTGCCCCCGACTCCCAGTCCTTAAATGAATCAACAGAGATATTAAATTATGCATCCCTTTATTACCTCTCAGATCATTACCCTCTTCTCTCTCTCTCCTCTTCCTCTCCCCCGACCCTGACGACTCGCAGTTCGTACGAGTGATGATACATTGTGCCACCCCCCCACCCCCCGCCGCCACTGTACAGCACACCGGTGTGTCGGCTCGCCGTTTCCCCTTACCCAAGCTCTTTTTCCAGAAATTTGATTATACACCGCATATGTGTAATTGATTTCCTTGCCATGTTCCTTCCTCCCGCTGACAAGTGATCAATAGCGCCGCATTGACTAAGTGCAAGCCATCGCGCGCTCGTATTCTGTGTCTCAACTGTGTGCGGCCACCGCTGCTTGGAAGGTCAAAGGCTTTTCTCTCTCTCTTTCTCTCTTGCTCTCTCTCTCTCTTCTCGTCGAGGTCCAGATGTCATATTTCGTTCACCATAATCCCATGTCATCTTTACAGCTCTCGCATATGGGCCTTATTAATTATTTGAACAGGACTTCAGCACTCTGTCCCGCACATATGGCCACTTCCATCTCAGGCCGCCATGCAAATTTGATTAGAACGTGGCAACAAGGTTACAGGACACGGGCTGGAAGTGAGCATCTCAGGTCCAATCAAAGTCGGCTGAAGTTCTCTGACGACTTCTTTTCATCGTTCGATGAGTCTTTTAAACTTGTTCCGAGTGTCCGGCTTGGAAAGAGCCAGCTGAAAGTGTTTGCAAAGGGAAGGCCAAACTTCGGCCGCTGTCATGTCGACCAATTAAATGTGTCACAAGTCCTATTAGCTCCAAGAAAAAGTCTTTAATACTGCATATCTGCTATTGTTTGATAACGTTGGGAACAAACTGAATGCTAAAGGAAATGAAGCAGATTGGTCATGGAGTCCCCCTGAATTTTCATACCTAATTAAAGATGGACAAACCAGGAAAAAACTGTAAATGAATCAGCCGTCACTTTGGCACATCTGAGAACCAAAGCACCAAAGCATCGTCGTGTGACCCCCAAACTGAAAGACATCATTTAGTCGGCTGACGACAAAAGCGCGGAGGGCGACGTCCTTAATTACTCAGAGTACAGAGAAATGATTAAGGGCAATTGAGCGTGTCCCCTACCATCAATTATCACAAAAACAGGCAGCCAATCAGCTGCACTCGCAGCGAGCTGCCGCCGACACCAATGCTTGCTTGCGCTGCGTGTGTGTGTGTTCAACTCGAGGCTAATGTGCTGTAAGGAGACCTGGTGCAGTGGAAGCTTCCAGCTCTGTGCTTACACCACCTGCATGCGTGGCCACTCCTGGGAGTTGAGGCCAGCTCGCGTCCCAACCGTGTGGGCGGAACAGCTCCAGTTTGCAGCAGTTTGATGAGTTCTAACTTTTATTTAAATGACGGAGTACTACAAAGGAAAAAAAAAAGTCACAGTGATTATACAGTGGGTGTATATATAGAATTTTTTTTTTTTCCTTTCAGGAGGTAGCGTTGGGATTGCGAGGGTTGTTGCCCAGCAACTCGTACTGTAGCGAAACGGTCAGAGATGTTTAAGCTGTAAAAAAAAAAATGGCAGGAGGACTTGTAAAAGCTCAACTGGCAGTGACTAAATCAACTGTTTGGCCAATTAACCTTCGCTGTCCGACTTTTACGGGGGCGCATCTCGATTCCACGGCGTGATAAAGGGGACGGACATCAACAGGCAATGCGGACGGGGGGCGAAGGCGGGGAGTAAGTTGTAAAGCGGAAGGCTTTTTAAAAGGTCTGGATCCGGAAGATGAGCAGTGAGATCCACCTCCCAGAACGTCCTCATCAATCTGAACCCGACGATGGAGGACAATGACTCGGCCGGCCTGCTGCCTCGTGCCTGAGCTGTCGACACCTGCTGAACCTGACCCACAACACACACACACACACACACACACACAAACACCACCACCACCCCCTGTCCAATTTGTCATGAAATGTGTTCGCTCAGTCATCCAAACAACGCCGGCACACACACACACACACACACACACACAAACAGAGTCATGCGCTCCATCCACAGCTCCCGCCTGACGCGCCGTCATCTGCTCCTAAACGCCTTCATCAGGGGGAGCGGCGCACAAATTGACCGCTAAAAATTGCATCCCGACGCGCAAACCGATGCGTTTAAATAGACCGCGCCGAACAAAAAAACTAACGTCACACTCTTCACGAGTGTGAAGAGGAGGGAAAAGACAGGGAAGAGGAAGAGGAGGAGGAGGAGAAGAAATAGTGCATGGTGCTAATTTACCACGAGCCTTCCTCGTGGAGGAAGGAAGGAAGAGCAAAAAGTCACATTCAACTCGATTACTATAATAAGCGGCCAATCGATGTGGGGCACCTGGCTATTTTTAGAAAGCCGCAATAAGTTTGAATTCATCGGGAGAATAAAGGAGCGGAGGTTGGCAGGGTCGGGGGGAGGAGGAGAAAAAGGAAAGAACCGACTTGGTACTCTGCCACCTGCTTCCCGGTGAAAAGGCTTCGACCTCGCGCCCTCCTCGGAAAAATATCATTTAAGCTTTCCAGAAAATCCCCCCCGACGGAGGGAAGGGCGGCGACGGGGTTGAGAGTGCGAGAGAGAGAGGGAGAGACCCCGTTACGCCGAGTTTGTGTGTGTGTGTGTGTGTGTGTGTGTGTTTCTCATCAATAAGAGGGAGGAAACATGGCCCTATAGCGGGCAGCTTGTTTATTCTCGTCGGCTATTTTTAGCCGCCGGGCCGTGTCAAGGTCCGAACCATCAACTCGTCCGCGGCGGGCGGCAGCGGCCTTCGACATAATGGTCTCCCACAGACTGCGGCCATCCGTCTGTGTCACGTCTCCATTCATCCCGTAAAACACACCTGTTCGCCGCCCGGCGCTGCCAGCAGAGGCTAAAGTTGTCAAAAATACACACACACACGCTGCTTTGCCGCGCTATTCAGTGGCGCAAATTAAAGGCTCGCCTCTCTGTCGCCGCCGTGTTTACCGTCATTCTCCGGAGGCATCAATCACGATGGGTGGGGGTTTGAGGGGTGCTGGGGTGGGAGTGCAACAATGCCTTGAATGCAATCGTTGAAATGCACACCCATCCCCCCAACCCCGCCTCCCCCCGCCAGCGGCGCTCGGCAGGCGAGCGAGCGCGGTTGAAAATGAGTCCCGGTGCTTTCAGGCCCGAGAGTCGCCGATCGATCACGCCGCTGATCTAATTCTGAAAGAGGCGTCTTTATTTACCGTCAGTCGCAATCACGTCACGTTGCCAGTCTGGTACTGTCACAGCAATCACGCGCACGCACACACACACACACACTACGGAAACACGCTCCCTCAACTCCTCTTGACTTAATTGTAAACAAACGTGACGTCTTGCAGACTGCGAGTGCAGTTTCCACAGGGTGTGCAGGGCCGCATCCAAATATCTGCACGTCATCGCCGTTCCCTTTTTGCAGAGCGATTCTAAGGCTGCGACCTGAAGCCAAAGTGCTCTCGGCAGCGCGATAATGCGAATATGATTCACCGGCCGTAACCGCCTGCTCAGAGGCTCGGCGGCCGGTAATTTGGCCCCACTAACTACAGCCGGGGGGGTTGTCCTTTGAGTGTATTTATGCAATCAGGGCAGGTTTTGGCACCTTCAGCGTGTTGCGGCGGTCACTACGAGTTGTACATCGAAGTGAGAGGCAGGCGGGGGTGGAGAGGAATAGGGAGTAGGGGGAGGGGGCACCGCGGCATGAATAGCAATGAAGCCACTTGTAGTCTGGGCGCCGCACAAGCCGGGTCGCTCAAGGGGAACCTTTTTTGTCGGCCCGCCTTCACTCCCGTGTCCAACTTGTTGAAGTTCCAATGGATGCGCTGCGCTGGCTGTGCATCTGCTGCACGGGGTCCATTTAAAGTTACAGAGTCATTAACACGCCCGCGCGTTCAAACTTTGTAGTACAAAAGCCCGAAGGGACTTTTTGCATCCTCTTCGCTCGGCCCCGCGTGTTCGACCGGTTCCAGGCCAACATTACCCAAATGCCACGCTACCTGCCTGGCATGCTAATGCATGCAGATCGCTCACGAACGCCCCGCATTCCCCCCCGGTTGTGTGGCACTGAGGCTTTTGTTTATTGCGACCGTATGTCAGGCGGCTGCGTCGAAAAACTGTTGTCAGCTGTTTAATTGGGTCCGCAGGTAGTGGCCGGGGTTTGTTTCGAGTCCCTCTGCAAAATTATGTTGGATGATTAATCATCTCGACAGGAGACTGTGACCTAGCCCGCTCCCGGGAGGGTTATCGTGATTGGGGAAATATTTTCTGCCTTTTCTTCTCTCCGCAAATGAACATAACAGAAAGACAGGAGAGGCTGCAATGCGAGTGTCACTTATTTATTTAATTATTTATGAATGAGCTTCTCTGAAAAAAAGGCGAGATTCGATTAAAAAGAACTGCCCATGATGGACTAGGTCGATAAGCTAGCCTTGTATCATACAAGGTGTGATAGCCTCATGCAAAATGGACGGGCCACTTATCTGCAAATGTGTTGCAAGCACAGTGACCAAGCCTTTTTGGGAATACACCATATTAAAAGGTTCGCTGGTAGCGAGCAAAGTTAAGAGTCCTGGGGGCCCGGACATTAAATCTTAAAGAGTTGCTCTTATGGGGCTTTATGTCTTCCACTTCATGCATGCATTTAGTTTGCATACAGTAAGTATTTCCCTGATTTATGGGCTAATGACTTCTTTGGTGGGGATTGGGAGGCGGGAGGGGGTTGATGCCGTTGTGTGAAGAAGATTTCCGGGCAGACGACCAAAGCTGTACCCCATCCAGCCAAACACGCTGTGACAATGACAGGGATGCCATCCTCTCTGTTAGAAGCCAGTGAATTGCAATTGTGGAACTCTTATTTTAAGGCAGAAAAGGAGTTGCTTTAAGCGACAAGCAGCTGCTGAGGGAGATGGGCAACAAATGGGGTCTAATGCACTGCAATGCACAGACAAGCCATCTTTATGTGCCAGCGTCTCCATTATAACCTTGGATATTTACATGAACCGATTCATCATGTCTCTGGACAAGCAGCAACCTGATGTGCACGCTTGATATATTCCATCACTATCAACGTCCGGTGACAATACGGCATCATTTCATCTCGCCCGTGTCCCTCAAGGTTGCACATATTGGACTTTAAAGATAATGCTAACTGCTGGAGATGTCCGGCCTCCTGATGGACTCAGGTGCACGCACTCTGGAAGCAACTGATTTAAAGCAGTCCATTAAACAGGCCCACTGGTGCACATCTAGACGTGTGCCCTTGACTCTCTACATGTCCCCCTCTAATTGGCCAAGACCAGAATGGTGATGCCTGTGAGATGGGACATGTGGGATTGGAGACACATTCTATTACTACTGCTGTGATCCAGGAGAAACTCTAAATTGAATTCTACGAAGCATACAAATTGATTTTGTAGTGGAGGTTTTTTTTTAAATAACTCTGATATAATATGCGTTTAATGTGTAACTCCAATGGCTTGAACACCATGCACTGCAGTGTATAGAATGCAGATGGAAATTTGCTTCCTTCGGGCCAGCAAAGAGGTTAGAAAGCCACACTGCAGCAATTAAACTTAAATTAAACCTTGCAAAAGAAAAATTGCCACCTTGGGCACTGACCCAAACGGACATCTGGGCAACAACAATGGACACTTGCAGGGCTTATTTTCTGTGTCGAACAATCACTTTCCAAGCAGTCAACATAGGGGACTGTCCTTTTGGGATGTTCTTTCCAATTTTATGTAATTTTAAGATTTAACAACAACATCAATCATAAAATTTATCTAATAGCCTTTAGAAGTTGTTTTGTTATTATTTGCTATTTGTTAAAATTATAAACTCTCATTAATTCAGTTGTCTGCTTTAGTAATTTTTAAAGGTATATTATCTATTATTATGTACATTGTTGGTGCCGTTTCCCTCCAACACACATACGCTTGCTTCTATCCTCCTTCTGGAAGGAATTCCAGCAACATGAGCCTCTGACAGTCTAAACCGCTGACAAAGTGAAAAAGTCCCATGTCAGTTTGAGGTCGAGGCCACATAAACAACCTTGCAGACGACACCGTGGTCTCTATCCTCCTGGGTGCACTGTGGATTTTACATGTTGTAGCAGAAATTTGGGTATTTGTGCTCTTTTGGTGACAAACAAGCAAATGAGGAAAACATGTTTGGAAAAAATAGTGAGTCCTTGGCAATGCTGAGACTGTATAAACCTCTAGGCAAGACAAATATCTCACAAAACACATTTATGCGCAATCCCCAACAGTCAAAATAGGGGATGAATCGTTAATTTCACTCGATATGAATTGATTCAAATCGCTGAAGGGGAATTTAAAATGTTTCCCCTCCTCCTTTTCTGCACTCTCTGTTATCATCACACCTGACTCGGCTTCTGAAGGCTCTCACCGCTCCACGCCGCCGCCTCCCACTTCGCCGGAGGCACCTCTGCGGCGCGAGTCCCACCGTTTTAATAACTTGTCAAAATGAATGTCCTCCGCCACTTTTCACAAGGGGGAGGGCGGCAATGGCGGAGCCGCTGCTCGCGTTCGCCGCTCGGGAGAGACGAGGTGTCACCGGTCTTCCCCCGTCCTGCTGCTAACATCCGTGACAGCAGCACCGCGTTGTAATTCGGTGAAGTCACCCTTGATCACCGCTGCGCCCAAATAACTCGGTTAAAAATAGACACAACCGGCGTGCACCGTTTGTCATCGAGGGCGGTTTTATCTTTTGGTCTCAGCTTTTCCACAAAGCGAACACGGGTGAGATGCTGCAAATGGCAAAATTGTTCTCGGGTTGCTCTGGTACACTTTTAAAGGAACCAAATCCAGACTAGACCATTTGATGGGAAATCCATGGAAACCCATCCATCCATCCAACCATCCATCCGCCTCTACTGCACTCAGGGTCGCTGGAGCCTATCCCAGCTGTCTTGGCGCCAAGACAGGGTCACGCTCTGGAAAAGCCGGCAGTTCACAGCAGAGACCACGCAGAGAGACTGACAACAATTCACACTCGCGTCCACGCGGCCAATTTCCAAGTTATCAATCAGCCTGATGGTTCCCCACGGTGGGAATTGAACCCACGACCCTTCTGGCTGCGAGGCGACAGCGCTTCACCGCTGCTGCAACGCCTGGGAAACCCATTCTTTAGTAAAACATGCACGCACGGAGAACGATTATGATCCTAAATTACATGTCACCACCTGAGTATCTCATTAAATTTGCCCTTTAAGGAAATCCAGCAAGTAACCAGGAACATATTCTGTTCCCTCACTGTGTTTATGGAAAAATAATTTGTAGCACAAGAGGCTTAGAAGCCAGTGATTTGCAGTTACTTCAGTAGCAAACGCTGCATCTTTTCATTTCAACGTCCTGGTCTTTGAGATATCGAGAATTTTCACATCTCATCGTGCTGTTGGCGATGTGTTCTACCAAGCGCTGCAGCTGTAATCACAATCCTGCATTGTTCTCTCCCTGCAGGGACTGATGTTTACGCCAAAAAATATCCCGCCAATTACTGTGAATCTTAACCTTGCGGATCTCCGCATGATGAGGTAAAGTAAACAGAGCCTCCCGCTATCCAAGACGCCCTTTGCCGCAATACAACTTGAGACACGGCCGCCGGCGGCGGTCCCGCGTGGCTCAACGCGCCCTTTACCAAGGAACACAAGGTCCAAAGACCTCGTCCAGAAGGGGACCCGTGATGCCAAGCAGCGAAATGAATTATTGCCGTCGCTGTACAGGAGAGCCCCTGCGGACAAACCTCAGTCCTTGGATGCCTGTGCCAAGGGTGAAGGGATCAGCGGAAAAGCGTACTTTCACAAGGGAGCCGGGCCCCATTGTTCTAAGAATAACCCCTCGCCCCCCACCTTTCGGTTTTGGAGGGCACCCGCACTCGGTTGCTCCTGGGGCAGAAAGAAATCCTTTTAGGGGCTGGCAGATGGACAAGAAAGAAAAAAAAACCTGCTTTCAGAAGGGAAAACGCAGGAAGGTAGTTGGCGCTGAGGGTAATGTCGTCCATCGGCCGATAAGTAACTCGCACTCGAAGGAAAGGTTAGCGCACGGCTGCACCGTAATCCACTTGATCAACACGACAGAGGCAGAAGGTAATTAAGTTGATACGGTTTCATTATGTCGAGTGGGAGCGAACGAGTGCGCCGCTGTTGGAACGATGCTGCGTCAGCAACAAGTGTAGCCCGCCGGCGATTCAGGTCGCCCCTCCGGAAATAAAACACATGATGCCTTTCAGGATTAAAAGTCACCCGGGAGAGAGAGCTGGGAAATTCATTCAAACTCTTTGCTACCGTCCAACTGTCCATGATGATTCTTTCACACATCCATTGGATGGGTTTGATATATTCGTCATTGAGTTTTCGCAAGGTTTAAAACTTTCAACGTCACTTAGAGAGTACAAGTTGACATCTTGATCCAAGGTCTGCAATTAAACGCGAGACTTTGCGGCGTATCTCGACTCTGCACGCGTCCGGCCAGCCACCCTTCGCCGAAAACCTTTGTTTCAATTCTGCATTCAAAGTGCCCTGCCGGTGTTTTATTGCAATGATTTATCCCTCAATGGAAACCCCGAGGCTACAAAGCCATCTGTTTGACATTGCCAGCTGGACCCTGTCCGATAAAGGGACAAATTTATAGTGGCCTCTTAAGGCCTCTGGGTGTGAAGACACACGACGGGAGGTGAGGACGGACGACGAGCGCGGATGTTTGCGCGGGAAAACGTTTCTGGCCTTAATTGAGTGAGAAACAACACTCAGATCATAAATTACGACGTCCATCTCGCCGTGTCCTAAAACTGAAGACGGGAGCGTTTTTTTGGAAAGAAATCGATAACCCGGCAGTCAGAGAGGAAGAGGCAATTTGAAAAGAGCGGCGATAACGGCCCCGACACCTGATGGAAGATAGAGAGAAATTTGTGCAAACGCCAATGAATAAATTATCGTCTTTTTTTTTTCCACTGCAAGGTCAGTTCTGGTGCTCGGCTCCTCCGGGGAAAACCTCCGCCAACACATATAGGCAAATGTGTTCACAAGCACGCAACACACACACACGCAACTACAGTCCCACACAGTGGTCAATTGCAGCTCCCCACCACCACCAACACATGCATCACTGCAAATGTCTTCCTGCACACGGCGAATGCATCTCGCAGAGGGAGGCGCGCCACTGTGACACGCAGGCGCAATCGTCCTTTGGTTAAAAAAACAAACAATTGGACATTTTGCAGGGCGTCTCTTGACTTGCGCACGTGGGAAGCGGCGCTCGCAGCCGGAGTGGAGGAGGTTCAAGGGTGAAACGCGGCTCTTGGCAACCGCGCCTGGTTGCCCGGGTTTAACACGCAACGCCACAATAAAAGCACGCTGCCTCCTCCTCTGATCTCATTAAGAGCGGGATTTTCTTTCTTAGCGCCGACAGTTCTGCTGACATGTTTCAAAAGTTTAAAAGGGAGACAAATGGGATAAGCGCGGAAACGTAATGTAAGCTTGTAGCTTGGCTTTCAAGGGTCCTCACATAAATACAGACACCCCCCTGCCACGCACACACACACACACACACAATCACACCACCCTCCCGTGCAGAATTAATCACAAGGACGAAGAGAATGATTAAAGGTTTTCGGGATTATTTATCGTGTGCTGACCAGACGTGCCGGGGAGTTAGTTACGCGTCGGCCATCAAAAACATTTATGAGCGCGGTTTCGGCGGCGCGCTGCAAACAAGGGCTTGTAAATCTAACAACGCATACTCCACCCCGCCGGGAGGCCGCCCCCCTCCCCATCCCCCAACCCTGGTGTCTGTCTCAGCGTCCTCTCATATCTCATTTTCCTGTTGCTCCCCATCAGGCGGGTAGGAGCCCCATGCGCTCATAAAGCTGCGCCGTCAATTCTGAATTCATCAGCGGTGACAGGATTTTTTCTTCTTTTTCTTCTTCTTCTTTTTTTTTTTTTTTTACCATCATCCACCGTCCTCCTGTGTGATGCGCCGTTGCCTCTTGAACATAAAGTGGAGCCCATTAAAATGAGCGTCCTTGGTTAGGTAACTCTGGAAATAAAAAGCTGGATAAGCTAAATAAACACTCAGAATGTCTCACTTTTCAGGATGATCCTAGACTCCAGCATCCAGACTTTATTTATTTCTCAGATAAACTGTTTTAGAAAAAAAAAATTTACTCTGTGTTCCAGTCTCTCATCTCCTCTCATCTGCGGGTGTTCCAGCAGAAAATCTGTGCTCTCTCCACAAGGTGGTGTCATGCTCATTAGCTAAAATGCTGCGGCTTATTTTCACAGCTCGCCTGACTCTTGTGCTCTGACCCTTGGGTGTGGGTGGGGATTGCACCTCGACTAAACCAGAGAGCCGAGACACCGGACAACAGGACGATGGCAGTGAACAAAGCGAGAGAAAGTCAAGAAAAGTCTGACTTTTTAAACAAACTAAGAGAGGATCGGTGGAGCCAGACGGAACTGCGCTCATTATCACTGGCTGGGAAACTGTAGGCCGAAGAAACACGCCCTGAACCGTCGGCGGACCCTTGAAATAATTGTTGCAGCAGAGTGGAGACAGTTCATTACCGGCCAGGAAGTCACACACCAACTCCTGAGCAGAAACACCCGAGGAGTGAGAGCTCATCTCCGTGTCTGTTCAGCCTTGAAAACCTCACAGAAGCAATGCTGGGCTTTTATTTTGTTCTCATCCCTTAAATGGCTGTTTTTTTGCTTTTTTGCCAACCCCACCTTCCCCCATCGCACAATAACACAACCTCTGCGTGTGCAGGTTAGCCGGATGTGTCACTTGCCGGGCCTCTGCCAACAGTATTTATAAAGGCGTGCTGCTCAGTATTGATCATCCATAAGGTTGAGAAACAACAAATGGCTCCGAGGTCAGCGAGCGACAAGCTACGCTGTGGTTAAACCCACGGCACTCCGTCATGACCTTTGAACATAAACAGGCACCTTCATTGCTGCGTGTAGGCGGAGAATCAGCAGCGTCCGATGTTGAAAATTGCTCTAAACAGTCCTTGCACAGAGTTGATAAAACCTCTGTAAGGTCGCAAATTTGCAAGTCGTGGGTTGATTGCAAAACATTGCACCATGACAAGCCAAGAAACTCCAAAAATATTGCATTAATATGGTAAAAAACATACATACAAACAAGTCACAAAAGGCACGGGTACACACTTGTCCCAGGTTAGTGGCAACACATCGAGCTAGGTTTTTCATTCTGTTTCAGTCACCTTTTAAATAAGTCACAAGTGGAAAAAAAAATAAATAAAAGCATAATTTTTCGCAAAACCTTTGCGAGATATATTAAAAGTAGCTGGTATGATAAAAGAATTCTGGAAATGGCTCCAACTTGGGAATTTTAACATTCATAAAAGTAATACAGACACACCCATGGTGACTGTGATAAACAAGCAAAAAAATCAAAGTTCTAGTTCAGCATATTTCCTCATGCAAAATGCGCCAACAGTTAACTGAACAGACAACATCGTACAAATTACACTATAAGACTGCGATGGTTTATAACTGAATGGTGCAAACTGCAGCGGTGCAATTTTGAGTATTTCCTTGACGTGTTGATTTCATCTCAAAGTGTTCAACTCGCAACAAAACAATCACGGAGCGACGTGATTGCCTTTACAAATCAGTAATCGCTGGGAGTTTAAAAAGCCCTTCACCACTCTAACGACTTTAATTGCGGCGGCCCGCTTGATGGCAGCGCACTTTAGTTCCACACTTAAACATCGCTCGGATGCAACTGATTGTTTAGGAATTAAACCTTTATTTTTCTGTCTGGTGTTAGTGATTGGCACAGAGCAAAAGCATCGACAGGCGGAAAGATACTGTTAAAGGTGGATTAAAGGTGGGCTCAGGGGACGCGGTGGCCCAGGTATACAGGATGCAGCGCCGGAGATGCATGATGATTGATTTCTGCGAGGAGCAAGGTAAATCCTTCCCCCTTGGCATGAGACACTCTGGATTTATTGCCCGCTGTACGTGACCTGAGAGCTAGTTCGGTTGCATCAGTTAATAATGAGCCTTTGATTAAGTTTGTCGTAAAAAAATTGCCACACACACACACACACACACACACACACAAAATCAGAATTTATGGTTCCAGCAGGATTGGTTCAAAATCATATAAGATTAAAAGCTATTATTAAAAAATATTTTTCCATCCTATACTTGCCGCAGCTTCATAGGGAACACAATGAAACAAAAAAAAAAAAAGAATCTACAGAAAACAGCACATTCAGCACCTGTTTACAGCCTATTCAAAGGGGGTTTGAATGCATAAAACCACACCAGCTGAGGAAATTCCACATCCTGCAACTGAGTGCACATCTGAGGCCTGACTGGAGGACACTGACATAACCAACCGCGAGAGCGCCCTCTCAAATATACCCATGATATATGCCGCTGTTTCCGGTCATGCAAGAACTACAAGAAGTTATTTTGTGTAAAACCTGCAGCTAAAATATGTCTGTTGTTTTGTTTGGCTTTGGACATATGCAGCGCTCCCATAGTTACATGAGAGTATGGACAAACAAACTGAGCAGATGGTGCATCAGGGCCAGGAACAGAAATGACTCTGACTTTGGCCTGCCAAACAGCAGCAGCAGCAGCAGCAGCAGCAACAACAGTCTCAGCCCCTGTGGCTCATGATTGTATTTTTTTCTTTTTCTTTTTCAATTTGACCTGTGTGAATCCACACGGATAATCACGGGCATCAGGATCAAGGATTTAGACCTCGGGGGTAGGGGCGGGTCCCTGCAATCATAATGCCCTCGGTAGTGTCAGGACAACCGGGCTGATCTCACCTCAGACCAGCTGGGCCTGGGCGGAAGACAAGGCAAGGAGGGAGGCGTCATCCGTCTATCCGCCGGATTTGCAGCCGTCACGTCCGATGGGGTTACAATGATAATAATCACGTGAAAGCTCGACGGGATGCAAGATTCTCAGTTAAAAGTGGACAACGTTTAGATCGCTAGATCACGATATGCACGTTTTCTACCTATGTCAACTGGGCCGATAATGGGAGAAAAAAAATGGAATTGAAATAGTGACATAACACCCAAGTTTTGTTTTACTTTTAATCTAAGATGGTATATATGTAATCTAGCTTTGGCATCTGTTCATCCCTGTCATCCCTAAAACTGAAGTTTTGGCTGTTTTAATCAAAAGAAAGTCCCTTGGACACTGCAATTTCCACAGGAACAAAAGCTCGAAATAATGAAAATGTAAATCCTGAGAGTCAAAAAGTACAAAGAAAAAACAAAAAACAGGAAGCTAAACGTCACAAGAGTCCCTTGAACATGTAATAAAACCAGAGTTAAAAGTTGCATATAACGCTTGAAAACAGGCTCACCTTTGGAATTGCATGATGACGCGTGCATCCTAGTTTTGTGAGTCACCCCAGTGGTCTGACCTTGCTGGCCAGGGCATAAATAAAGCACTAAACTGAGCTCAGTCGTTATAAAACTTTTTGTTGAGTCATGTTTAATTAATGGAGAGGAAATTTCTTGGTGTTTGTATTATAAAAATAAACAAAAAACAGCCGTGCTACACTCAGACAAACAAGTGTGTGTGTGTGTGTGTGTGTGTCAAATAGGCCCCTGCCCAGTGCCAAAAAGTAGTTCAGTCCAGGAGTGCAGCACCACTCTTAAGAGTTAAGAGGTAATCACATTCATAATTAATGGGACACCAATGTGGTGCCACATGTTCTGCACCACACACACACACACACACACACACACACACACACACACACACGGCCATCACTTAGGCTGTTAGACGCCTGTGATTGACAGCTCCGTGGTTGAAGCACTCTGCATACCGCTGTTCTCAGCCACTTCTGCACAGAGTACATTAACCCGGGGGCCGCTGCTTCGCACTCGGCCCGCAGCAAGCAACTTCAATAAAGCCCCTCCGCCCGCCAATGTGCTCGGCGAATAGTTTGACGACCCCTGCGCACCTTAAAAAACTAAAAGTTTACAGCAGCAGAGGGTTAGCCTGACGAGCCAGATGGAGCGTTGCCCCAAATATGCCGGTTTATTGGACAAATTGATCTGGGAAAGAGCCCATAAAAAGTTTGATACTGAGGTCCTGTTAAAATAATAATAAAAAAAAGAAAATGAAGCCTTCTAACACATTCAAGCTGACCAAACAGATTTCACCCGAAGGCTCGAGGCTTCCATTTAGTGCAGGAGGCAACGCTGGATGTGGCCTGATGTGGTGTTTAATAGAACTCCTGACAAAGCCAGTTGGAAAGTTTCGACCAAAAACAGAAAACTTTCAGTACTGTTCTTTGTGCTTTTTAAAAATAAAAAAACAAGACCAAGGCTATCCAACTCTGATACTGCTATTGCTGCATCTGCTAATGTCATGGGCAGCAGCTTCCCCTTCTTCATGCAGCAGCCGCTTAATAATAATAAATACAAAGCTGATTCTATACTGGAACTGGCTGAAAATGAACTTGAACAATTTCAGATGTGAGTTCAAGAAGCTTTGCTATCCCCAAAAGGCAATTTGTTTTACTGCCAGCAAAGAACTAGACAAAAAGACACCAGACAACAATAGACAAATGATAAATACAAAATAACCAATCTGCGATGCAAGCGATCAGCCACCAGGGGCCTGAAGATCTGGTTTAAGAGGCCAATGGCCGCAGGCACCTAAGAGTTTTTGTCCCCATTTGTCCTGCATCCGGGCAGTAGAATCTTCCAGAAGGGAGCAGATGGAATTCTTACATCAGGGGTTGACTGGGGTCAGCTAGGACAGACTCAGCCTTTTTTTAGGGACCTGACTTTGAACAGGTTGGGAATCTCGTTCAGAGTGGATCTAGCGATCGTGCTGCCTCACAAGGTTCAGAAGATTCCAGTGAAAGGGGATTCATAAGTCATTTAATTGTTGAAACGATTGGTTACCTAAGGGGTTGAAGAACTTTCATCGTCATTGAAAGAGGTTTTGAAATCAGTGCGGTCGCTCAGTCGGGCTCTTCACAAAGCAAAACAAAGCCTCGCTCGTCCGATTATGTGACACAGCCGCTGCACGCAGCCAAAATCCGCCGAGCATCTTTATTTAAACCAGACACCGTGCGGCTGCGGCCGCAGCTGCCTCCGCCTCTGTGCATTAGAGTACTTGAGCGACACAAATTTTTCCCCCGTGCAAACACGCTCATATTGTTCCGCAGGTAGTGCTTTGCTTGTTTGCCGAGCGCTGGCCGAATTCATCAAGCGCCCGCGGATCAAAAGTCAGCTGGAGCGACAGTCCCGCTCGTTGGCTACACTGGCTCCCCATGTGACGTGTGTTCTGTAAACAGTGCGCACCATAGCGCGTCCCCATGGATAAAAGGCGAACAATAACCGGGCAAATATTAGCTCAGCGCTAATAGACGCCGCTAAATCTGAGCCGCGCGGCCCGAAGGATGTATACCTCGTGAGGTGTATGATTAAGTTTTGCCCTCTATTGTGTCGCGGACCTGCAGAACTCCAGTCAGGACCAAAAAAAATAAAAGGCACAGCACATTTCACTGTTACGCAAATATACACAAGTTTTAAAGAAACACTGTGCAATTTTATGAAGTCGGGTGAGCTAACGGCCGGCAGGGGTGATTTACGAGCCGCGCACTAACAAAGTGGCTGCTGGTGGGAAATGTTTATTTCAAAATGCGTCGTTTTCAAAACAAAAAGTCAAATTGATGGTTTCGCCAAAAGCGACGCCAACAACCTGTTTAATGCACAACCGATACTGAGTGCAACCTTTTTTTTTTTTAATGTTTATCTGTTTTAAGATGAGGACATTTGACACACGGTGACGTCAAAGTCGATCTCGTGTACATTTCTCGTCGGAAGCCCTAATCCCCGGTTAATGATATACCCCCACTGATAATCTCCCCCTCGGTAACGATTCCCAGAATTATGTTTCTTAATCCCCCGTCTTCAACCAGCAGGTCTTAAAGGCTGCTTGTATGTCGAGTAGGGAAAAAAGCGCCGGCCTCATCCTAAACACCCCGATAGCGTGGACGCTGTTTCCTTCTTTTTGCGCAGTTTGATAAATGGTCTGCTGGTCAGGCAGCGGCGGCAGTGCTGGTGGGTGCAGCAGGGGTGGTCGAATTTCTGCTGTTCCATTTTTTTTCCCCCTTCCTGAAATGTCAGGAAGCCTTGCCTCTCTAATAGGCTACACCACACCACAGCAAGGAACGTGACTTGGTTGCAAAAAAAGCCGATTTTAGCCTGAGTGCGGTGCAGTGTTTTTTCGCGTTTTGCCTCTAATTGGCGCGAAAAGTGCTACACTAATAAAAATTTCTCAGAGGTCGGCGGCGGCAAGATTAAAAGTTGAACTTTTTGACTCATCTCGCTGCTTAATCCAATCCCGTGCATCCATTTATTTTACCAGAAGCGCGCTAGCGAGGGGAGGTTTGGTATCATGTTTGCAGCCTAATGCATTACTTTCAGCCAAATTTAGTGTCACGTTACAGCGCGCTACAGGGCTCTGCCTCCTTCCTTGTGAAAACACCACGAGAGTTATTTGGTCACCAGGGGCAGCGTCTTGCCTGCTAATAGCTCGTCCACCCCCGCCACTATTTAAAAGCCCCGTGCAGCAGCGAGGAGAGCATCTGCGTCCGCTCAGCTGGAAACCAACACCACACACACACAGTGAGTACATCAGGGCTGACACTTCTCACGCTGTGGAAGCCTCTTAATGTCCATTTCTTAATGCTTTGGTAAAAACCTAACTTTATTTCTGTTGTTATGCTGCATAATTGAATCGCTCTGAATTAATGGAAATGTGTCTTGAGTGAAAAGTTGTTTTTTAGCTGGTGTGATTGGATCAGAATCTCTTTCGCATTCAACAAGTGTTTGGCGCAGCTGTGAACAAACGTAGCTGGTTTGGTTCTTTTGGTGCTTGAAGTCATAATAAATCACATATTTTACCTTTTAAACCTGACCAGTTCTGTACAATCTAAACTAAATGTTGTACAAAATGATAACAATAATACAAACAATAATGTCCAACCTGTAGAGTTTCGCTGCTGCTTTATATGTTTCTACCAAATGGTCCTGTTGCTGAGACACATTAACCTAAAGAGTTATTTTGTCCTGATCAGATTTATCATTGGTAGTTTTGTCGTTTGTCAGGTGAGGTGCACCAAACTTTTCAAACTTGTATTTTTCTCTATTTTTGGTACAAAAAACAACAACTTGTAAAGCAGGCAAAACAACTACACTAAACTAAACTTAAATGTAATTAATAAAACTTATAATAAGCGTTACCTACTTTGTTTGGAAGAAGTGCTTTTTTGGTTGGACAATTTTTTTCGCAGCAATATTCAAAATACATTTTTGAAGAACTTTACATTTATGTTTATTTATTTGTTAATGTGCTTCACTATAAACTAAATTCAGTAAATGATCGTTACACGTGCAGCACTCTGTGGTTGCGAGCGTCCTCAGACAACATCGACTTGGTGAGGATGTCACGCTTGAACAATTCTGCAGGGAAAACGTCTTTATCATTGTCCATTAGCACACTTCCTGTACACTCGATTCCTGCAAATGCAAGAAGAAACAGGCTCAATTACAAAATAACGCCCGTTGATAATTATTCCCCGCTGGTGCTCGGAAATGAAACGAGAAGAAGACAGAATGGGTCATTATCAAGTTTGCCGATTAGGACGACGACGAGACGGCTCCATTATCTGTTTTTTCATCTGAAACCGCGGCCAAAGTGAAGCGACCGCATTAACTTGACTCGTGAATCCAAGACCATCAAGTGTGAGCTTGACCATGTGGGCGGCACTGAAATATTGATGCATCATAATGGAAACATTTTCTGCAGTGGCACTAAAAAAAGCCAGCAATCATCCAATTTCATCCCATCACACGTGTCCCTCGGGAAAAATGGCAGTGTTGCGAGAGAGAAAAAAAAAAATCCATCCATCCCGCGTATCCGAGGAGGAGACCGTATGGTAGATGGAGAGGCTCCCATTAACTTTATGATTCTTTGCCTGCGCTTACCAATTGAGAAAAATCCATCGCTAATCAGAGAGCCGGTGGGAGCAGTGAATTAAATTGATCACCATGGTGACGAGAGTTTAAATAGGTTAGAGGTAATTATCGATCTCGTATCTGGAGGCAGTCACTCAAAGGGGGGGGGCGTCATGAGTCGGAGCCACCATCACGCATAATGATTGCAGCCATTAGACCAGTGTAATTTACACAAGATAACTCACATCCTCACCGGCTGAACACAGCCAGTCAGCCGGTGTTAAGAAGAAGAAGAAATCAACGACCTGAACCTGCTGGGCCCTTTGTGATGTCACAAGGGGTCATGATGCCACTCCCGGCAGTTTTCCGGAGAAGGGTTTTGGATAAATCGGCTGCTCCACTGGAGTCCAGGATTGTAAGAGCAAATATTAGAAAATATTCTTTAAAAACTCTGAGATTTTTAATGTGAATGAGGCCCCTGTAGCCGACATTTAAATCGTGTCTTTCAATCTCACTCAGTCAGAACCCTCGAAGAACCCACAGGCATACGGTGAATAGTAGTTTTAAATCACGTCTGCGTTTGATAAGTGAGCTTCGGCGTTGTTCAAACTCGAGTTCAACAGCGAGCTACAGCGAGGTAAACAAGGAGCAAAGTTAGCGACTGTGCAAACACAGAGTCGGGTGTTTTCAGTCCGACCATGATTACATTTATGCATTCCAGTAAAATATTGTGTTGTGCGCCCGTTGGAGCCATTGCAGAATGCAGTTACACGGCCGCATAATATTGTCTCGGCAGAGTGACAAACAGTCTTTGTCAAAACTGGTAAACGAAGGTGTTACAGTAAAACTTAGACAGGTTCATAGACTAGGGGTTTTTTTTTGTTTGTTTGTTTGTTTTTAAAGCACCAATGGGCAGCCGGAGGTAATGCGACTGGGCCGAACAACCTCAGCCAAAAACATTTCTTCTCCGGGTTGCCTCTGGGACCCGGCTTAAGCAGGCTGCCCCCCGGCTGCGGAGAGGATAATTACTCTCTCCATCAGATGGGGCTTTAACCTCGAAGACGCTCTGCACTTCTGAACGCCCCTCGGGGGGGAGAAAGTAAAGAAAAAAAAAGACAAAGTCATCTTTACCCACATCCTTCCCCGCGGCGAGGGGAGCCTGCTGGCTTGAGGCGCTATCTGCACTCTCAGCCACAACACTTTGCGCTTCCCCCAAAGCCTCTTTTCTTCGATCAGGAGTGATGGTGGATTTCTTCTCTGTTTTACTTGCTTCAGACGCGGATAAGCCGGTCGCGTGCTTGCAAGATACTGTATGAGAGCCCGCGAGCGGAAAAGGCTTGCGTGCCATGCAGGGCTTCCAATTAAAAAACTGAATCTAACAAGGCAACTTATTACGTAAGAGTGCACTGGAGGCACGTTTGGCCTTTTAAACACAACTAAACCGGTGCAGCAGCCACCATCTGTGGACCATACGTGCCTTGTGTCTTTATGCCTCGCTTATGTCCATCCCACAGTTTATGTCCAGTGTCGGTCTGAGTGATGAACTTCGGCAGAGAGGTGGCCCGGCAGACCAGCTGTTACACGTACGTTATCGAGGATGAGGAGCCGGCGCTGGCATGCAAGAACGTCTTCGAGGTGAGGCTTTTTTTTAAAGATGCATAATTAATCCCCAAGCTGTGCACCTTTAAAGAAAGTTGTGCTGAAGCAAGACATTTTCACCAGAAAAAAAACTTTGTAATTGTCTAACATCCCCTCTTGAAAGCAATAAATTTCTTATTTCATGTCACAACAGCCCCAGTGTTGTGTAACACCACCCCGTGTGTCTCTTTGCTTTCTGCGCTTGGTCTAGCTGGCTGAGAGGGGCGACCTGGTCCTCCTGGAGAACCTGGCCAAGAGGTGCCCAGAGGTCCTGAGCGAGAAAGATGAAAACGGAGCCAGTCCGCTCCATCACGCCGCCGCGGGGGGCTACACCACCCTCATCCAATTCATCATGGCTGTCGTGGACCCGGAGGGTAGGCGCGGCCCACAACATCCATCATAAATGTGGCCGTTTCCGAAACTTGCGCAAAGCAAAAAGACACAACCCCTGTGGTTTACACACACATTCACAAACACTGCGGGGGTGCAGCTGCACGGAACTTACTTCGCTGACTTCAGGAATGTCTATCAGCTGATCCGGTGTGGATTTAACTTCTTTTTTTTGGCCAGTGTTGAACAGCTGTGATGAGCAGGGGAACGTGCCCCTGCACTGGGCGGTGGAGAAGAACAGTGCGGAGAGCTGCAGGAGCCTCCTGGACCTGGGGGCCGACCCCAACGTCCTCAACAAGGCCCTCATGTCCCCGCTGCACCTGGCCGTCAGCCTGGAGCACAACCACCTGGTGGAGGTGAGGAGGCATTGGCGCTTTGTTTTTTTGGTTTGTTTTTTTTTCCTGCCCTCCTCCGCCGTCAATGACAAGTTCATTACCAAGGCACCTGATTTATTGAGGCGCTTAAACGAACCTGCCGTTTAATATCTTGAGGAGTGTAAAGGAGGTCCGTGAGCAAAATGAGCAAACGTGGGAGTCGCCTGCGACACTTTCTTTGCGCCGGCGAGTGGAAGGGGGGCGTTTTTTATCTTTCAAATGAGACGTTTACGGCGCTTTTATCTGCGGGCACGGTCATAAACGATGATGCCGCGAGGTCACGCAGGAGGGAAGGAAATTATAATTGCATTTAGGCACTATATTAAGGATGATAAACAGAGGCACGAATAAAAAGGTTCCGATAAGGAACATAATTACTATACAGTGTTTTCTCAACAGCTGTAAAGATCCCTTTCAAGGCGAAGTCACCCTTTCCATTTTTGCCAAGTTAGTCTAAGATGTTATCATGAACTTACTTGGAACCCACCTGAAATTTAAAACAGCAACTCCAAAACTGATGCGACTGTAACCTGTGCAGATCCTGGACTCCATCACTTTTCTTTTTTTTAACTGTCGTGAACAGAAAAAAAACAAAACAGCAACTTCAAGTGGTGTGGACAGGAGAAGGCTGTCAACACTCCAGCAGAAACGTTCAGTCAGTTCTCCCCATTACTCAAATTAATATAGTTTAAAAAAAAAAAAAAAAAAAAGCAATTAGAGAATAATATATATACAAAAACACCACTTCAAAAATATATCAAAATATATAAAATAAATGAATTTCAGGAACCCTCATTTAACTGTTCCACATGGAAACTGTGAGCATAACACATACATCATTACTCATCTCCATACCTGTCGTGAACAAAAAATATAGCAGCAACTTCAAGTGGTGTGTACTGGAGAAGGCTGTCGACACTCCTACTGAGGAATAAAAAAAAAAAAAACACGTCAAACAGAGCTCAGAGCACGAGTCTGCTCTAGGCTGATATAAACGTTAGCGCAAGCTAACGCTAACTAGCGATTCCTGCGAAGATCGCCTACGAGTCACATTTGGAACTCACGGTGGAATTAAAACATGGACAACACTCCCAGCAACATCCCAACACAAACAGTGTTGGTCCCGTTAAGCAATAACCTCGTTTGTGGACATTCTGCCAACTTTTAACACGAGCGAAACTTTCTCACATATTACCGGCAAGACACGTTCATTCAGCTCTGACCGGAACACGCAGGTGCGGCAATCAAGTCAGCCCCCCCTCAATACATACACACACACTGAGCTAAAAAAAACAAAACAAAAACAAAACAAAACAAAACAAAAACAGGCAGCTGAGAAGTGTCTGAACAAAGACTGCATTAAAAAAAATAATAATAATAAATAAATAAATAAATAAATAATAACAATTTTGGTTAAATTAAATAAAAACAAACATTAAACCGGTACACGACTCTTGCTGAAATCATCCGGTCGCTTTTTCGGCCAACACACAGCAGCAACACCAACACTGGAGGGGATGACAGGAGCGCAGTATTGTCGTGTTCAATTTTTCTTTATATCCCACCTCTCCCCCCGCAGCTGCTGCTTGCCCACGGTACCACCAAGGGCAACCTGCAGGGAGACCTGGGAAACACCCCCATGATGCTGGCCTGCTCCATTAACAACTGCATCGCTCTCAGAATGCTGGTGCGTCCGTCCAGCCGCGACGTTCAGCCCCGGCTAACGGCTAATTCAGCTGCAGCAGAGAAAGAACGTTCTCAGTTTGTCTTCCCTCTTCATCTACCGCCCCTTTTTTCTTCTTCTTCCTTTACCAAAGCTGAAGCAAGGCGCCAAGCTCTGCATACAGAACAGGCTAGGCCACTACCCCATCCACGCCGCAGCCTTTGCAGGTGCTCGGAAAGCGCTGGAGGTGATCCTGACCAACGGTACGGCGAGAACCTCTCTTTCTTTTTCTCTTTCGCTGCATAAAACCAGAGAACGGCAGCAGAGTGAGTGAATAATTCAGACTCACGTCACAGAAAAAAAAAAAAAAAAAAGCAGCGTGCAAGCTTGTACTCAGGCCAGATGCCACAGGCTGACAGTGTGTTTATCCACTGTGGGAGGTCTGTTTGGTGAAGCGTGCGCCGTTGTCGGTGGGTCTAGTCGGAGCGCAGACTATTTAGGGGAAAAAAAGAAAACTGCGACTGCTTCGCAAGGGATTTAAGGGGATATGCGAGTCCTCGTGCTGTTTGGGTTTTGGCGCAGACAGCCCCGGCGTGAATGGATGTGATGACTCATTCACTAAAACATGTCTGACGGGTAGCGTCAGGGGCTTTCCTGGAAATTTCAGAACAACCCTATAAATTGATGAATAAATAGGCACATAAAAGCTTTTTTTGAAAAAGAAAATCTGTCTTCAAAGACGTTAGGTAAGCAGACGGGCCAAATATAGAAGCTAACAGGGATCTAGTCACCAAGAATGGCAATGAGAAAGCACAGATTTTACACAAACGCAAGAAGCTGCAGGTGCAGGTGCAGCTGTGCAAGCATGGCTGCATTTCTGCGGGATTGCACGCTCAGAACTGCTGTTTTCCTGTCAAAGACAACTTCAAACTTCAAGTGAAACAAGTAAAGAGGTGAAGCAATCCACCTTTTTCAAACTTTTCGACTCAAACTGTCTCACTGCTACAGGAGAGGAGCTGGGACACCCGAAGGAAGCACACATCAACTACCTGGACAAGTCCAAGAGCAGCCCACTGCACCTGGCCGTGCGCGGCGGCAACGTGGAGGCCATCCGTTACTGCATCGCGAGCGGCGGCAAAGTCGACCAGCAGCAGGTCCCCAATGTCCAACCAAACCTCAATTCATTTGTTCGCAGCAGCGGGAGGCTCCTTGTGCGTTCCTTTGTTAGAGCGTGCCAGCCTTAATGAGTCGGTCCTGCTGTGATGGATCTGCGTCTCCACGGCCAGCTACAGTTTTCTATGCTGATTTACATGCATACATGCTAATTACATCCACTTGCACCAGCGCCTCCTGCCAGCCGGGGCCCTGTTTATCTCATTAAAGGCTTGTAGCAAGACTGGGAGATAATTTGCTAAAGTTGCCCAGGGGGAAGTGAACAGTATGTCTACACATGTCAAGCGAGCACATGGCCAATTTTCTATCTACCTATCTATCTATTTATCTATCTATCTATCCATCTATCCATCTATCCATCCATATATAATACCTGTCAAAAAAAAAAAAATGTATGAGAAGGTGTGTCCAAACTTTTGACTGGTAGTGTATGTATAGAATTTGTTGAGGGAGACAGGAATCACGCTTGCAAAGTGAATATTAAATATATTATGTTTTTTTGTCCGTATTTTTTTATGGCAGAACGACAAGTCCACCCCGCTGCATTTGGCCTGCACCCAGGGCGCCCTGGAGGTGGTCAAGATGATGCTGTGCTCCTTTGATCACGTGGAGGACATCATCAACGTGACCGACGGGGCGTGTCAGACTCCTCTGCACAGGTGGGCAATCAGCGGCAGCATTAGGACGTCCTGTTGCTCTGACTTTTTGGGGTTTCAAAAAAATATGACGATGGGGTGTGATTGGAACACCGTTTCTGCGGCTTCCCTCAGAATCGTCAGTAATTCTTAGCGCTTCGCTGAATCGCAACCTTCCCATTCCCATTTATCAATGGGACCAAACGAGCACTTTCCCCTGCCGTGGCTCCCTTTTATCTTCCGAGTTTCTCTAGCGCTCTTTTGTCATTTTCCTCCAGAAGTCAAATCTCCCGATTGATGTATCGCTCGCCATTTCAGCGGCGCTGACCTTTGGAGGAACGAGGCGATCGCCGGAGTCCCCCAGTGGATAAAGACTTCTTATTAGTCGTATCTCAGCGACCAATTTATCGCCGCAGACTCTCCTTTCGACACGGAGACCTCGGCCACTCTGCCTTGCTTTGGGTTCGCGAGGCAGAAGTGGGCGGGGCACGCTCCATCCCTCAAGCTAACGCCGTCAAAGTTGCAAGAGCAGCTTTTCATGTTCCAAGTTAAACAACCCACAGATGCTGCACTTTGGAGCGACCGCCGTAACCCAGTCTTGTTCAGCTTCAAAGCAAATCCCGCCTCGTATTGTAAACAGCCGAGCAAATGAACAGAGACATAAAAATCGGCAGAACAATTAACTCGTAATTAGGGTCAATAATAAAATAATAACAGCGCAGCCGATCTAATTAGGCCACCGCCATAAAGATACGCAGCTTCCTTCCTCCATTTTTACAGAAATGCGACGTCTGGTGACCTCGGTGGAAGACCGCGAGACCAGACCGCAAAGTCATTTCAGCATTTAAAACGTTTAAAAGTCCTCAGGTTTTGTTATCACCGCTTTGATGCAACCAACAGCATTTCTCCCCCGTTAAATCGTACATCTTGTTGACTTTTTGTTCAACAAGACGCGAGTCAAATCCGTCGCGTCACGCTGAGACCACACTGAAAGCGGCCGGATTAACAGCAATTGTGTTTGCTTTTCTAGGTCTACAATATTTGACCATGTGGAGCTGGCAGAGTATCTCATTTCAATGGTAAATAAGACACATGCTTGCGCACACACACACACACACACACACACACGCACACACGCACACACACACACACACAAGCAAACAATGCAGGCAACAATTGCGCCCTTAAAAGCAACGTTTTCAACGTGTGCGTGGTTAATTATTCCTTTGTCTTTTCTGCACTGGCCTCACGCTGACGTGGGCTAATTCACATACAGAGCCTGATATGAGCACATGCTACACGTGAGAACAATCAGCATCTTTCATTCGCCTTTTCATTTTCCTTTAAAGATGCACTACTGATGACTCATTTAATCACACAACGCCAGGCATGAATGACGCTAATCTCATGTAATTGTCGGCTGGTTCAATCAGTCCGCGTGACAATAGCATTGAACAAACACGCAAAATTGATATCAATGGCCTTAATTTCCCTCCGCGTGACCCTGTTTGTTTGCAAAAGGCAAATACGTCTTTATATTAACGTCATTATCTCATCAGGGCGCAGACCTTAATTGCATCGACTGCAAGGGAAACTCTCCTCTGCTGCTGGCCACCAGCTGCAGTGCGTGGCGGACCGTGACTCTGCTGCTGTCCAAAGGTGACCGTTTTTCCACGTGATCTCGCAGGACGGTAACGTAAACGTTGCAAGTGCGCTCACGCTCGCAGCCGTGTGTCTGTCATTCAGGGGCAAACGTGAGCGTGAAAGACCGATGCGGCTGCAACTTCCTTCACCTGGCCATCCTGCAGCCCAAGGGTCTGAAAAACCTCTCAGAGGAAGTCCTGCAGGTAGCTGCCAATCGACGCTCCCTGAGTCCACAGCCTGTGAACTTTATTACATACTTAAATGGCCCTTTAAGCATAGCAAGATTTTGCTAAATGACAACTTTCCAAATAGGCAAAGTTGGCCTCCACCTGCTTAGCAGCATCTCAAACGTAATCATATGACATTGGCACCTACACCGTGTGGGCTTCATGCGACCTTTTGCGTTGTTTGTGTGTCCTTGGTGCGTCCAACCTCTTAGCACGACAGCGTGAAGGTCCTGCTGACCTGCGAGGACAGCGAGGGCTGCACCCCGCTCCACTACGCCTGCCGACTGGGCATCCACGACTCGGTGAAGAACATGCTGGGGCTCTCCGGGAAGGACAGCCTGGCGTGCAAGTCCAAGGACAAGAAGTCGGCGCTGCACTTTGCTGCCCAGTGAGTCCAACAGGTGTCCCCCCAAAATTGCTAGGAGGGTCTTTGTCGGGAGCTGCTCTGATTTTTGGTTCAACAAAGGAGCCACAGGAGTCGGCCTCGACTGTATTGTTCCTTTTATCAAAAGCACTGAAAAAAGAACCCTGAGCAGAAGTCGACACACTCTTGGTCCAATGCTCCGGTTATTGAGACATGTTTTACAAGACGATCTGGCACTGAGGGAAGGGAAGGCAGGTGCTTCCACAGCTGACAGGAGGAGGAGATAATAAAACCAGGTGGTGCACAGGAGGCAGGAAACAGGAAGGCAGCAAAGAGAAAGCTGACAAAAAATAAAAATAAAAACAGGAAGTAGCAGAGAAAAATGTCACTGTCCGTCTTTGCAGGAATTTTTAGGCCTTTGATGGAAGTCATTCTAGAAAACATTTCAGTATAATAATATTTCTTTGATCTCTCTGTGAACTCTCCAGGAAGCAGACACATGGATCTTTTTTGATACGACACACAGGTCTGAAAATCAGCCCCTTGTGATGTCGCAAACTCACTGACACCTAAACCCAGTCTTGGTGAAGCTGTGGTGCCCTGAGATTTCTTTATGTGTCCTTCACATTGAGTCGAAGATTCTTCCACCAGCAAGCTATTTGCCGAAGGCTGCAAACAGAGGGCTAAAAATGCCGGAGATCTGTAGACTTTTCTCTGGGATAATTAATCGCACTGGGACCGAGGTGAAAAGCCCGATAAATTGGTATCATATCAATCTTCTCTTCTTCCTCCAAGTCCCTTATCTATGTGCTTACACAAGCCGTGCGGTGACTAGCACTTAAAAAAAGCGCATTTAAAACCGTCACCTCGCCTGCACCACTTTAATCCAGCCGGTCCCTCCTCTGCAACCCCGATGATTTATCGCCGTGACACACCTATTAAACGGCGACCCAACGGAAACACTACGAGAATAGAACTCAATTAGCGGGGGACGGCGGGAGAGGAACGCCGCTAATAGCTCCGGCCGACGCTCAACAATCCCGCCATTGATTTTCCCGTCATGTACCCTGTATTTAATCGGGCTTAAAGGACAGTTGAAGGCCACAATATGATATCATACCTTAACTGCTGCAGACACACCGTAATGGTCTCTTTCCCAAGCAGTCCCACTGTGCCGAGGGGCTGCTGCCGCAGCTGCCACTGCCAAGCGCTCTTATTCTTGCAGTTCTCCAAACCATTAGTCATCACCTTTTTTTAGACAAAATGAAAAAAAATCTAATATATCATGGGTTGAAGCCCTGCAGCAGGAATCCCAATTGCCTTTGAGCAAAATGATGGAATGCGCCCTGACTGCCCACAAGACCCCTCTGCCTTCTTCCTCCACAGCTTCATGCTTCTACTTTGTGCTTTCATTGTTTTCTTTTTTAAGGTACGGCCGTGTCAACACGTGCCACCGGCTGCTGGAGAGCATCACCGACTCCCGCCTGCTGAACGAGGGCGACGAGCAGGGCCTGACGCCGCTCCACCTGGCCTCCAGGGAGGGCCACACCAAGGTGGTGGAGTTGCTGCTGCGCAAGGGGGCGCTCTTCCACTGGTAAATCGAATTTACTCCCTGTCAGTTTGCAGAGATTCTTCTGTTCTCAAGAAACGCAGTGTCATTGAAGAGATGCCTGTATATTGAAGTTTCCAAACGCCCAAAAAAAATAATTAAAAGAATGTGAATCTGTGGTTGGTGTTTCACGATGGAATAATGCCAATATTGAGTTCAAAAAGTGTAAAACATTTCTAGCTTTCAAGCAGATGATCTGTAAAGCAGTTAGGTCAGATGTAATTTTGTCTTCGTATAAATATATATATATATATACACATATATAAAAATAAAAACAATGTGTTTCTCACAGCGATTACAGAAGCTGGACTTGCTTGCACCACGCTGCGTATTCGGGATACACGCAAACCATGGAGATCCTCCTGTCCACCAACCCCAAGCTGCTGGATAAAACAGATGAGGACGGGGTATCATGGAAATATTTTTCATCCGCTCGCTGGCTTGAAGCAGCTTGCGCCAAAGTCTTTGTTACCTTGCCGAGTTAAACAAAAGTCAACCCTGGACTGTCGTGTGCTCTAACGTACACCAGAACACCGCGCTGCACATCGCCGCCAGGGAGGGGCACATGGCCGCCGTGAAGCTGCTGCTGAACCGCGGGGCCGAGCTGATACTCAACAAGAGCGACACGTCCTTCCTGCACGAGGCGCTGCAGAGCGGACGCAAAGACGTGGTCAACGCTGTGATCGACAGCGAAAAGTGAGTTTGTTTGTTTTTTTACGGAGAACGTCATGAAGTTGGCCCATTTCGAGTGGGATATTTAGTAGCACCTAGTGGTGAGAAAGCATATTGCTAACCTTTCATGTGTCATGTAAGGGCATGATGCCCCATGACCCTGATGTCAGGACTATTTTTAGCTATCAAATGAGCAATGGCATTAATTTGTCTCCTGGTGCAATGTTTGATCCCACTTAACTCTTAATATTCCCCCTAGGGGTCGCCACAGAGCCAATCACCTGCCTCCTGTGTCACTAATTCCACATCCTCTTTCACCACCATAAATATCCTCTCTGGTCTTCCTCCTGCCGGGTCCAACCCCAGTATCCCTCTGCTGATATATTAACAATCTCTCCTCTGGACATGTGACCTCTCTGGCTTTTATCTCCACAACAAGGAACATCATCGAATATTCTCTGACTGTCCCCATGATGAACTCCGTTTCTCCGTTTCTCAGCGTTTGATTCTGCCTTTTCCCCCCCAGAGCCGCCGTCTCTAAAACAGGCAGCATCGCCGCTCTGCTGCAGAGTGCCGCTGCGGCGCGGCTTTTAAATTCCGCACCCGTCGTGGCACCTTTGTGATCCATCCCTCTCCGTCTCCCTTCAGATGCAGCGAAGCTCTGCGTCTTTTCAAACCCGGCTCAAGCCAGCGAAGTCCCATCGTCGACATGATAGAGTTTCTTCCCGAGACCTACAAGGTTGAAATCATTTCACACGCCGGCCCTTATACGAAGGGCCTTGTGCTGAAGTTTGCATTCACACATGTACCCCTTAAACCTTTTAAATGGGATTTCCGTCTTCCCTCAACAGCACCTTCTGGACAACTGCGTGAGGGAATCGGACAACGATCACAACTGTCCTGAGTACCATGTAAGTCCCTCTGACGCAGCACAGTCACACAACACTGCAGCAGTCTTCTCACAGGTTTTTGTACTTTTTTTTTGTGTGTGTGTGTTGTGTAGATTGAATACAGCTTCATGTGGCTCCAAGCTCCCCTCAAAACTAAGCTACTTGACAAGACCGTGAGGGCTCGGCCTCTGGCCGCACTCAACGTAAGCCCCTGTTTGTTTATCACCGCTGTGCATCGTTTCAGCCCAGCGCAATGCAAATATGAGGGATGCGCCGCAGCGATAGAGTCGCGCACGTACGGCGGTAATGCGTCGTAGCACGGCAGTTTGAAAGTGGATCCAGTCTCTCCGGCTGATACTCCTCTGCTCTGTGTGCAGGCGATGGTCCACTACAACCGCATCGACCTACTGAACCACCCCGTGTGCAAGAAGTACCTGGCGATGAAGTGGTGCGGGCTTTTGTTCTGTTTTTTTTTGCTTTGTTTTCTCCAAACTGCATCACGGATAGAGTCCAGTTTCTCAGCCCACGCACGTCACTGACCCACTGATCGGACTGATTCTGTTTCCCCCTCGGTTTCAATTGGCAGGGCAGCTTACGGGAGCAAGGCTCACTTGCTCAACATCATCTTGTACATGTTGGGCCTCCTGCCGCTGACTCACCTCATCGTGATGCTCAGACCCACCATGAAAAACAATGGCACCGATCACAACGTCACCATGATGAACACGTCTTTCACTGAGGTACTGGCATGTTTTTTGCCTCTTCTTGCTTGGGCTGCTTTACACTGAGACCAGTTTGAGGTTAGTGAGAACTCAGCCAGGTGTCCGTCCGCCCTTGTTTTCTCCTAGAAAACACGTAGAAGGTCCAGGTGTGGGTGGATAAAGACTAAAACCTTCGTATCCCTTTTTGTTTTGTAGCAAACGTTCAATGTGAGCCTCTGCATGGCGTTGGTATTTCTCATGAACATCTATGCCATCATCAAGGAAATAGTGCAAATATCGCAACAGGTAACGTTTGTCCTTTTCCTGAACTCACAGCCAAAGTCAAATCACAAATAGTCGAAATGAGACAAAAGCTAAACCAATCACATCCTCTTTCACACACTTGAAGCGCTACAGTTACTTCAAGGACTACTCCAACTGCATTGACTGGGGGGCGGCTGTCCTCTCCCTCCTGTTTGTCATCCCCCTCATGCTCAATGTGGAAGGTACCTTGCACTGGCAGGCAGGAGCGGTGGCAGGCCTGCATTGCTGGATGGGATTTCTTCTCTATCTACAAAGGTGCTCTCCACCGCGACTGAACCGCTGTGTTTTTGAAAAATCTACGCCGCACTGGTGGGATGTTTGTTGACTGACCGAGTATTCCAATGCCTGTGTGTGTGTGTGTGTGTGTGTGTTTTGCAGATTTGAGGGTATCGGCATCTATGTTGTGATGTTTCTTGAGATCTCGAGGACACTGTTCCGGGTCGTGTTCCTCTTCTTTTACCTGATGTTTGCGTTCAGTTTGGCTTTCTACGCTCTGATGCTGAACCAGGTAGGTAGGGAGGGGTGGCGCTTATTATTGGTGTTGGAGTACCACTGTACGCTCTCAAACTAACGGTTGTAAGTTAACACAGGGCATTATTGAAGAATGTCACAGCACACTTAATTATAAAGCAACATTTATAATAGAAAGAGAACAGTACATTCATCGATCTTTTTTAGTCAGGACTAGACAGATAAATCAAATAAATTGTGGAAACAAATTAAAGGTCACCAACTTAGAGCTTTTCTCTCAGATGTTAATTTATCATTATTGGCATCAGGTTTTTAACAGCGACTGCTTTTCTTTCTCCTTCAGCAAGAGTTTGGAAGTTTGCCACTGTCTGTGATGCAAACATTTGTGATGATGGTGGGTGAGCTGAACTACCAAAATAACTTCCTGGATGCCTTTTTGAAGCATGAGCTGCCTTTTAGCTTCCTGACTTATTTTATTTTGGTGCAATTTGTGCTGCTAATGCCCATCCTTCTGGTGAACCTGATGGTGAGTCCCACTTTTCCCACCACATAATAATACTATGCATATATATACATATATATAAATATATATATATTTTAATTTTGTCACTAATTATATGATGATGTGATTCTTGGTCTTGTTCTGGCGGATCTATAGATTGGTTTGGCTGTTGGAGACATTGCAGAGATCCAGAGAAATGCTTCTCTAAAAAGACTAGCCATGCAGGTAGGACCAGATTGTATTTCAAGTATTTTTTTAGTTAAGTAAAAGCCACACGTAAAATACACAGAAATAGATAGAAAGACATGTTTTACTATATGGCAACTCTAAATTAGAAATAAATGATGATGAATGCCGGTGTTTTTATATGAGAAGTCAAATTATTGACCTCATTGACTGAAAATGTGACCCGCTGACCTTAGATTGAACTTCACACTGCTTTGGAAGAGAAGCTGCCTTACTGGTTCGTGAAGCGAGTGGACAAGAGCTCGATCATCATCCATCCCAACCGCAAGTGCTCCAAAGTTGGTCCAATCCTGGCAGCACATCACAAGAAGAGCTTCACGCTGGCCTTCGACCCGCTTCTCACCTTGTAACACGTTTGTTTCGCTCTCCCCTACACTTGCAGGGCTTTCTAAAACAAATGGTGTTCGGTTTAGACGAGCGGGACGAGGTGTGGAGTCGCGTGCAGGCCAAGTCACAGAGGTGCACACTGATGGAGATGGAGTTCAAGAGGCAGAAGTACAGGTGAGGAGCCGATGGTGCACGCCAGACTCACGTTCTAGTCCTGTAACAGAGTGCACCATTATGTCCCAGCCTGCATGGTGCTGTTGTCTCTGATGCATGAGCAGCTCCTAGTGGCTGCAGTTTTGCCATTACGAATGCAGAGGGGGGAAAAAAAGAAAAAAAAACCTGAAAGTGTGACCCTTCCTCCTCCCACCCAACCCCCTTCTGAAGGATGAAGGAGATGTCCTGCCTGCTGGAGAAGCAGCACAACCTCCTGAAGCTCATCATGCAGAAGATGGAGATCTCTTCGGAGGCTGACGAGTACGACGGTCCCATCAACATCCGGGGCCGCATGTGGCCCACCCTGCAGAGCGCCAAAGCCGGCTCGGTCCGCGTGTCCCGCTGGCTCCCGCTTGTGAAGGCCATCAAGTACAAGACGAACTGACCTCGTCTATATATATACATATATATATATATATACATATATATATATATAGTCCACATTCTGTATCGAAATGTGTAAGCAGATACTGTCATAGTTACTCCTACTTACTTGCAGCACCTATTGTTTGGCTCAACACGTCTGGTAATAGCGTTGTTTCGTTAATATTGCCTTTTCACTCTTAGCTTTCAGGTATAGCCGATAACATCTATGACTTCTTTTGTGGCGTCATTGCACACTGATGTCCGTCGCACCGGCCGCTTCTGTTACGTGGCTCTTTGTTAACATTCACTGCGGCGAGTATGATTCATTAATAAACCCTTTCACCTCAAAAGATCGAGCTGATTATCTGGAGGTTCTGCTAAAATGCTTGTTTCGATCAATTTGCCAACCGAGATGCGCAGAAAGCCAATGGGGCTGCGTTGAATAAACTCTTGTCCTGTTGGACAGCATAATAATAACATGTGTCTTCTTATTTAAACTTCAGCAACAACAACCTCAGCACCCGTGACAACGAATAGTCACAGATTTTTCAGTTGCGAAACAAAATAACCTAAAGGAATGTTTCTGGTGAAAGTTGTGCGACAAGGGCCTTCACCTGTTTCTTCTCAATAAAGTTCTTTACAGGCGTGTGGTGCGTGTCAACGTCAGGGATCTCACGGAGAGATAAACAATGAGGCTTTAAAAGAAATGTAGCAGTGGTACAGTGACGGATTTGTGCCCTCGGGCTGCTTCAGTGGCGATTCGGGGAATCAAAGGAGTCTTCGGGAGAGGAGAGAAGGCAGCTGACATCATGCGCTTGCACCTGTCCCTCTGTTTCTCCAGCACAGGGCCCCGACGGAGGTCAGGACCCCTGAAAGTCTTTGCTGATAGACAAAGGCTAAACTCTCTCTTCAAGTCAAGTTCCGAGCGATATTTATTACCGTGTGTCCCAAATTTGATTATTCCCGGGGCAAAGAGGACGACTATGTGCGTGGGGTTTGCACAATGACCTCCTTCTCCTTCTGAGGAGCTACTTCCACTGAATGACCAATCAGCGTCCGGCCTTGGAGACACTGATGTGCTGAGGAGAAACTCGCCGTCGGCGCTGTCACTCAAAAAATGACAAACCGACCAAATTTGTGTCTTCAAACGCGGATTAGACGATCATTGCAGCATGTCGGAATGATTGCAATACCATTGATGGAGCCACTGCTCCACAGTTGAGCATTGACTGTGGCACAGAGCACAATGGAGCTTCTTTTGTGAACCTGGTATGATTATTCTTGTGGCTGTCATAAAAATCCAAATTCCACACATGTTACACGGAGTTATGGCTACGAGCGTGCGGGGGTTTTCCTGGAATATCTCGAGATAATAAAACGGTTTTCAGCAGTCACAGAAGAAAAGAAAAAAAAAGCTTCCTTTCAAGGTCCCGTATTGTGTGAAATTCACCAAATAATCTTTTTATATACACTGTCTCTGCCAGACAGAGCTCTGCTCTAGATCTCGGTCCCATCCTTATCACTCCGACCGTCATAATAAATAATGATTTGAGGGTGAGACGGGTGTGGATGCACTGGGAGAACCGTGTCGCAACGCTACATGGGAATGAAGACGGTGCCTTCCCCTCCTCTGCCACACCCTTGTCATGCCAACGCTCCAGATGTCATGGGAACCGGTAACAGCTGTACGTAGGCTGCGTGTGAAAGGCTCCCGCCATCTGCGGAAACCCAATCCCTCTGTGAAACCCGGCAAAGGATTATGCACTTTTGATAAGGTCCTCAAGACATTTCTATTACCCCCCAAAAACACATCTGCGGGGCCTGCCAACCTTCAAAAGTGTTTACTTTGTGAGAGCCAATGGTATGCGTGTTGTAACCAAGTGTGTCGTCCATCAGCACATGCAAAGATTTCGTTCATAAAAAGTAATGATCATTAATAATTTGTCGTTCCATTTGCATGAACTTCCCACCAGTTTAGGTGGTAACAGAGTCGGGGTGTCGGGATGGGATTATTGTAATTATCAAGTGCAGATGTGCAAATCTGGGTCCAAATGCACGTGCAAGGAGTTGTGGTCCAACTGAGGTCATGGTGCTTTGGAGAGAAAGGGGGTGGGGAAATATCCAAGGAAGAGAAGAAGAAGAAAAAAAAAACCTTGCACAGATGCCAAGTCCTGGACACTTAAATGAGAGCGGAAGCTGAGCAAGGGGGGCATGTTTTTTTAAAGTAGGGAGATGCACTTTTCAAGACGTGACCTCGGAGACGAGAAGGCACTGTTGCATTGGCAGCTACAGGAAGTGCAGAGTGCGACTTAGGGTGATCAAAGGAGTGCTTTTAAGGAAAACAAAAATCTGGCTGAAGCTGAACTTTGCTGTTGGCAGTTTGTGAAGTGTCCCCTGGAGGAGCCACAGGTGGAGCGGGCAGCCATGTCCACTGGCTCTGCCGCGAGTGACGCTGAGGACTACGAGGCGTGCCACGCAGGAGCGGCCGCGCCGCTGGGCAGGACGCAGGCGCGTAAAACCGCCCACTACGACCCCGGCTCGGACGACGAGTTCGCTGTGGACGTCGGCGCGGATGGGAGGACCAAGCCGGAGCGCAGAGCGTCCAGGGCGCAGCGCAAGGACGGGCGCCAGCCGCAGAGGAACGCGGCCAACGCCAGGGAGAGGGCGCGCATGCGGGTGCTGAGCAAAGCCTTCTCCAGGCTGAAGACCAGCCTGCCCTGGGTGCCGGCCGACACCAAGCTGTCCAAGCTGGACACGCTGCGACTCGCCTCCAGCTACATCTCCCACCTCAGGCAGCTCCTGCAGGAAGACCGCCTGGAGAGCCGCTACGCCCACCCGATCAATCTGGTATGCAGATGATGACATTTATTTGATGATGACGATGATGATTGATGGCAATGAAAACATTCAATATTATTATTAGACCAATAATTTTGTGTTTACTTCTTGTGGCCTATCTATCTATCGATCTATCTATCTATCTATCTATCTATCTATCTATCTATCTATCTATCTATCTATCTATCTATCTTGCCAGACCTGGCCCTTCATGATGACAGGACGACCAGAGGGCGGCCAAGATGTTCCGTCCTCTGTAAGACTCTGTGGAGCGTCGGCATAGAGCCCCAACAGAAAGAACATTGGATGGGAGACAATCTAAATCTACTGCGCCCTACTTCACCCCTACCAAACTCTGCATGGTGAGGGTTGTGGTCACTTGGATCTGAACTTGTCCTCCACTGGAAAGGCCCAGTGTTTGACATTTGAAAAGCAACAGGTGCATTCGTATATATATAATTTTTTTTTTAGCTGAATAAATAACAATTTGAATTGAAATTCATGTTTTTCAATAAGAAAGAAGCATTTCTGATGACATCAAGGCCTACTTGGAGGAGGCGGTCACGTGTGCTACAATCTGCTTGGAGTTTTATGATTTGACCCCACAACGATAATAAAGGTTATGAGATCAGAGTGAGGCATCAAAAAATGCCAAATTTTACACACTGGTCCTTTAAAAGTCACACACAGGTGTTTTTTGTTTTTGTTTTTTAGAGCATGACAATAAAGATATCTATTTTTTCTAACGTCATTATTTGTGATATTTCCATGTGCATATGTTTGTGGTCATGTTTTGGCATGTTTTCACTGTGTGTAAGGTTGTCTACGTGTGATTAGTTTCCCAAGTAATGGTTTGGTTTCACGACTGCCACCTGCACCTGCAGATTTAGTAAAATTCGTGAAGGGTTAAGTTCCACTTAGTGTGGCAAAGCAATACCATGTTATGGTTGGAACACCTGTTTGAGCCCAACTACTGCCGTGAATAAAGCTTATTAAATGTTACTGCAAATACCTTTTTTCTGTCATTGCATTTCCTAAAATCACCCAATTCCCCCAAATGTCTGTTCAGTTAAACCTCAAGACTGGATCTAAAGACTGGATTTTTAAAAGAATGTCAATTTCTGTATTTATTGTGTTTGTGGTGCCTTTCTAAAATATATATTTTTACAGTCATGATAAATATTCCTTTGAAAATACCAATTACCGTGTCTCCCTGTATTTAATATTGCATTATAATCTTGCAAACATGTGGGGTTATTGTCTAAAAAAAGATTAATCTGCTGCATCGCACGAAATGTAATGGCATTCATTACTGGAATACTGGTAACGAATACCAACTATCCACAAATGATTGATCAAAATTGCACCTGTTTTAATTTTATGACTTACAAGTAAATATAACCTCACCCCACCTAGAATGCATATCCCCAGTGGTCAGTAGATTATCTTCCAGGGTTTATGTCATGTTCACATTTCAGTCAAAACAATTCAAGAGAAACTCAAACAAAACATTCAAAAAGTTTTGAAAAAGGAGGCAAAAACACTCGGTCAAAGGTCCAACATTTGCACTGATGCTTATCAGCATCTGCTCACTGTAAGGTTGAGAGAGAGGGGGAGAGAGCACATGACATGATCTTTTAATCTACCCCTTGCATTCAGTACGGACAGATCTAGGGACCTGCAAGTCTGGTGGGACAGGCTGACCAAGTGCCTGAGATAAAGGCATCAACAAAGGGAGGTGGAGGAGAGAGGACCAGTTTTCATCAGGTTCATGTGGAGCCGCAGCTGTTGGCGTGCTTGGTGAGATTCCCAGAACTCTGGGCAGTTCTCCTGGGAGAGGCCAGCCACTGCTGCAGGCCGTTGGACGGCTAATGAGCTGCCTTCTCACACTCGAACTGCCGCCCTTTTTCAAAGTCACCCCTTCAAATGTGACTTTGAGGGAAAGTGTCTTGTTGCACCTTGGACCATTTTTTTTTTTTTTACCAATCAAAACATGACAGACGAATCGGACAATTACGGTGATTATCAGGAATGTCCTTTGTTTCTAAGCTTATTTTTACGTAGAGTAAGCTAACGGCGTCACTCGTAATTTGTGTAAAATGATTTGAAACCCTCTTGTGAGCCATAAACAAACCTTTTTTTTTTGTTTGGGCAAGTACCAGTGAAAGCCACGGGGTTATTTTTATAACACGAACGTCATCTAGTGGTGAAAATGAGAATACAGCTCAGTGACACGTTGCTAATTGTTGCTTCTTGTTTTTCCATATAATCAGCAATTCAGCTGCCTGACCAGCAGGGGTCAGCATTACCTTATTTATTTATTTTTTCGGCATGGTAGTGGGTCAGGATTATATTGATCGAACAGCAGCTGTTCATTCACACTCCCGCTTTTTCTCTGTGTATTCTCAGGAAAATAGTGGCTTGTTTGTTTGTTTCGTCATTGCAAATTTCTTTGAGGCCAACCACTCTGTTGTTATTCGTCAGGTTATTCGTCTTCGCCAAAGAAACCAAGCGTTTTTCAACTTTCTCTTTCCGGGTAAGTTCTACTCTATTGTTTGTTTGTCTGCTTGTGGAAAAACAGAAAGGAACCTGTCCAAAAGCCAACTTCCGGGTCCACTGAGGCTGTCTTTGTAGCTGCTTCCAGTCGAACTTAAGGCCTTCAAGCTCCCTTTTCGACGGTCTCCAACACACCTTCACTGTTGTTTTGTGGGAATTCTGGTTGGTCGTCCACCAGAGGACGCCGTGACATATTATTAGCAGTAAAATGTTGACGGGACCATAGTGACGTCTTCATGTGTCCTGTTAATGTTTGGTCTTGTTTAAGGTGTTGCAGAAAAAAAGTGACCCCTAATCCCTTTTGCTGTCATCTGTGGGGAAAAAAAATAAATAAATAAATAAATAAAAAATGCTATATGACAAATTGCTTCTTGTAGCATTTTCAAGGAACCACGTCCATCTTCATTTTATGTGTTCATTTGTGTATAGATGGAGATCCATCTTATGCATCAGACTTCCTGTTCCTCTGCGGACAGGAACCCTCTGCTGTTTGGATGGGCGATTGGGTTACAGCGCGGCGGGACTGGCAGGCCGGACTCAGGAGGGAAATGGAGGCTCCGCGCTGCCCGTGACATGACAGAACTAAACTGTGAGTGAACGTCTGAAGATGAATTTGTCGGAGAAGGGGTGGAGGGGTGAATGAGCGGCTGATCAAACGTCCACTCTCAGCCTCCCCCCCATTCCCAGGTGGGTCTCACCTGGCGCCGCTGCAGCCAGGTCCAAAAAGAAACAGATATTCCTGTTTGCTCCCAGGGCATGTGGACCTATCCCAGCCCTGTTTACAAGGACTGGGCGGTGGCCCCTTGACCTATTATCTTGTACTCGCCTCTCTGTCTCTCTCACAAAGAGATTTACACCAACGGGCTCTTTCAGCTGGCTTGTTTTACATACACAGTGGCTGTGTGGGTTTGCTATTGTGTCTGGCTTTCGGCACAATGCGAGGTGTGCTCTCACTGTGACTTAAAGCTACATAGAGATTTATGAAAAACAAACAACAGGGTGATGTGTTTGTCTTTGAAGCTCATTGAAATAATGATATTATTGAGAGCTCATACCGTTTATTTAAAAAACAGAATGTTATTCCTTCCTCATTCTTTTTCTTCTTCTTCTTCTTATTATTATTAATAAAAAAAGTAAAAAAAACACTTTTCATAAAAAACACTAAACTTAATCATACGATTTAAATGTCTGTGATTTAAAAAAAAAAAGACATATTATTCAACATTCTGACGTCAGTACCCAGAGTTCCCTTTTGTAAAACAGGCCAAAAAATAATAATTATAAGGCAGACAATTCCTCCTGAAAAACCCCCTGATGTCGGCGGAGCAGCGTTCACACAGCTTGGGCCATCGCTGTCGCCGCTCCGGTCCCCCTCCGGCGGCGTTTTCTCTCCCCCAGAGTTCATCCTCTGACATTACAAAGACGTCTGCGGGGCCGCCGACAATGGAGATGATATTTTTTTTTCCCCATCACAATGATCTCCCAGTCTTCTGCTCTGGGCGAAGGCTCAGTTCGCAAGCAACAGCGGTCCGGTTTTTTTTTTTTTTTTTTTTCCCACCCCTGTCAGACGGGCGGCCCAGCCCTGTGGAGAAATGAGTCCCCTGGTTGCTTAAAGGCCCAACCTGTCAGCGGTCTGGAGGGATTAGCCATTCACAGTCTCCGTATTGTTCTCCAGGCCACAATGGGCTGCATGGGGGCCTGGCCCTTTGTCATCGGCTCTGTTGTGAACTCCTGCTGGGGCAACAAAAGTGTAACACACCTGTGACTATGGATTAGATCTTCTCTTTTTTTTTTCCTTCTTTCTTCTCGCTCGTCTCCTCCGAGACATTGCCCATGGCAGCGCTGGCCACATCAAAAGTCTTCTTCAGACAGAAACAGGCCATCCTGGTCAACACCCCTGAACAAAGGCCGTCAAGATTCATGGGTCTACTTTTCTTTTTTTCCATGATGGCAGTTTTTGAGTGTTAGTCGCTCACCTGTGATTACCTGTGAACACAACTTTGACTCTGCTGCGGCACTAATTCAGCCAGTCCATTTAGCTTTCCACGGTGATTTCCTCCGAGTCTTCATAAAAGTCAAAAAGCATCAGTCCTGCTTTGACATCCCCGCGTCACCTTTGACCCCGCCGATGGGTCTTCTGTCAAGGCTCTGGTGGCCACATCCAAGCAACTAAATCCAAGATAGGACCTATTTTCAAAGAGAGCCTGGACTCTCCGTGACCACATCGGAAATCAAAGTGATTTCGCGCTCGTTACGCAGAACGTGACGTTCTAAAAGAACTCTGGGGCCTGGATGGGAGTAATTCACTGTGAGATGCGGTCGCTTTTCTCGTTTGTCACCTCAGAGAGACACTTGATCTGCTGCAAGTGTAGATCTTTAAAGTTTCAAGGCAATAGAGACAGTTTATTGCCGTTTAGACAAATTCGCTGAAAGACTTGGTGCCGTGTGTTCTAATATCCCTCACTAAGCTTTCCGATCTGTGGCATAAAGGAACTCATTCCCTCCTTTTTGTTGCCATTGTTCAACTTTTGAGTTGTAGTTGTGGTGGACTACTATCTAAATTTGGAGATGGTTCTATATTAATGTTTTATTGATTGAGTTATTGTTTGATTTTACTCGAGATTATGTACTGGGCAAAAATAGTTTTGATTTGAACAAACAGGTGTGTTATAGGTGGCTTACACAGTCGGGCATCACTTCGACTGCATGGGTATGGACACTTTTACGTTACTCTACTACTTTGAAGTCTAACAAAAGGGAAAACAGCGGTGAAAAAGTAAAAAAAAAAACATTTGTTTTTTTTTTTGTTTGTTTTTTTAAAATCCAAATTAGAAATGCAATTGTTCTTTCAGCTCCTTTGTCTGGAACGTTTACCGGGAACGAGACATTTTCGACGTTTCGGACATTTAGCCCAACATCACTGTCGTCCTCTTCGAGGAGGAGGGGGATTGAAAAGACGATGGTCTCTTTGGGGTAACCCCGGGGTCACCGCCATACGCCGCGACGCAGCTGACAGCAACACTCGGGCCCAGTTAACGCTGTTTGATGGATCGCCTGTGCGTGTAAGCGTGCTGGTGTGCGCACAGGTTGGCTTAGTGTGTGTGGTGGGATGTGTGTGCGTGCGTGTGTGTGTCTCTCTGTCCTACCTCTACCCCCCCCCCCCCAAGAGAGCCTCTGCGGCCGGATGGTGTATCAGATGGCACGCTAATTACTCAGCCTTCAAAAGGGGGCTGTCCTGCCTCGAAGTGAGCGGCAGGATGATGGCTGTGCGGCGGCCAGAGAGGCTACCCCCCCCCCCGGGGGGGAAACTGTGCGGTGATGGTGATGGGTGGGTGGGGGCGTAGGGGGGATGTGCGCCCGTGCACGAGCGTGCAGGGGTCGCCCATGTGCGCGCAAACCCACCGGAACAGGTGAGCAATCAGGTACGAAGTCGACAATCAGGCAGCGCGGCGGGCCTGCGTCTTCTCCCCGCGACCTCACGTTTATTTTTGTAAATCAGAACGCGAGGCGCGTCTCCGGCGTGACCAGCCAGTGACGACATTCGCTTCGGCGCAAGACTGCAGAAGCAGCCTCGCAAACGCAATCATCGCCATGGCTTTTATGTTCCCGCACATCCCTCCCGGTGAGGTTAAATCAAAGTTAATTCAAATATATTGTGTAGCTGCGACAAACAAATAAATAGACGACGCAGTAATTTTTTTTTTTAGCAATAAAACATGGCTTAAGAATGAAGATCAGATATGTTCTTTCCCTTCTTTTTATTATTATTTTCTTCTCCTTTTTCACTGAAACTCTACATCAGAAGCAGAATCCACTTCATTGGCTCACAAACAAACAGTGACCATGAGTCGCAAATGATTATGTCTACAAACAGATCCTTTTTTTTCCTTTGACTTTCGTCGTCGGAAGTTAATTGTGAAAGTGAGGCAGTGGCTTCAGATGTTTTTTTGCAAGGTTGCCACGCTGCGGCCCCGAAAAACAAGACAGTTGCGATGGACATTAGCCTTTGACCCTACCCGACCCTAACCATCCCCCTGCCGGTCTGCTGCTGCCCCGTCACACACACACACACACGCACGCGTGCGCGCGCACACACGCGCAATGGGGAGCTTATAGTTCCGAAAGCCCTCTCTCAGACTCCCCTCTTCTGTCCGTCAGATCAAAGCTCGCCGGGGGTTGAGAGGGACCTGACCCGTGGGAGAGGTGGAGGACCCTGCTGTTTGGCAGTCGGCGGTGTGGAAAGAGACAAACAGGCAGCTCCAAGGACGGCCAGAGACCCCCCTCGAGGCCCCCTCCCGCACCCTCCAGACACACACACACACACACACACACCCCCACACACACACACACACACACACGCCCTGTGGGCTGATGGAACCTCTAAATCCACGGAGGATTCTCAAGGCCGTGCATGACAGAGGAGGTCGTTTGTTCTGTCATCATCAGTAGAGTGACACACACACACACGGACACACTCTTCCTTCCAATCTGCATCAGTGCGACTCACACACACACACACACACAATGTCCTCCTCTATCACTACATCACAGATGCCCAGTCTCTTTCTGCACCGCACCCCCTCCTGCCCCTCCCCACCCCCTCTCCGTTATTTTGCGTCACGTCGCAACTGCAAGGACATTTTTCACCCATCAGCTTCCTCCCACACAGTGTGGTTGTGCCGTGGTGGCGCTGACTCATTTGAGGCGGTAAATACCGGGGCAAGCTGTTCCGCGAGCCGTTTGGGCCCCCGTTAAGGATCGGACGCTTTAAACCTCACGTTTAACACCGTCGTCTTGAACAAGGATCCTGACCAAGCTCGAATGTGTTTCCATTCCCCCCAAAAAAAGACAAATTCCAGGTGGTTGTGTAGCATTCGCCTGCGCTGTGAGATGCCCAAGCAGCCTGCCGCCTGTGGCGCTGATTAATTTGCGTGATAATGAAGCCACAACACTAACCCAGGTGGGCGTGTAATCATTTAATAATTATGTTGTCTCTATACGGAGCGAGTGTCTCCTGATCTGTTTATTCACCGGAGCTGCAGTTAATTAGATCCAATAATGCTTCTTTGTTAGGCATTCATGTGATTCATTTGTACTTCAGGGATACTTGATGAGGAGAGGCCTCACTTGCATCTGTATTTTGAAATACATACATTATTATGTGTGTATGTATATACACAGACACACACACGTTATAAGCAGTGCTTTGTATTTCACAATCCTGCTAAGCTGAGAGGCATGAAATACCGTTTTGCAGCATAAAATTCCCTTTGAAATCCCACAGACACCCGATGCTTGTTTAAGCTACTTCATGCGTCTCACACTGGCCTCCTACGCCTTTTTCACTAAGCACCGTGCAATCTCAGACCCCATGTTCCCCTTCTCTGCCTCTGCCGAGCGGCGAAAGGAAAAAAAAAGAAGAAGAAGACGTGCTGTCGTACTGCTCGACTCCTCGCACTTCTCCTTTCTGGGTTTTTTACAAGGTGACGAAGCTCGCCACAGTGTCTCGGTGCAGCTGGCAACCCCCCCCACTAGTAAACAGGGGGGGATCCCATGTGATCCGTCCGCATGGCGCTTGTGTTATCTCCGGCGAGGGCATTTAAAGCTCTATGTCTTTTCCACATGGCCCCGCCGAATTTTAATGAGCGTGCCCTGCCTCAGCTGTGGCCTGTGAACGCCCGCCCACTCCCCCGGTTCACGATGTGGGAACCGGGCCTGGAGGTGGAGGTGGAGGAGGAGGTGGTGGTGGTGGTGGACAGGGGCAGAGCCGAGCTGCACACGTGAACCAACCTGCAGTGGTTGAAAGTTCCTTTTGCCGGTCCCACGTTCCAAAAAGTGAGCGCTCGAACAGCAACGCCGTTCTGGAAATCTGCCCCTTGTGATGTCACAAAGGGCGCCGATAACTGTACCAGGTAGGTGGTACGATGTCCAGGCAGGTTTTCTTGTTTTTCCCTCTGACACCAACCTGATGTTTGTCCCCTTATAAGGTGCCGCAGGAAGTTGAAACCCTTGATACAACATTTTTTATTCGGCGGAGTCCAGGGTAAAAAAATAAAGAAAATCTGAAAATTGGTGTTATATGGGATCCCTTTGTGTTCCCTAAACAGGGAAGAGCTTTTCCTCCAGTTACACTTAAGAAAAACACGACTTCGGAAGTGTTTGGGATGACTTAGAATGCATATTTAATTTATAAGGAAGGCAACGCTCATCCGTGACCGTTAATATAAGCTGTGGGCTAATAAGGTCACAGTGGCAATTGAGAGCACAGAAATCCATTCGTGGCTCACTTTGAAGAACTCCAACTTAGCGAGAGGAGAAACATCGCTGAGTGATGCAAGAACAATATGCGGTGTTGTTTTTTCTTTTCAAAAATGTTAACCAGGCCTCACCTTCTGATCCCCTGCCCCAGCTCGACGACACTCTATTTAGACATTCAGACGCCCGCGTTGGGAAGCATTAATATGCTCCGTGCAAACAATGAACGCACACAACGCATACAAGAAATTCTTTTTTTCAAACATCCTTCCTTCCGTACAACGCTCCGCCTGCATCAACTCTTCTCCGGCTCTCAAACAGCATGAAAAGGTGCGACACTCTAATAGGATCAGCGAGTGTGACCTTTCCACTCCTTGCCCTCCGCCCTCCTCCTCCTGGCACCAGTGGCGCTGGGTGGCACCCAAGTGCCACCGGGCCCTCGGGGTGTAGGGTTACGCCGGCGACCAAGGGGCCTCGGCTCACATGTTTTAACAATTTCCTCCCGTCTTCTGTGAAATTATGCAAATATTTTAGTCCAGTTTCCTCAAGTCTGGAGCGCCAATTAAGAGTGTCTGTTGGGTTTTTTTTTTTTTTTGGTGACAGCTGTTGAGCAGGCTCGCAGACGGTCGTGACCCGCGCTGGAGCTGAAGGTCTCCCATCATTCAGATGTGGGCGGAGAGGTTGCAGACACGAGGTGTGCACACGGGGAAGCGCTGGAGGAGTGGAACAATGAAGAAGTGGCTTGAAAGTAAAGAGAACAGAGAGTAGATTTAATACAAAGGCAGCAAAACAAAGGTGAAGGGAGTGAGGAAAATGTTTCCTGAAGCTACGTTTGTCAAAACGTCATGCTGTTCTTGTTTAAAGCTCCCATTTTATGAATCATTCACTTTATACGTGTCTGTGGCCTGTCAATAAACCTGTAAAAATCTGCACTTACCTAAATTTGTGGGCCGAAACAAAGTTTTGGAAACCAATTCTGATACCTCAATTATATCTATAGGTCTTGAAGCAACATTTTTTCAGGGCTCAAATTGCAAATTGGAGAATCTGAAAATGAGTGTAACATGGGATCCTAAAGCCCCTAATTACACGAGTAGGTGGAGTTAAATATGCTTGAAGTTGTGATGATTAAAACATCATTACATTTTTGAAACATGGGTAAAAAAAACCATCCTTATTATGTCATGTGGACATTAAATCTAATCTGAAAGGTTTGGCTGGAATCTTTGCAAGTAGTTCTCAGCGGAAGTCCAGCCATCCACACATCCACGTCCAATGCGCGCTCTACCAATTCTCCATCGTGCTCGTGAATTCGATCCAGGAGATTGCGCTGCCTGGATGAATGTTCCCCTGCTCTTCATGAGGGGGGAATAGGTGGAGGTCACGGCACTAAAGCATCTCTCCCGGGTTCAAAGGTGGCCACAATCGTAAGCCCTCCGAGGAGAGATTCATCTTGGTCAGGAGAAGGAGGAAAAAAAAAACCCTTGGAAGTTGGGCATGTAATCGCAGTATGTAGTGTGACGGAGCGCGTCGTTATAAAACGCTATTGTTGAAGGGAAGGAGAGCGAGGTCAAATTTAATGGAACAACTTTATTGTGACACTGGAGATGATTTCTTCAGCGATACTGGTGATGGATAGACAGAGGTTGGCTTTGATGAGGCCGGGACAGACAGGACAAGGGGAGGAGCGAGGAGGGAAAACAGCAGCAAAAAAAGAGAGAAATGTTGCCTAAAATATAGATTTCTTTTATTAGATCAGTAAATGTTTTAAATTTAACTAAGGGTGCACAGGTGCTGATTAGTTGGATACCAGAAGTTGTGGATTTTTTTTAAAAATTAATATATTTTCCACTGCCTTCCTCTGCCCACGCCACACCGCGCTTCAATCAGCTAAGCAGCACACCTGTAGCCCAGCTCCTGCAATCAGCCCCAGCATGTATCCACCAGCCTCTTATTCCAGACAGTCCTTCCGTGCTCCCCATTGGATTCACTTTTCCTCTCCTCACGGTTTCTCTTCATCGTTTACCTGCCAGAGAAGCACAAGCCAACCTTCGTTGATCCTGTGCTGAGTTCATACTATACGGTCACCAAAAATAATTTTCAGTTTGGCTCAAAGTAACTCTCTTAAACTGTCAAGAGTGTGATTAGGTTAACTAATAGCTTTTTTTTATTTTTTTTTTTTTTGCAAGAATTTGCTCCTTTAAGTTTTAATATGTAGATTTGTTACTGTGTACGGTGACAAATGGAATACAACAGATTAAAAGAACACACATCTTGCTAGATTACTTTTGCCATGTTATTTTACAGTGTGTAATCACCTTTGCCATGTAAAATGTACAGTTGTGATCTTTATCATTGGAATCTCAATGGCAACTATTACCAAACGTGCAGCCAATTTACGCCGCCTCTCAAAGGACTGTGTTAGGGTTTTTGCGCTCTACATTATCCACCACTAAACCTTCAACATGTGTCCTTTAACCCTTAGCAGACCTCAGCTCTTTCTTCATCTTGCTCCTCACTGTCTCCGTTCCCCACCCACCCCCTCCCAGTTTTTAACCTCTCCCCTCCTGTCGTGTCTCCCTGAGATCCCGGTGTGACCCAGGTTTTCTGCTCCAGGTGGTCTGCAGCAAGCCACCTGTGTTGCCTTTGTGACGCTGTCATCTGTCTCCGGGCAGGCTTTGTGGGGTTGCCAGCGCGAGGACAGGCCCGGTGAGCGCCGATGATGGAGATAGTGCTCTTGGCTGCGAGCTTCTCCCAGACTCTCACAGGAACTTTGGTCCTCCTGGACAGAGAGGAATGTTTACAGCCCCTTGTAATGTCTCAGAGACGGAAAATTGACCATCTTACACCTTTTGATATTGTTTTGGTTTTGTTAACCGCATTTAACTGTTGCAAATTATCTTATGGGAGAGTTAGTGACCTTTGATCACATGATGGAAGTTACAGTTTCATTGAAGTTTGGTAGCTAATCAACAAACTTCTCAAAATAGCCCTTGATGAACTAAGAAAAGTTCAATCAATAACAATTGGAACAGAACTTTTGAGCTTATTTTTCTAATCAATAGTAAGAAGATAAATGTGACACACAGGGTCGGGTGGTACGGGGGTGCCTTGATTCAGCAAGGAATGCATTTTTCGTGGCCTCCACATGAGGGAATCATGCAGCTGTCTGGTGGTGAGATCTGTGCATGTTACATGAATGTTTTTTTTTCATGCTAAAAGGAGACAGGATTGGTTTACTGAAGAGCAAAACCTTACTTATCTCATACTTGGAAATTAATTAGTTTAAAGCTGTTCACAACACAATTTAGATTTTCAAAAAAAAAAAAAATCCAAACATGTTGGATAGGTATGAATCAAGCATTATGTGGACAAAGACGGCCATTAAGAATAATTAAATAAATCAACAATCGCTGCAAGGAGTTCATATTTAGTCAACCTATGTCCGCGTGGACACGCTCAATATCCCAGGATGCCCTCCCACCCTCACATCACATAGTCAGAGTTTTATTTACCCCTCATCCGGAGTGGAGAGTGTTGATAAATGACGGCGGTGCGCCCTGGGACTCTCCTGTTTAAGGGAGCGGCGGGGCGATTTATGAGCGCACTCTCGCAGGCCTTCACTGTGATTAATCGACGCCGTCCTCCTCGGCCACAGGCGGGGCGGGGGCAGCCGGCCCTCCACTGTTTGGATAGGGCGATAACATCAAAGCCGGCCCGCTGCTTGTGTTAAGAAAATACTGCATTCTGGGTCAGTGCAAATGAATCCGGGAGGAGCTCCAAACTGTTTTTCAATGGCATTCCCATCGATATATTATCACTTGTGCGGAGCTTCAGCCGCCGGGGTTACAAATGACATTCGCAAATGTCTTGGCTCTTTAACCTCCAGGGGTTCCTCCAGGCTCCGGTTGACTTTGATGGTTTGGATGTTTATGTTAGGCCAGGTTTATGAATGGAGGAAGGAGGTGCGGGGGGCGTCAGGAGGAGAATCGTCACAGTTGTCAGTGAGAGTTGCCGTTTATTAACCGCCGCAGCAAGGAAAACAGCCATTAGCTCCAGTTACCCTTATAGAAGTGACAATTTTCCAGGCTTGAAACGGTTATTTGAAGTTTGCAAAGTGATCCTGTCGCCTTTCGGGCTTGATGCAACGTTGCGCCCGCAGACAGCGAGCGAAGGTGTAAGCCTCTGAGATATTTACCTGCCCCGGTGTCCTCCTCCACACCTGCTCTATTGATCACAGGTCACGCTGATGAGTCGGTGGCTCCGGGGCTCAACCCTGCTGCACTTTTGATCCTGCTCCGTAATGATCTGCTCACCAACAAGCCCCCAAACCATTTTCCCGCATGCAGAAGAGGACTTTTCTCTTCTAGAATGTTTATCAGATCAATAGTAATAGGTTATTTCTTTGAACTGGTTGAATATTTAAATTGTAGTTACAGCTTAAAGGCTACAAACTCTTGTCCTGCCGATGTTTTTTTCTTTTTTAAATCTCATTTACACATCAAAAAATAGTCCTTTTACCCACTCACACAGCACCCTTCACCCCTGGGCCCAACTGGGACTCGCCGGGGGAGAATTTCCGCCCTTTATTTTCTAATTCCGACCGCTTCCCGTGGTTCCCTAAAAGGACGCCAATTTGGCCGAATTTGAGGGCCCGAGCTGAAAGGCGCACTGTTACCTGTCCGCTGGGGTGAAACCTCTGCGGTGGCTGCCCTTTCCCATGATTCCGCTGCGGGACCCCGACCGCAGGCAGACAGAGGGGACACCTGTTCCCTCGGAGGGGTTGGCCGACATCTGAAATCTTAGTGGCCGGTTCTGCCTATTCAGTGCGGGCAGCACTATAAGGTCCCGGGCGCTGCGACGGGGAGAGGAAACCCGAGGAGAGTGCAGGAAAGCGGATGCCTACGGCCCGATGAACCTAATGCTGTTTGCCAAAACACAGCGCCTCCCTCCACGAGGCGCTCACCCACACTTGCAATAGTAACGCCATTGTCCGCTAGGACCGAGGGTTTGGGGGGGCTCCACTTATCTGTGTATTCTCAGGCCTAATGCAGACGCACAATAGTGTTTCTGTCTGACGCTGCGAGACAAAGTTTAGTGCCACGTGGATGAGGTGAAATTAAACGTCTCTGGCCTTCGGCGTAAATCAGAACAATTGTAGTTGAGGCGAAGGGGGGGAAAAAATCCCGACCTCCGCGGGAAATACCTTTGACACGAAGCCGTAAATCTTCAGCGCAAGAAAATCCCATCAAACTTCACAGTTGTTTTTTTCTCTCTCTCGCGACTATTTGTGTTGTTGTTTTAGCCCCACTCCACTACAATTCATCTCCAAAACAAGCTAATGAGCTGAGCGGTTAAAATAAAAGAAAGAGAGAAAAAAAAACAGGAGCGCACACCCCATTGAACGGACTGACTTTGAAAACATGCGGTCCGGAAGATGTGTGTTTTCTCGTGTTTTCTCCCACTCAGGCTTTCTCAGTGTAAACCAAAGTGATTACCGCGGCCGTGGGGTTTGCCATGGTCGGCCTTGAGGAAGAACGGAAGGCCTCGCCCTCCCAGACTGGAGAAAACGCAGGTCGCGAGGGCAAATGCAGGTCCAAGATGTATCTGCGAGCCTCAAACCGTCTGCCTCCTTTCGACATACATCAGCTCTCCCTGCTGAGTCGCCCCCCTCCTTTATCCCCTTCCACCTTTGATGCGCCGCGAAAAATCTGCGGAAGCGCAACGGCGCGATCTGCGCAACCGTTTCAATCGCCGCCGCCGGCTTGTAACGTCTAACACATGCGCCCTCGCCGCCGCAATCGAGCCAACGGCGTAAAAGTGTCAAGTGCGTCGGTCCTTAGCCGCGCCGAGGATGGTCACCACGGGACCCGGGCCGGCCACCGAGGGGGCCGTTAGCGAGGCCGGCGGGGGCGGGAGAGAAGCGGGGGGTCAATGTCTTTGCACGGCCTTCAGGAGCCGTGGGGGAAATGGCTAACAGCTCCGGTGCAGGGAGAGAGAGCAGTCCAGCTGCACGCCCCGGGCCATCTTCAAACGTTCCCCCGCCGCAACGTTCGCTATCCGGCACATGTGCAGCGACGACCGCCTGACGTGACGGTCAAAGAGGAGGCGGTTTGATTTACGCAGCAGCGGGGTTAAGTCTTAAAACACAGGATTTCCTTTGGATATCGCACAAGTGATGATTTTCTTTTTGGCTTTTCAAACTGGATCTTGTTTTTTTTTTCCCCTGCGGTGCGTGTGGGGCTTGATGTAAACAAGGAATTTTACAATGTGCACAGCAACAGCAGCGACATCCATCACATCTGAGCAGAACATTTTCCAAAGCTGTTGATTGAGGTTTTGTTTCTTGTTTTTTTTCTTTCTTTAAAGATTCTTCTAATCTGGTGGTCTTGTAATGTTTTCGCCTTTTTTGGGGGGGCGTGCATGACTATACGGTTTCAGGCTGATGGAGCTGCTCATTTGTGGTTTTGGAAGAGCTCAGTCATATGGGAGAAGCTCGTCTTCCATTGTTCTGGGTCCGTGCTGACATCTTAACGTTGACCCCTCAATGTATTCCTCAAACCATCTGTTTACCCAGAAACTTAAAAAAAAAAAAGTATTGGGAAAAAAAAAAATGGAAGAGAGGGGCGCTATTGGGGGACAGTCGGTAAAGCTGTCCTCGCCTTTTCACCTGACCTACTCTTGCTCGGGACGTTTCCGAGCTGATGCGTCCTTCCTGCTGGGAGAGGCGAAGGGGTGATTTAATGTCCGACGTGTTGAGAGGGAGACGGGCCAGAGGAATTCTGAGGAATTATTGATCCGGGTTGTTGAGGAGTGAGGGAACAAACAGCAGGCAGGGAAAGGATGAGAAAAAAAAACACACACACAAAAGTCCATCCTGCTCCAGACCATTTCTCAGCTGGCTAACTTTTAATCAGTATAGAGAACAAGCTAGTGGCTGTATCTCTTAAATAAAGGCTAAACAGCTAACAGTGGATGTGGTATCACAGTGTCTGTTTTACAAGCACAAATGTATCTGATTGACTCCCAATGGTTTATTTGCACTGATAGTATTTGTGCCCTTATTGCACTTTGTATGTACGTGGACATAAATAAAGTACTTAAAATGTGTGTGTGCGCAGCCTAGGCCATTAGCCTGGTCCTCGTGCCGGACAGGCCCCGGGCACTGATGGGTGCTCTCCGGCAGAGTGGCGGGTAGGAGGGGCTCTAATAGAATAACCACCCCCCACCTCCCCACCCCCATTAACCCCAGGGAGCTACCTTTCAGAGATGCTATCCATCCAGAGCGCGCGCACGTCTCCAGCGCTAGCCTGCCAAACTGTCGCATCTGCCCATCATCCAATCAGACGGAGCCAGGAGTCGGGGGTCGGTAGTCGGGGTTGGTAATGGGCTGCAGACCGTTTAGGTTTACATCACTCCGGTACGACGACGGCGTGTTTACGTTGTGCACGGAGCCGCTGAGCACTTAAGGAAGTGCGCCTCATAGACGAGGCAAGAGGAACACGTGTGTGTGTTTTTTGTTGTTTTTTTTAAAATGTAAACATAATATATAGGTTGAGTTTATCTTCTCAGGGACGTGACAGATGCCATAAAATGACATGCGATGCCGCCGGAGCCTCCGATTCCAAAATATGAAGTAATCAGCGTCTAATTTGGTGTGTTTATTCATTGCACGCCTACAGTACAGTGCCGTTCCTTTTTTTAATGGCAGACGTTTCTAGTGCCAGCGAGGGGTTATTTGATATATCGCCACTCTCTCTCTCTCGCTCTCTCTCTCTCTCTGTCCCTATATATAAACAGATTATAAATATATATAGAGCGAGAGAGGTGCGGCGGGGAGACGGCAAGAGATTATGATAAGATTTTGACAGCGGCTGTTTGTTAGAAACATATTAAAAACAACCGTCCTCGGACACCTTAAGTGGATAACCATATGTTGTCACAGCAGAGCCGGCGCGCCTCATATCGAGAAGCTCTGTTGACCTGGGAATTGTGTGGGAGGTGGGGAGCAGGGATAGAAGGGCCTGGGGGACTTGTGAAAATTTCGAGAAGTGCAAATCAATGGTTTAACCACTCGGGCTGCGAGGCCAGCGTTTGCGTTTCGGAGCGAGAAGACGAGGGCTGCTGTAAAAATGGGCAGGGCCTCGCCGGCGATGCCTTGATAATCGTGTGAGAGAAGCAGTACCGAAGGCGCACTGGAGGGAGAGGGAGGAAAGGCAGACGCAGAATCAAGGTCACATTACTGGGCCACACATTAGTCGAAGGCAGATGCGCTGGTTTGGCCAAAAACCGCAGCAGCTGTCGCTACCCTTATTTCCTTCGGCCTCCTCAATTATTTCCTCAAAAGAGCCAAACCGAGATTTCAGTAAACACGCACAGTTCCTCAGATTCCAAAAACGTCAAGCTACAAAGGCAACAATCAGCCCGCCTCTGTTTGTATAACTGGGAAATCCCTCTCCGGGCTCGAACACAGAGCGAGGTTTTTTTTTTTTTTTTTTTTCGGGTGGGGGTGGGGGTGGGTGTTATTGTGGTTTAACATGCCAGCAGCTCTCCCTCATCATGCGAGGAACCCACGGGGCTGTCAAACAACCGCTGCCCTCTTCTGGGTTGCACGTCGTCAATTTGGCCCACTGAGGTCCGACCGGCTCGCCGTCCAACACCGCAGTTTGTGCATAAGCAATGCAACTGGACAGAATACAAATGTTTCTTTGTGATCCGGGAGGGGGAGGGGGAGAAGCCGAAGAAATGCACGGCCCCGCCAGGGTCTGGGATGTTTTTACACATGTGCGCTCTCGCAGGGATCAAACGCATTGCAACTTGGAAATGTGTCATTCCAAAAGGGGAGAGTGTGTGCGCGAGTGTGTGTGTGTGTGTGTGTACTTTTTCTTTTCTTTTCTTCTCTCTTTCTTGCATGCATTTGGCTGCAGACGGACCGGAGCTGTCACACGTGAACCAAGAAATCATAAAGGAAAACACAAGAAAAATTCATTTCCACTCGCGGCCTTCACGGGAGATAGAGCTTGCTCCCTCTCATTACGATGATTGCGTCCACCGGCTCTATGTAAATGCGACGTCGTCGAGTCTCGCTTGCACGTTTTAGCTCTTTCTCGCCCTAATGGTGCCCAATCAGTTCCACCAAGTCGGCTCCAATGGGGTAGGCGGCCTCTGCCCTGATTACGCTGAATTGTGGGTATTTCCTGCCTCTAAGCCTCGCATATGGATCGAGTGAGGCAGTGGCAGAGGTACTACTGTTTCTCCCCACTACATCTTCATTTCTCCCCCTCAACTCGCTCTCTCTCAAAACACCCCTGTTTTCTCTGGCTCCGCTGTCAAAATACCGAGCCGGCCCCTGGCCCGGCGTCCGCGCGCACGTAGCCAAGGAAAAATCCCATGAGACAAGTGTGGCTAAATGCAGTTTAATCCGCATGATCACTATCCGTCTGCAGACTCAACCACACCTATCGCTGACCTATTGCTGAGAGGCCACGCTTCTCTTTTCTTTTCTTCTTCTTCTTCCTCCTCCTGCTCCAGCCAGTCTCCCACTTAAAGCTGGGTTTTCTTCAAGGACGATACATGAAGCGTGATGAAGTCATTCCAGCCATATAGGTTAGGAGGCCTGTTTCTCTAGCAGATGTTACGTCATGCTCATTAAAAGTGGATGCTTCACAAACGTTTGGCTGTTGTGATTTGGGATTTGATTGTAGCATAAAGGTAAGTGTCACAGAAGAATTGGCCTCTTCTGTAAACTGGTTTGAAACGTTGCTTTGTGGGGAAGTTGATAAAACAGCTGATAAAAAACAGACTGAACTTAGCTCTGTCGAGTTTCCAAGACAGCCCAAATTTTGCCAACTGTTCAGCGGTCACCCCAAGGCCACAGTCCATCGGAGCAAAACATCAATTAAATTTGGTTCCGCTTGTGTTTACAAATTACAGCAGATTCTTGGCAGATAAAAACAAATAGCCAGACTATATTTTAAGTAAAAGTGGGTGAACTTTATTGGGACTAACAGCATTATTCCTTATCGAGTCTGAATTCCACTTGAATACACATTCCAAGAGGATATTTAATTTGAGGGAACAATCAGAACAGCAACAAGAAACAAAAAATATTGCTGACATTGACGCAATAGTTTTTTTCTGAAAGAAATTCTGAAATGCATGCTGACTGGCTGGTGAGTTGTCTGACTCGGGCCTTCTTGCTTCACCAGTCACCACAACAGGAAACTTTCAGATGGAACATTTGAAATAATCACAATGGAAGAAACTGATTGATTTATTGAAATGATGCGTCCTCCTCTGCTAACTAAAGAGAAAGGATGACGCCGATGTTCACAACTGACTGACTCGCTGCTGGCTGGTTCTGACCACCGGAATGCACCTTGTGCAAAAGGTGCCTCCAACCAACACTGTGGCCCACGCCTTCTCGCGTTGCCCCAGGAACACAACAGGTTTTTATGAATGTGACTGTGTGCTATAAAAGAGAGAGAAAAAAAGGCGATTGATTGAAGCCAAATACAGTATTTGTGTGACTTTTCTCCAGGTGTGGGTCATTCCACCTCCCTCGTAATGCGATAGGCGATTAATGCAAAACACCCGAGCTTGGAATGAAACGCGGCTTATAACATAATAAGGTGCATTGTCTGATTGGTTATGGTGGTTCCTCATTTAGCCACAATAACCTTAAGCTGAGCTGCCTCAAATCCAGTGAAATCACCTAAAACAGATGTGGCTCTGAACGTTCCAGATAGATCTGTGAAAAGAAACAGGGGCCTCAAAGCAGAGATACAGCTGAAATCATGGCTTCTTGGGAAAAAAAAAGATGCAGGGATGTCTTCATGCGGAGAAAGCATCGGTGCATTGTTATATTTTACTGTGTGGCATAAATCCCTGATTATAGACGTGCTGAGAATAAAAAAGCCTCTGACAGTTTTAGCGTGACAGTTCAGCTGTTCCCGTGTTTTAGTGGCGTTGGGGTGCTTTGTGGCTCTGGTCCGAGATCCCCTCCTGTTAAGCACACATCCTGTAGGCTTTGTCCCTTGGCAATGACCTGATCCTGCAGGAGGAAGCAACCAATCAGGAAATATATTAGATCAGCAGTGCCGGGGAAAAATTAATAAAACTCCCCCAAAATTTCTGCCTTACCTACTGAAGTGAACCGTGATATTGGCGCGCGGCTGAGGAGTCGTGCACTTTATACGCTTTCATCAGAAGGACTCCATTAAAGCCCCCCCCCCGAACCCCTACACCCTCACCGCTCTCCTCACCCCAGGTTCAAATGATCCACGGGCATCATAATACGCTTGTGGAAGGTGTTGTGTTCCTCAGCGCCGACGTCCAGACGAGGGTGGTCCGTGCAACCGGATCCTTTGACATTGCGGAGAACATGAAAACATGAAACATAGTTATTGATCACCGAGCCCACACTAATCAAATAGCACCCTGGTTTGTTTGAAGTTAAAAATGGTTACAGTGGGTGTTTACCGTTGCACTTCGGCACCCTCCAGCCACGCCCCTTTCAAACATACACAGACAGAAGTGTTATTTGTATTGTTAGATTTACATTAAGTCCATTTTAATTGCATCAAGCCACTAAGCAGATCTTACAATAATGGGCCTGACAGAGAAAATTGCAATCATCTGTGAAGAGCCTGTGGCAGTGTAATGGACAAACCTGATTAATTTAATCTCGTTGCACTCCATTACGGCTGCACTTTATCATTTCAACAGATGGAGCACCCAAGAAATTAAAAAATGCTCTCAAGGATATTGGCCACTTTGCATCCACTCGAATCCCTTTATCTGAAGGTGTGTGGGCTGCCGTGCTGAAATGAAGGCCTGGACTGGAACCTTTGGATGAGTGCATTTTCGAGCACAAATGAGATTACGTAAAGAGTCAATTGATGCAACAAATCATCACAATTGTCTTGTGATGTATTGCTGAAGGCTGTCAAGGGCCGTCTATCCAATCATCCAGTCTAATGAGTTGATATTATCAAAGGAGTAGAATGACAATTGCTTCGTATGTGAGGGCCATTGAAGCGAGTCTGAGTGTTCCGTTTATTCAGCAGTCAAGAAGAGACTATTTTGTACAGCGCAGGATGTGCATTTTCCTGGTATATCCTGTTGTGTCCTCCTAAGTAGACTATAATTGCGTGAAAGTCCATTTATAGACACTAAACTCTACCCTTACAGCATGAAAGGTTGTGAGAGCATCGCAGTCCTTTTTAGAAAGGGAGTCAGGGACCATTTATTATGTGCAGCACATATAGACTCCTTGCAGTGAAATCGAAAGCTCTAAAACTTTGGCATTTTTAACAATAAAATACAAAAATGCTTAATCAAATTCTTGAAGACCTGCTTAGATGTCAAGTAGGCTGAAAATATTTCTCAAATATAATGGTAACAACACACACACACACACACACACACACACACACACACACACACACACACACACACACACACACACACACACACACACACACACAATGCTTTATTTTTTGTGACGACATGGTCTGTAGGTGGCGCTCTATTTATTGTCAAAACTTGTACCAACGAGTTTCCAAAGTACCAAACGTGTATTTTTCAATTGTATTAAACGAACACAATTTTAACAGACCAAAAATAAAGGTAGCAATAAACAAGAAAACAAATAGGACCGACAAAAATAGTACATTGAGCAACGGCGTCGTATGATTGCATTTGGCTGCACAGCTGTGTGCGCGCGCGCTCTTGTAAAGTTATCCTCGTGCCTGACACATTTGATACCACGGGGCAGCGCGCGACTCCCGCTTTTTCCCCCCCTTTAAAAAAACCAAACAAATCAAACAAACCCCGAAGTAACCTTCCGAGTGCGCTGCTTCGAAGACAACATAAAAACAGCTTGACAACTTTCACGTCGGAAGTCGGTAAACAGCTTCAGACCGTCTGAAGCCGGCGCACTGTCCAGCCTGCGGGGAAGTTTTTAGCTAACGGCTGAAGAAGACACTTCTTATTTATTTATTTAATTGCATGGACGCTCCGACTTGTTGCTTGCGGTGACTGACAGCAGCAGCGACGCCTCGACAAAATAAGGTGAGCGCGACACTCGGAAGTCGAATTTTATCTACCCCCTTTTCCGTTTTAAGGCGTGTGTTTTGTACTTCGCAGCTGTTGTTGATGTCGTTGTTTTAAATACATGTTGGTGTGCGACGCGCTACGTCGTTGTCAATGACAGCCTGTTGACGCTGCCGCGTGGGCAGGGAGGGGGTGAGTGCTTCGGCTCGGTGTAATGAATCATGGTGACAGATGTGTCGAGGGGATCAGTCCGCGCTCTGGCACTTATGCGCCGTCTTAACGGCTGCGCCTAATTGCTCAGTTTAACCTTGTTTATTTGTTTATCAGTTTTTTTTTTTTTTTTAAAAAAAAAAAAAATAAATTCCTGTGTAGTCCAGCCTTACTTTGCTTCACCCACAGTTAAGCCCACCAGTCTTAATTTAGCCCGAGCGTTCGAAGCCCATGAAACCAAGTGCGAAGGACAGGGGCGTCAAACCCAAAGACACAGTGGGACCAAAATTTCAAACTTGGATAAAGTCTTCCTCCAGATATAACTGTGAACCTTTAACAAGTTTAGCTTTTACCTGAAGATGGAACAAACAAAGCGTAGTAATGCACAGTAAACTCAAAATGAATATTGCACAGATACAAAATCAAATTTCCAATTAAAACATATTATTAAAATATTATTTGCAGCCTTATGATTTAAATTTCAACAGTAATCTTTTTCCATGGGTTAATAATATAGATGAAAATAAAATAACAACAATAAACCAATTAAGTAATAACAATATCCTTCAATGAACGTCCTGTCCTGATTGAGCAGAGCATTCTGGGATTTATAGTATTAGCTGTACATGCGTATAATACCGGCAGGGCCAGCTCTAGTAGTGATTTCTTATTGCCTCGCGGGCCAAATATAATTACACCGTGAGCCAAATCTGGCCCGCGGGCCAGAGTTTGATACCTATGGCGTAGGATGTGTGCATACACGTGCGCTCTGTAGTATTTTGTTGCACGCGCCTACTAACTTCCATTTTTCCCCATTTTTTCCCCACCGCTCCTCAGTAGCATTATCTTCTAAGAATAACACTCGTGCACTCCCCAGAAATAAGAGTGCACGCACTCACAATAGGCTGACGCAGGCAGCGTAAGTAGCATCCATTCATCAAAATATCATTTGCTCTAAGTTAACAGCAGTTCCACCTTGGTTTCGCTCTCATTCATTCTGCCCCAGGCCGCAGTCATTTTTCGGTCTAATTATTTCCCCCTTTCTTTTTTCTTTTTTCTTTTTTCTTTTTTCTTTTTCGTCCGCACCTGACAGTGATGGATAGCAGGTTAAAAATGGACAACTTCTCCTCAGTTGGTGTACGTTGGACTGAGAGTCAGGAGCTCGCGGTGTTCAGGCCGAGAGGGCCTCGGAAAAGATTGTGTTCCCCTCTGCTTTTCCCATTCCAGTGTGATACACTTTGTCTTCATTTTCCCTCTAACTCGGCCTCATTTTCATGATGCATGGCCGAAGCACATCATTAAGACAGAAGTGTAGGTTATGTCAAAGTTGTGCCATCACACGATTATGGTTCAGGAAGGCGATGCAGGACTCTGCAGTAGTGGCTCTCGTGGACTTGTTGTGAGAAGAGGATTCCTCAGGTTTAGAGATCTTTATGATGATTTTATATTGTTGTTGTTGTTCTTTTTTACCTCAGCCTTGTATGTAGACAACTGGAGTGCAGAATGTCACGTCTCTGCACACTGGAAGATATTCCGCTCGTGCTCGATCCAAATGAGTGCGGTCGTTTTATTCATATTCATAATAAGGATCGACTTCCTGATTCCTCACATAGCACAAATGTCTCTGTCATGTTTAATCAGGCGGGTTTGCATCTTGTTGCATCACAATGGAGAAATATGATCCATTCTAAGAAAAAAAAAAAGGAAATGAGCACAGTTTAAATCAGCTGCTATGAAAAAGAGTGTGTATTGTGATTTGCTTTCTCGGGTGAACGTGTGTATTTACATTTTGAGCGTGATGTTAATACTCCAGATGCTTTGTTTATCAAAGTCCTTGTGGAGCATCTTGATTTGTTTTTGATCCAGTCTACTTTCGTGTCTGCAGACGGAACGGCTGTGACCTGAGGATTTAAACTCCAAATGCATGATATTTTAAAAGTGCAGTAGCGCAGCAGGAATAGTGTGATGTATCATGTCTGCAGCAATGAATAGAGCAATTTTCCGTCACACATGCACCAGTTTCCCTGGACTGTACATGTGCTTCACGTTTTCTTTAAGACCTGACTTCAGAGGCGAGTTCCCTCCACTCGGTTCTCCTCACTTTTGAAGTTACATGCTCCTCCAATTACGGGGGCCATGCAGTCTCCCCTATGGTGTCCTTGGACTGCTCTTTGAGTGCCTGCAAATGTTGCGGACCATTAATTTTGGATTGTCTTCATCTGCTTGTATAATTTTCACCCCACCAACCGCTTTTCCTCCCACATTTTCACAGTCTGCGCGCTCCAGATAGTCTGGTTTAATTTCTTCTGCTTCATACGTTGTTGAACCTTCGAGAGATTTTGGCTCATTTCTTTTTCTTTTTTTTTTGGAGGGGAATGCCAGTAATAGTTGCGAAGCTAAGCTCTATTGTGCAACATACAACCTGATATGTGAGTGAGTAACACAAAGGCAATGTGCTGGTGTAGCATGTTAAAACAACTTAGCATAGAAGTGTGCTTAAAAAAAGAAGAAGCAAGTTCTCCTATTAGAACAGTAGTAAAATATAAAAAGTCAAGCTGCAGAATAGTTGATAGACGACACTAGGAAGAAAACTTGTTGGTGTGGTCTTCAACCCCATGCATTTTAATTTTTTTTTTCTTCAACTTAGACTAATTTGCTGTCATGCAGGAGGTTGTTTTTGCAACTCAGGCAGACTCCAGAAATTAATTTATCCAAATAACCAAGTCTTCCTGGACTGTGGAGGTTGGGACACTGAAATGGCCCTGGTAGGCAAAGCTTCCTTTTGAAGTCTGGAATGTTTTGGCTGACTTAGAGCAGGCGACTGGAGTGGAGGGATCATTTTCACTGACCCTTGGGATTTTTTTTTTTTTTTTTTAACCATTTTCATATACTGAGAGCAAAACAAAGTGAGGGAAAATACCTGAACTGATTTGCATTGACCTTGGCATCAAAATATGTGAAATATAAAAAGAATGTTAACTTTTAGGGAAACGATTAATTGTTTCAGCTTTTTGTTTTTACACCCATGAGGACCAAAATGTTTAAAGGATTATGAAAGAGAAATTTATTCCAAGAAATCCCATTAGCGCTGTCTATTTCTGATTATCAGTCATTAAATAAAAATGTATTAATGCTGCCTGATTACTAGTTTGGAGCTCATTTGGACTGCAGACAAAGTAAATACAAGTCACATCCTAATAACACAAACACTTTGATTGTGCACTTTAATCGCACACAAGCCCTCATTAGGCACACTCTGAGTCAGTGCATCATTTGTATATCTTTATAAAAATAACCACAGTTCGTCTGTTTCTATTTATACGCCGTATCCCCTTAATGACTTAAATTACAATGCGTTAAAACCACGCTTTTATTTAACAAGCCCAGGGAAAGGGAAGTGCAGGAAACCGGGCGGTCTTGAGTATTGGGCCACTCGAGTTTCCAGCGTAATAAATAATTCACGGGCCCTGTGTGATGAGCTGCTGAGGACAGAAATCCCTAATGACAGCTTTTTATAACCTATGACTCAGCTGGCCATTATGCTTCTGACATCCCGACACAGACCACATTCCCTCCTCACACTCGCGGCCGCTCACTGCTCTCTCGCCTCTTTGCGCTATCGCATTGACAAAAATGGGGTAGGAGGCGGGGTTGAATTACAAGGCAGTTGTAACATTACATCGTGAGCGCTGCACTAAATTCATGAGGGAAATGAAAGAAAAATACTGTGAAAATTAATTTACTGGAAAGCAGTTTGGACCTCTTTTTTTTTTTTTTAAAAGGCTTTTCTTATCTTTTCGCGAATCTAAAACCTGCGATTCCATCAAACTGATTTATGGTTTTGGATGGAAGCATGCGAAAACTTATCACAAATTGCACTTGTAATTTCCTGTCTGGTGTCTCCTCCCATGTCAGGTCCATGCAGAAGAGGTCGCATCTCAGCTAATCGCCTGTTGCCGCCGACTGCAGTGCGCACGTGCGAGGTAAGTGACCGAGCGAATGAGCTTCTCCAGCCTGCTTCCAGCCTGCGACCAATCAAGTCCTACTGTGTTTGATTGGCATAATGGTACCATACCCCCCCAGGTAAGGTCAGCGCCCGAGCCACATCTGGGGCTCTTATGCATAATGCAGCTCCCAGTATGAAACGCGAGGCCTCATCTGGCATCGCTTGATATCATTAATGTTATCATTTCCAAGCCCTCAGCGCTAACTAAGAATAGGCGGTTAATTTTAGATGCAAAAAAAAAAAAAAAAGATCCAATTACGCAGCCCTCTGTTTGTGGTTGCCTCCAGAGTTGGTGCAGGGAAATAAATCTGGTGGCCTTGATTAAGTACCTGACAATAGAGTTAGCACAGCGCCGGTGGTTTATAGTAATATGGCGGACATGCACAATTAGGCCCACGGAGTAATTTACAGTACGGCTCACAGGTGGTGACCCGGTGTGAGCTTGGGACCACCGTAGTCACGAATTAGGTAGGAATAGGCGAGCGGAGCAGCGGCACTGCGGGACCTCCAAATAAAGCAAAGCAATCAAAGATTCTCAAAAAAAAAAGAAAAGCTGGACGCATATTTCAAATGTGTTATGATTGCGTCGGGGTGAAAGGTATAAAATATGGCGCTGCGTTTTTCACCCATAATTTTCCGGGGTGGATGGAGGCGGGGGTGGGGGGAGCGAGAGAACGGTGACTTTTACACGTTGTTGATCTTTTTACGTCAGCGCGCGGCCGCTCTCGCCACACGGCTACCTATTAATTATGAAATACTGTAGGCCCGCAGGTCCATTTGGTTTTACTGCCTCTTCCTGCCGAACTCGGTGTGAAAGGCTGCCGTTCTTAAGTAGGTGTATAAAAGTCAAAGTGGGGAAAAGTTCTCCCTCCCGTCAGAAACTCTCTCCAGTATTATGTCATCGGTGTCAAAAAGGCACGGTGGAGGAAAAATAGCGCGTTTCACGCGTGACGGACGCCCTAATGCACGGAGCAAATGTAGAGGGCTGCATGGCCAGATAGACATATGCAGAAATTCATATAGTAACCCAATAGGTTTGTAGGGATAAAACTAATTTGTTTGTGTGTGTGATTTGTTCATTGCATGAGCTTGCTTGAACGTTATGAAAAGGAAAAAACATTTTGACCTCTTGGTTCCTTTTTGTTTTGTTCCACCTTATTCGCAGTAACAGCGCCACACCGTGGCACAGAGGGGAATAACACTTCCCTCTTCTGCCCACCTGCCCGCCCGTCTGCCTGGTTGAAACACAAGCCGCGGTTGAGTCGTAGTTTACGGCGTGGAGACTGGCACTCCGGCGGCCGTGGCTTATCGGCCTCTTGTACAGGTCATTATTCCCGCCGAATGACTCGGGGCTGCCTTGATCCCCACTGTCAGCACATCAACCTGAGTGCGAGTTGAATTCATCAAGGCTACCGCCGCGTGGCGGATTCCGTGATGGACAACTGCTGTGCCAGTTTCCTCTGCAGGCTTTTTTCATTTTACTGGAGCACGTCCTGAATCGCCTCAATGCAGCTTTTCCAGCGCATATGCTGTTCTGGAGGTGTTTCAACCCAGACAAACACAGCGGAATGACGGCTCTCCTTTTTTCTTTTCCTATTAATTAATCAATAATAATTCCTTCTCTCTCAAGTTTGTGATAGGTTGTTATCAGCCTCTGCTCTCAGTGTTTGCAGCCAGTCTGAGCTGATGCACGGCTTGGACACTTCAACCTCAGTTTCAATGCGAGTCCTTCTGTCTTAACAAACACCCTGCAAAAAGAGAGGAAGCTAATTGGCAACAAATCCAACAACCTAGGGTGCGGCGGGCGTCTAACAGCTGTGTGTGGTCCACCAATAAAAGCATTTGTATCCCCGGATTCTAGTCCAAAAGTAATACAAAGCATTAATTGTGCCAAGTATTTGACATGGTTTGTGTTTGTCCAGTGAACTAAGCTGAAAATATCCCTGTCTAGCACCAATTTTTTAGCCCCAATTTTAGAATTAAAGCAAATCTGGGAAAGTGTTGCTTTCATTTCAGCGGCTGCCAATCAGCAGCCAGATTGAGTGACAGGCACAGAGCAGCACATCCCTTACGTAAACCCCTCCTCTGCCGCCACAAAATTAGCGTGGCTGTTGCTACACGCCGCCACCTCCTGCCTCTGCAGGCATGAAAAAGTAAGTGCTGCGGTTCAGAAGTTCACATTTTGGATGCGTGCCGGAACTACTTAAGGCCGGGGAAGGGTTTTCAGGGCGAACAGGTGGCCCGGAGTGACATTTTTCTGGCTCGCCACGAAGATCCTTAAAGAAATTAGCCCTCATTTCTGTTTTTTCACACGGGTTATTAGTCCGTCAATATGTATAAGCGCGAATAAACGAGACTCGATTGCTCATGTGCACTTGGGCGAAATTAAGCTACTGACACAAACGGCCTCGTTCGACCACTCGTACTTGATATTTCGCCACCAAGCAAATAAATCACATGCATGTGCGCCCATCTCCGACTCTGTCTCGGGCCCCAGGCTGAGAAAGCTATTTATTCTCATCCACTGTTAACTACTGGCACGTATGCGTTGAAGCGGAATGCCATTAAGAATGCAGGAAATATATTTAGTTCTCGTCAACAGACAGCAAAAGGCACCAGAGGGTCTAGCCCCTGTGTGACAGCAGTTATTTTTGTCGCAGTGTGGACTTTCAATTACTGTAATCCGCGGCCTCGGTCTTTTAACAACTTTTAGCATTAACTATTAAGATGCATAAAATAGGGAAGCAAATAAATGGACTTGCGTCATTGATTGAAAAATGTAGAATTGTTTTTTTTTATCCACATGGCTTCAAGTATTAAAAGTTCTTTCTTTGGAGTAGTCGAACAAATCTTCTGACCAGCGGCAGCTTCTCTTGGAAGAGAATTGGAAGAGAAACTGTTTCACGAAAGACTTCACGGTTGAATTTGTTTTCACTGTTTGCCAGATCCGAGTTAGTGTGAATTCGCTCAAAGCCATTAATGGGTCGGCACTTATGGTCGGTGGAAATACCCCACAGCTGCAGTCTGGCTGCTGCTCCATATGTGATCCTCCCGTCAGTCCCCCAGAAAACACTCAAACTTCACTTAGACGTGGATTCAGACTCTATTTTCGGCCCTCGGAAGACACGAGTCCGAAAAAGCTTTCTGTGCGCCTGGAGATCCCACGCACACGCTCTGACTTCACTTCCACTTTTAAAAGATAAAATGCTGTTCGCTGGTGCTCAGCATTTGCGTGGACACGTTGCTCCCAACTAATTTCAGTTATTGCTGACGTCCGGTCCCCCCCCCAAAAAAAAATCTGATGTTTTATTTAGGGAAACCCTGTGAGGTCTTTGGTGAAGGTTTAACCTAAAGCGCAGCAAATCTCAAGGTAAATCCACGCGATTCAGCGGGGATGAACGGAGAACAATGGGTAGATAAGTGAATTACCTACCTGGTAGAAAACACACAAGGGCCGTGTCCTGAAGCTAGGCAACTGACAGGCCCTCTGTTTGCCTTAGAAAACAGTCGAGCAGCTCCTGCTTAGACAACTTATCCTGTTTAATTGGTGTGTAATTCCCGCAAAGTCGTCATACACCTCTGCCTTTCTCGACCTAAGTAAACAATGGTGAGCAATGCGGCGGGTCGCTGAGTTGTTAAGTGGAGGCTAAGTGATTGGCAGAAATTGTGGAAACGCTGTTGAATCTTTCCAAGCAGTCGGCCTTGTTTACTGTGTCATTGGTTTTGATGGATCTGATTGTTTTTAGGTCACTAATAAATATGTTTTATTCACAACATAGCTTCATTTTTTTTGATTTGCAATGAAAAATAAACACACAGCTATGAAATAAATTAAGACTATTATTGCATTTTAATCTTGACTATAATCATAATCATATAATAATATTAAATATTATAGATAATTTATTGTGTTGTGTTTTAAAAATGATGCAAAAGGCCAACAAGGAAATGCACAATGGCTTTGGACCTACAGCAAACTAAACATTTACTCGCAATATAAACAATACATTTCATACATAAGGTGACGTTGACAATTCAAAGCTTTGCATTTGGAACAAAACCTGTTTAGACTTAAAATACTTGCACACATTTCCTGGTCACGTGTCTTCTCAGCTGCTTTCCCCTCACTCTGTGCTCAAACTTTTTAAATGTCCTGAAGGAGCTCTTGCGCAGGTCCCAAGCCTACTGAGATCTCTAATGAAGGCTTTACCTTCCAGGCAAGCATATTTCTCCAAATGACAGTAATTTACATATGATGTATTTAGAGACAGAGAGGGCAGGCTAATTCTATTTAGAGATTTTCCTTTGTTTTAGGAGTCATTAGCAGCTTGCGCAAATCTAATTTTTACAATTTCATCAGGCCATCTTGGAAAGCCTCTGTGAGCTCATCAGAGAGGAGCATTTATTGCTAAGTGTTCTCTATTGCATTAGCACACAATAAAGCGGCCAGGGACTGCTACAGACGTTTATGTGGAATCCAGTTAACACTCCGCCAATTCGTTTTTTATTGGGACACAATCAATTTTTATTCATTTTAAAGCCAGAATGCCTTCTTTCATTGTGTGCCTACTCTAGCTTATTATACCCTAAACTAATTACCGCTTTGTTTTCACAAAATGCTAATGTTTATGTTAAAGATTTCCTCCTCGAAGTACTGGCCCGACATGCGCATGCATAATGTGAGATTTTCTCTCGCATATGTTCTTCATTATCTCGCACTTCCCGCGGAGTATTTCAGCCTTATAATTGCATTCGCTCAATTTGTAGACTGTCTAGCAATAAAAATGTGCTCTCGGTGGTTACGTGATGAGTGTCATATTGAAGAACTGTGGCATAGAAGATTAAAAGATAAAAAATGATTCAGCCTTCTTCGTAAGTCAACAGCTGAACAGTTTGTTTAGTTTATGATGTATTATGTGGAGGATAAGTAGAACTTTTTTTTTTTAATAAATAGATAAAATTAGTTTTCACATTTACCCGTCATCATAACCTGATGCACTGCAGTACTGACAAACGGCATTGATACAGTTTACACTTGCCTGTTTGCATGAAGGAGAGTGTTCCATGGCCATATTGCTCATGTGTAGTTTTGGGATTTATCCTGCAGTGGCTTCTGGAATGCTTTCAACGCATTGTTGAGATGACAAGTTATCATTGATCCGTCCTTACTTAGCGGAGAGCCATTAAATAATGTATGCGCTCCTGTGCATTACCCCTGCTCTCTCCTGTCCTCCAGCCATTAGTAAAGCAGGGCCCAGGACCCTTGTGGCTCCGGGCCCTCAGAGGTCTTTTTGGCTTTCATCTAATTAAATTATGCCATAATGAAGACTCCCATAATGAAATTAGTTTTAATTATTTATCAGCGGCCAGTTAGAGGGAGAGCCTGCATTATTAATGCACGGAAGGCCTGAACATTTCGCAATTCATCACCTTTTCCTTTTTGTTAATAGGTGCAATTTATTAAGTGAGCTGCCACAGCGATGGTGGTTAAGATATCACTGAAATAGGTTTGCATAAGTTACTTGGAGAGCATTTTATGATTTTATGATTACTTTAGACGCTTAGGTTTCTTTTCTCCTTTTTTATAAAAGGAAAACTTAATTCTTTTTATCAAATACTTAAAGTTTTGCATGTTAATTAAGTTTAATTATTTTTTCAGTGTTTTCTAAAAGTATAGCGGTAACTTAATTTATGCCTGTAGTTCTTTGGCTAAAGTTTGTACACCTCCATAAGGTTGGCATGATGATTCCCCCTGTGCAAACACATTAGACGACTTTGGTGTCTGGCCAACACAACAGAGGAAGACTGTCGCGCTGTGTGAAGCTGTAATTAGCTGGCGTGGAAGTGCGCCGGTCGCAGAGAGGGAGACGTCGGCGCAGCTGAGGTGCGTTAGATGATACCTTAGATTTTTTTGTGTGATTTTTAAATCACTCTTTGTAACTTTTTTGCATCAAATGACATTAACACGTAGGCTGACGGAGCAGCAGGAGTGGACCGAGGATGAGGCAAAAGAATGTCATTGGGACGGTGAACCAAGTGCAGGTGTTCGTCGATAGCTGATTAATTATTCAGAGGCAGTCCAGGGCTTCTTCAGTGCAGGGTTTCAGCCAGCTTGTAATTTTGCAAATTGCTTTGTCATCATACGAGTTGGATGGGCTGGTCCACCAGGCTCAAAGCCATATATTCAGGCTGCCTCTCAAATGAGGCACAAGTGAAGAACATTTGCTGATTTGATGGAGCTGTGGTCAGAATCTGTCTACAAGTAGAGCCCCAGGGAGGAGCAAAGGGGAAAGGTAATGTGTAAAAAAATTAATAAGTCAAGAGAGACATTACACTAAAGCAGATCCAGAGCAGATCAAGTGTTCCTCTCTACACTAAAAATAGGAATCATTATTTAAATAGTGATTTTCCCTTCAAACAAACTCCTAGACTAGACATCAATCTTACCTCACTTCCTCGCGCCAAACAATCAGACATTTCTTTCTATTGTTAAACCGCCTTGGCCCAGGTGCAGCGGTAGCTGAATAACGAACAAGCAAACCCCTCAATTACCCCCGAGCCGGCTCTCTGATAAGCACCATTCAGCAGAAATGGGCCGGCCAATTACCCTGACCAGTATTACCTGTCCCGCATCCAGAAAGTGCACCATGCTCCCATTGTTTCCTGCACAACTGGAAGTTTTTGTGACCCCGCGCGGATCGAAGGCTTGGCACTTGGCACGCTGGCGCTCACGGAACCAGGACATCAGGCAGTTTGTTCCTCCGAGCGGGGAATACGTGCTCTGTCTGATTCACAAAAAGTCAACTGCAGAGTCTACCGAATGTTATGGGAGCCAAAACAAAACACCTGGCGCTCCAACAACTGAGTCACAAAGGCAAGCGGAAGTCGCCCTCACACTCCTCTTCTTTGTTTTCCCGCCGTCTGCTTTTCCTCAGCACAGTAATGAAACGTAATGTTTATTTTGGAGTCGGAGGCAAACGCTCCGGCTGACCGGAATCTCTTTGTTGTGGTTTCGTTTGTATTTTTAGCCCGAGTCGCACCGAGCTGCTGGTATTGATGATTCATATGGTCATCATCAGAGGTCCTCGGCCCGCTCGTCACATCTCTTGTCAGGGTGCGCGGCTCCAGTGAAAGGTTAATCAGGAGGGCTCCTTTGCTTAAGTGATCAGTTATAGCTGCTGACAGGCCTGAATGGAAAGTCACTTTTACTTTAAACGCGCTACTTATTTTTCCAGAAGCGGCTTTGAAATAGTTTACTTGCATTCTTCTCAGTATTATTATTATGATTGTTGGTCTAATCAACCATAATCATAAACAATTTGCTGAATCTGTTAAAATGAGAACTGTTCAGGACTGGAGAGACTAGAGACAAATTATCCATTTATTAAATAAATACATATAAATTAAAATGTGTATATTTCATACATAAACGGTTGAACTTTCCCCTGATATTCCGGGGACCCACAATATGAAAACCAGCACAATCAAAACAAATCGGTAAAGATTTTGGAAAGCTAATAACTCAAAATCAGGCACATGGTGGATTAATAAATGAAACAATGACTCATTCGGTTATTCAGCCTAACTGGACTGTGTCTTTTAATATTTCCTTCGCAATGTTGGATTAACCCAGACAACGCTGCCTGCGCCCCGGCCATGGACAAGCGTGTCAGCCCCGGTTAAAAAATACACCCAAATGAACGGCGACGATGACGGCGCTGACGAGTGGCAGACACATGCACAGGAGTCGCGGCATTAGCATATGCGTCAGTGCTCCCCCAGCGTAGTCATAAAAAAAAGTGTGATTATCCCCGGCCTGGTTATTTTGGAACTCCTTGTCATGCTTCAGCTCCCTCTGACACCGGTGGCGCGATTGGAGACAAGCCTCTAGTTTGCCAAGCCGCTAATAGTTCACACTGTTCGCAAGGCCGTGGAAAACTGCGGCGCTCAGCATGTCGCCCGCTGCTTCTAGAAAGTGAGTGACATTTGGTGCATATAATCTGAGCTTTTTTTTCTTTTTTTAAAGAGCACACATGCAGAAGGAGCCCCCACACCCCCAAACCCCCCCCCCCCACGCACCCCGCCCCTCCTCGGACAGGCAGATAAACCCAGCTGTTAAGTCTGTCCAAGAGTTAAAAATTACCGATAACTGCTGTCCGGCGGGAATGCCCATTCATCACCGCAAATACCCTCCACTCCCCGCCCCCCTCGCCACGTACCAGCGCACTCGCTTCCTGCCGAGCAAATGCAGACGCAAGGGTTAAATATAAGCTATATTCCGGTCCGCAGTAGTGCCCCCCCTCAAGCCCCCTGCTTTTATTTACGTCCGATAGAGATCCGACCCCTATTAGCTCGCAATGCCGCGGGGGGCTTAAGCAGCTTTGTCTGGGCTCTTGTGTCATTTTGTGGCACACGCGGTACCAGAACTGGCAGCGGCAGCGGGGAACGGACCGGTTTGCTCACGTAGCGCCGCCGCCGCCGCCGCCACTGCCGCCTGCCGCGAGCTTCTTGTCGCCGTATTCAGTTGCGAGGCAGAGTGGCACAGACCCCCGGCCCTAAGTGGCTTTCATCTGGCCAATTCAAACAGACGTTTGACCCCAGACATTTGCCTAATGTGTTTTTGTTATGTGGACTCCTGGCTTCGCAAATGTCACAGCGGGCCGGACGAGCGGGGTGAGGGGGGCTAGGGGGCTGGTTTGGTGAATGACTCAGAGGGGGGGAGGGAAGGGGCAGCCCCCACCGGGGGTGGGGTGGGGGTGGGGGGATTGCAAGGCAGAAAGTCCACAACCTCTTGCATTTTTCTGCTCTAAGCCGCCGTGGTGAAGCTGCAGTTTCCAGTGATAATGAGCCTCTCCCACCTCGTCCCGGGCCAGAACCGCAGCGGCCCTACCGCCCTGCCGAATGTGGCGAGGAGTAGCCGCCCCCGCCCCAACCCCTCGCCGCCCCACCGACAGCTCCGCTGACCTGAGCTCCAACTGCCGAGGCAGTTGTGGAACCGGAGTGGCACATTTCTGCCGGCCTGGTATTGCACAAGTCAGACGCAGTCAGAAACAGTTGGGGCGGCCCTGACAAATGTTGCCATTAGGAAGGGTGCTGAAAATTTATCACCCAACATATTGGTATTTTAGGGTGCAGCTGACTTAGATTTAGTAACGCTGCTGATGAGGATCTTTCTTTAAACCGGGCTAACACATTAGTAGCAGGAAGTCACACCTACCTCTGACAGCCCTCTTTAACAAATGAACGCTCAGTTGTTGTCTTTAGTGACAAATGCGGCAATGACGTTCGTTGGATGTGTATTTCTGTATTTCAAAACTGTGTGTGTGTGTGTGTGTGTGTGTGTGTCAGCCAGATTCCTTGTGACATTATTTTTTAGTATAAGTCTGTATGTAAAAAAAATTAATACCTAGAATGTTTTCCACACATTTAAATTCTAACTTGCAACTGGAGTTCTACCTTATTTAGACTTTTAATAAAATGACATTATGATAAAACTGCATTAGAATTCTAGAGGAGACATTTATCTTTATGCGTATTAATGGAGCTTTGCTGATAAGTCAATCTCTGAATATAGCCCTTATCTTCATCTCATAACGGGCTATATATTTTTGAGTGTAATGCCCGCTGTGATACTCCCAGCCATAGAGATGTCTTATTCTGAGTAATGGGTCTCTAAAGTGTGCTTGTTTGGCTTTTTTGGGGCCATCGGAGAGCAATAAAGTTTCCTCAGGCTTTTCAGGGTCCTCATAGACTTTCCACAGGTGTGCTTCACTGGCAATAAAGTAGCTCGCCTCTCACGGCGCAGTCACGGAGGAGTGCTATTCAAACTGGTCATTACGGATTTTTTTTGTTGCCTTTTGCACTTTACGGAAAAATACATTTTTAATTTCGAGGGACTTCCTGTGTTTAGTTCCTCGCGCTAGCTTCCTTTATTTCAATATTTTTACATAACCTAAAGTACGCTTTGCTTGTTTTTGTTTGGGAGCGAGACGGCTCGGACTCGCTCAACCTGAGTTTCGTGACGTTGAGTGAGGTTAACCATTTCCTTTGTTCCTTTGCCTTTTGCGGAGGAGACCTGCGATGTATTCTCATGTTGAGGTATGCCGTGTTTACCTTCACCCCCTCCGCTCCTCAGAGACGCCGGCCAACCTGATGTTTGTTTATGAGAAATTTTGGCTTTTCTCATAACTTTCATTTACCACTTGAAAGCTGCTCACTTGCTACTAATTTACCTCGCCGGGCTTTAAAATGATCAGTCTGCGCAGACGAGCTCCTTCTCTTGTGGTGGCAACCTGTCGTCATCAAAGCCTCCTGAGTTTAATGAGAGCCTTATCGGCGGCTTAATGTTATGTGCTCGAACGCTACATGAAGAACGACTCTGTAAATGCAAGGTCAACGTGGATTTTAGGCCTCGGAACGGCGCTTGTTGTTGCTCCCTTGTTTTTTGGCTTTGATCGTCTCAGCTCGTCGCTCTCGCTGCACGGTCTGGCTTCTGAGATGGTATTACAGAGTTCATATGAAAGCACACGCAGTGGACGGGTGGAGTGTTGACAATAATCTTAGATTTCCTCAGTCATCATCGCCGCTTCTCCCTACTATGGCTCTGTCGCTCTCAGCTGCGCATTTTTTTTTTCTTTTTAACAGGAAGCTTTGCATATTGAATAACTTAAGAAGTGGAGAGTTTTGTGTAGTTAGGGCTTATTTCACTTTTTTTCTTCGTCAATAGATGAGTACTGAACTCAGTAAAGCTTATATAAATATATATATTTTCTAAAAATGTTATTTCATTCCAAGTCATCCCAAGTTCAGATTTCCTTTTCTCGGGGAAGAAGGTTTGAGTCTAATGCTCCGCTGAGACTCGTGTCAAAAAAAAAGGAACTTGATCCCTCCTGATGTGTGACGCTGTGTAAACACTGCAGTGTTTCTACCCAAACAAATTGGTAGCACGTGCATATGAAAACATGGCAGCCGTGTCGTAGCGGGGCAATAGCATTTCGTTTCATCCGCGCCATTCGAAAGCCGTTCCCAGTTTGTGTTCTTTGCCACGCGGTCTACTAAGATGTTCTCTGTGCTACACAACGTGGAGGAGAACTTGCTTGCGTCAGGCCGAGCTCTCTCTCTCTCTCTCTCTCTCTCTCTCTCTCTCTCTCTCTCTGTCTCTCCCTCTCTCTCTGAGCGCCACCAATCCATTTAGATGTACATTTGCACCCCCCGGCCCCATTCCTTATCAGGAAAATGGAATCAGCCATTTGGAAGTAGGTCTATTTTCACATATGTGCGAAGCTGAGTGGATAACCTGTTGGCAGCTGGGGGACAGTGCAGATCTCTCCTCACTCTAAATTGCAGGCAGGCATCCCTGCCACCCCACATGAAGCGTCCCATCAAGATAATCCTTAATAAAGAGTGGCTTCACATTTAATCTTAGCTCCACTTCTCAAATTTCTGACTTGATATAGTTTTTGGCAGGCAGTGCTTTAAACGTTGATGTCAGTTCAACTGTGTCAGTGCATCTTTTGTTAAGCTGCCCCCTGGCAGATGCATGCAGGGGACGGCTCTTTCAGGCTTCTAATTGACAGCTGCAATAAAGGAAATAACTGCATCCACGAAAAACTAACAAGATAAAATGTTTTTTGTCCCTTAAAATCATTGTGCAAAAATATATTACTTGTTGCTTTTAACAAAAAAAGTGTAAGCTATATTTTAGGAACTAAAAAATCTTTATTCAACTCAACTCAACTCAACTTCACTTTATTGTCAAACATGGCATACATACTGGACATATGACATGAATGAAATTTCAGTCCTCTCAGACCCATGGTGCAATAGGCAAAAAGAAACAAAAAGACAAGGCAGGCAGCTTTGCGTGTGATGGGAGTTCAATCGCTGCCGCATTAACAACTCTAACAAAATGAATAATAAGAAACAGTCGCTTGCAGAATTGCATCTCCAGCTAATTTTCACACGACTGCTTATTGAAACGGGGGGCGACCGAGTCGGTGCCATAACCCAATTGGCACGTGTAGCCCCCGCTGCTATTAGAAATAGTTATTTGAGAATCCCCGAGCATCTGTCTGTCAATCGAGTTATCAAGAATGTGTTCTCGTGCGTGCAATATATTTTGCGCGTGCCGGAGCTGAAACGTGAGCCTGCGGATTTTACCTGTGGTGACGAGCTGGAAGGTAGGAGCTGCTGCTGCTGCTGCTGCTGCTGCTGCTGCTGCTGCTGCCGCTGCTGCTGCTGCAGTGCGTTAAAACGTTGAAGTGGAGCAGCTCAGGGATATTGTTCGGACTCGCACTCGTCCATAGCTGCTGTACTTGAAGTGGTTGTGGAGGACTGTCGCTGAACAACTTTGATATTCAGCGATTCACTTCCTCATCTTATTTAATGCAGTTAAAACCAATTTGAAATTATTTTTTACTTTTAGTCAGCAGTGTTGTTTCTAAAAAGAAATTGAGGTTGCAGAGATGTCTGCGCAACGCCTACTGGGCGACCGACGGCGAGCACAGTGTGCCATTCTTCTAGCCAGGGGTGTTCTTCTTCTCTCAGCACCTCTTTACCATAGCAATGTATGACTTCCTCTTTGTCGGTAATCATTTTTCAGCGTGACGGTTGCAGCGTTATGATGCAAAAAAAAGAAAATTACACCAATTCGAAATGATCCGTCCACTCATTTGTTTCGCCAAAGTTGATGTTTTTGGACTGAAAGAAAACAAACGGGCGGCTGGTTGGAGAGCATCGCCAGCCACGGGTGAGTCGCCATCCGGGTCGGAGCTCTTCAGCAGCAGCAGCAGCAGCAGCAGTGTGGCTTTGTGCGGTAGCTTCGCACAGTTGAAATAATAACCAGCAGCGGACAGAAGGCCGCCGTTCCCTCGCACATTGACCCGGCGGACGCGCCGACGGAGGACTTCCACAAGACGCTGTTCAACCTCTGGCCCGCCGCCCCCGTCCACCGCCCGTCACCTGAGCTAATGACCTGAACCCTTGTTTACCCCTCTCAAGCTCCCTCGGAGACAAATACAAATCCAGCGGCGACCTCGGACTTGCGAGAGCCCGGCCAAGCGGTGGAGGGGGGAAAAAAAAAATATGGCCTGCGGTGGAAAAAAGCATAACAAAAACACAGAGAGAGAAGGAGAGAGGGATTGGGGGGGGGGGAGGGAGAAGAGAGCGGGCCCTAGGGGTGCGTGAGCACGGCCCCGGCGCTCCAGTGGACAGGCCGGGCCGGCTGCAGAGGTCGGCCATTTCATTGTCTGGCCGCTCTGATACAATCTGGAGGGGCTCTATATTGCTTAAAGCTGCGAGTGAATGACATATGGGGGAGCTGGTGTGAGGCACGACTCCCCCGTGTCTCCTCCAGGCCCAAAGTCCTTCCTGTGAAAAGAGCACCGAGCAACTTTTTCTCTTTTTTCTCTCTCTCTTTTTTCCCCCCTTCTGCTCTTTCAAACGGCAGCAGCAGCAGCAGCAGCAGCCTGCCTCCCTCCCTCCCTCGTTCCCTCCCGCCCTCCCTCCCCTCGGTGCCTCGCTCTCTCTCACTCACTCTCTCCCTTTTTTTCCCCCCTCGCCCTCAGACACTCGCTAGTCACTGCCCGAAGCAGTAATCGGACAACTCTCGTTCTCACCAGGACCGGGGGGTCTCCTGAGATGCCGCATGGGGCTCCGTTTGCTCGCCGCGAACTAAAATGAAAAAGAAAAAAGTTGTTTTGTAGTTTTTTTTTAAACGTCTGTCGCGGCGCAGATTCTTCGTATGACCATAAAGGGAGTGTGTTTTAGAAAGTTTGCTGTCCCTCTCTGCTGGACCGAATGATCTTTCTCTAGAAGATTTTTTTTTTTGGTAAAGAGAGGATAAACACACAAGGATTCAACCATAATTGTAGTAAGTAGGACATTATTTTCTGCTTAATTCTCAACACGCTGCCTGTCATTTCTCTCTCTCTTTTTTATAGCTTTTAAGTGTTGTTTGTTCACGTGTGTTTGTGTCTGAGTGTGCGTTTGTGAATTTACACCTTCCATAATTTTTTGTGGCATTTATTGTAGCATCTTTTTTAAATGTTATGTGAGCGATAATAAAAAAAAGAAATTGATGAGGGTAAAAACAGCTGTTCTTATCCAGATTTTTTTTTTTGGCATATAACAAAGCCACTTCCTTTTTAATTTGAACGTCTGTGCAGCAGAATAAAGTGAGTGATTTAAAAAGCAAGGCAGAAATGTAGCTGTTAGTAAAAATGTTTTTCTTTGAGAACAAGTACAAAGTAGCTGAAAATACAATTTAATATGATCATTAAAATATAAGCTTTATTTTTTTCCTTAAAAATAGAAAAATCCCTTTGATAATTGGAGAAAAATACTTGCTCTTTGTTTAAGTATATTAGATGGTTCAGGTTATATAGAGATAAAAATTAAAAAAATATATTTTTTTTGCTAAAATATCTGAAATAATTTAAGAGATGCTCAATATAATGTGTAAATTTAAAAGCTAACGTGTTATATTTAAATATAGAAAACAAAAATAAAAGTCATCAGGTGTTTTAAATCTCTCTAAAATTGCCCTTTAAATTGGCAGGAGAGATCCTCCTTTTGGAAAGCCCAGTTTTACATTTTCCAACAGGTCAGCAGGCAAAACGCGCTGCTCCTTGCCGGAGTCCCTTTTTTTTTTTCTTTTTCTTTTTTTTTTTTGACTGGCAGAACAAACAAAACCCAGCAAGAGTTTAAAACAGTTGACATCCAATGCCATCTGCTGAGGCTCGGAATGCCGCGAGGAGACCCGAGAGCCTCGCAGCGTCTCACCAAGACAACAGGCCTCGACTCCCGGCCGTGCAGCGTCTCCACTCCGCTGCACACACACACACACACACACTGCATTTGGTGTGTGTGTGTGTAGACAGAGATGATTCACCGGCTGTAATCAAGAGCCTTTCTAATTGAAGGATGTTCTGCTTTAATGTCCTGTGCGTGATCACAGGCTTTGCGTTGCAAGTCGGTGTACACTTTCAGTGTGTGTGTGTGTGTGTGTGTGTGTGTGTTGACGCGTACGTGAGTGTGTGTGCACGAAGGGCATTTCTCCCCTCTTAAATTGTATTTTTGCCCCCTCTTCTATCCTTTTTTCCATCCTCTAATTTCTGTCATGTTTGGAAAGGTGTGTGTCAGCGCCTGAAAGGACAGGAAGCACAGAGGTGGAGATCAGCTTGGGCTGCTTGTCGAGTGGCTCGCTGTAGACAAACATGACTGTGTGTGTGTGTGTGTGTGTGTGTGTGTGTGTGTGTGTGTGTGTGTGTGTGTGTGTGTGTGTGTGTGTGTGATTGCCTGCTGCAACCATTCACTCGCACAATAACCTTATTTACCCAATTAACAGATAATGAGGCGGCTGATTTGGGGGCCTGTTTACACGGCGTGTTTGCTTTCGGCAGGGGAGAGGGAGAGATGGCTCTCTGTGTCCGGATGCCCGGGTGAATGTGTGGCGGCGGTGTATACAAGCAGGAGTGGTCGGCGGTGGCATTGTTTGCGCTAAAAGGCCCAGTGCCTTCCGTGTAACATCTGGCCGAGCCGAGTCCTCGTACCGCCTTTATTTCTCTCTCTCTCTCCCTCTCTCGGAGAGGAGATGGGACATTGGCGAAAGACATGGAGGCCTAATTGATCCACCTCCAAATGATCCGGCTATTTGTGAAGCGGTTGGGCGGGGGTGAGGGGGCCAAGAGAGCGCGAGAGAAAGAAGGAGGAACTGGAGGATCTAATGAGTACCTGGGTGATTAGTGGGTTGGGGGGTGGGGAGGGGTGTTTACTAAATACTGCGGGGTGTTATTTTGTTAACACACCGCTGTTTGGATCGGGGATATTTGGCCGAAGGAGCAGGAAATGAGCTGCGGGGATATCTGTCGAATGCCACTGCAGGGCCCTCCCTCCATCAGTAGCGACCGGCCAATCGTGTGTTTGTGTTTTGTAGATGTTTGCAGCGTGCAGGGTGACGAGGAGCTCGCCCAGGTTTCCAGCGTCAGCGTGGGCTTCTGTCACAGACAGCACAGCATTGCTTCTGCAAGCCGTGATATATTTTTAAAAATCTGATTTGTTTGCATTTTGGATTTTTATATATATATATATATTTTTTTTAATCAATATTTTAAATCCATTTCAAGGATACAGGTTAAAAAAAAAATGAAGAAGCTCAAAGCATTTAAGTCACACAATCTTTTAAATTTGTCTGTCAGTAAAGCTTCGGTCATCCTGCGCTGGTCACGGTGGTAGGCAGGCCTGTGATAGAAACGTGCCCCTTAAATCATGTTGGATGGCCCCTCAAAGGTGAACCCGGCCTTCTGGAAATAATTCCTGAGGGTTGAAGAGCACAGTATTAACAGATTTAATGTAGCTATTGAGCGAATTGCCGGAGCACTACGTCAGATCGCACCAGAGGAGCAAGACAAATTGCTCGTCAGCAAACACCACATGTGTTAATAATTGGGCTTTTAATTGAAGGCTACTGCACAGTTTGCAAAGGTGTGAGAATCATATCGCGCTGAAAAGAATAATTTTAATTTGTGTGTCATTTGTTTTTCTTTGAATTGCAATTCAAACTATCTTAGACAAATAGATGAGTCATATTTGCATGTGTACTTTTACTACAGATACAGAAAATACCTCATAATTCAACGTATGACCCATTAAAATTGTATACGTCCAAGAAGAATGATTACTTACAAGGTTAAAGAATAATAAATAAATAAATAAATGAATTTAAAAAAACAAAGGGTAAGCTATTTAATGTTGCATCTGTTGGCAGCCGTCATTTCTTTCAGGCACGTAAAGAGACGCAAGTGAAGTGTAGCATTTTGTAAACTGTGCCTAATTCCGCCCACATCTGTCTCCAATTGTTGTCCGCATCTACATTCTTGGAGAGTGGATTTATTTTTCCTGGGCCACCATGTGGATTCAGCTGACCAGCTTAAGTGGGGATTAGTTGTTTTAAAGTTCGATTTTGATTAAAGCATTGTTTCTCGAAAAGTTGTAACTCACAACACATGGCTTACGTAGACTGTAAAATTCAAAAGACCCTGGCCTGTGCCCTCTGGAAATGAATATGTGTCCGGGATGACCCCGGGAGCGGAGAATGAAAATAAACAATGCATAGCCCCCTCGTTTCGCCCGCCAGCGTCACCTTTTTTACTGGGATTGTGTTTACTTTAATTGTAAAGGTGTGTGAATGGTGAAGATATATTTTTTTTCCCTCCACATTTTTTATCTTTATATATATTTTTTTGTTCTTCTCGGCTGAAAAAAGTAACAAAGCCGGGGGGGAGCGGGGGAGGGGGGCGAAGAAAGAAGATTTGTGCGGGGGTCAGACAGCCTGCATGCTGAGATGATCTATGCTAAAAGCTCCGGCTCTGGCTCTGTTTACCTTTGGAAACGCCGGTCTTGAAATCAGTAAAGCGAAACAAAAGGGCCCAGCAAACAAGCGTGAGTGGAGCGTGTTGTGGCACCCCCGCCCCACCTCCCCCTCCCTCAGTGACACTTCCAGCTCTTCATCCACTCCAGCTTTGTTCTTGCTCACTTCAAAGTCCTGGCGGTTCAGGTTGAACTGCAAAAGCACATCAAAGATGCTGAACGCGGCCCGCTTTTTTTTTTTTTTTTTTTTTTCTCTCTCCCCCTCTAAATATTTAGTGGGCCAGGAGACAAAAATCTCCTTCCATCTCCCAAAGCATCTCCTCCCCCTCTACCTCCTCCTTCTCCTGTCTTACTCACTCTCCTGCTCCTCCTCACCTGGCTGCTTTCACCTGCTGGTGAAAAAGCCTCAGACGCCAGCATGGCCGTAGCTTCGTGGGCCTCGGCTGGCTGGCTGGCTGAGCCACACACACACACATACACGCACACACACATTCCCCTGACTTCTCTGATGGCTGTTAATGTTCTGTGGCCAAACGTGCTCCTCTTCCGTCTTTATGGTTTCCACCTCCTCTGCAGCGGGTTTTTCTCTTGTGTGTTTTTCGCCTCCCTCCATGTGTCGGGTTCTGCTGGAGGGAGGGAAATATTTGTGGAGCCGAAATGGCGTTCAAAAGCCTTTGGTCTTGATTAAAAAAAAAAAGAAGAAGATTGGTGGACAAACAAATGAAAAACAGTCACCTGAAAAAATAAATCAAGTCAGATTTTTTTTTTTTTTTGAAATAATAGTTCCGGGGTTTCCTGTTTTTCCCCGCTGACACATCTACTGATTTTTTCCCCCTTTTTTCTTCCTACGGTGTTGCCCGTGAGCCGAGGCTGATGTAGTGTTATGGCCGCGCCAGGCATGCGACCGCCGGTTGTTCAGTGGGGGCGAGTGGGCAGAGAGAGAGAGCCGGCGCTCGTAGTGGACGGCGAGAATGTAACTGTCAGCTCCAGAGAGTAATAGAGGCATTCGCGGCGTCATAGGAAACATATGTGGCTCCATATGCTCTCCGCGCCGCCTGCAGTCTCCTGCATTGTCTGAGATGCACCACTGATCTGGGGGCCTCTGGAGTGCCCTGTGCATGTGTGTGTGTGTGTGTGTGTGTGCACAGACGCATGTGCGTGCACTTTTGCGCCACTGATGGTGGGGCCTCTGGAGTGCCTGGCGCGAAAAAAAAAAAAAATTGTGTTTGGGGGATTTTACGTGTCTATGTTTTTCACAGAGACAATTTATTTTCCCATCAAAAGTCGCCTTTTTGTGCTGTGAAAGAAACAAACACTTTTGACTCGTGTGTGTGTGTGTGTGTGTGTGTGTGTGTGTGTGTGTGTCGTGCCATGGCCCCAGGCAGGGGCCAGGCCCCCACGAGAAGCAAACCGCTGATGGTCATTAGGACCTGTCAGTATGCCAGGAGGAGGAGGAGGAGGAGGCGGCGGGTGGGGTAGGAGTGGGGTGGGGTGGGGGGGGGGGTTAGTGCTGATAAATTTCAGATAGTGTCAATTGCGGATGAAAGATGTGCCGGGGATGCTGGGGGTGTCACGCTCGACTGGCCCTGCGCTCAACAAGTCCCGTCCCTCCAGCTACCTCCAGCAGGAAGGCCAGCAGCCCCCACCCCCTCTCCACCCAACCCCACCCCCTCTGCCTACCTTCACCCCCCCCCCCAGCCCTTCCTGCTTACCTTGGCTAAGCTGCTTTTGCATGTTGATTGGGGGGAGGGCTAATCCAGTTTGCAGCTGTCGTAGACCAATGATGAATCACCTTTCCGTCATTTGGCCGTGCTCCCCTCGCCGGGGGAGGAGGGAGGACCTGGAGGAGGAAGCAACGCTGGAGTGGGTCTGCGGGAGAGAGAGAGAGGGAGAGAGAGAGAGAGAGAGAGAGGGAGAGAGACAATGCGCGCCTCTGTTACCCCCCACCACCACCACCACCCTCGCCCGCCAGTCCTCTCTTCCCATTCTGCTCCGGAACAACAATAATGTTTTCTCAGACAAGCCTTTTTTGTGTCACGGATGACCGTGGACTGTGACACCGAGCCGCGGTAACAAGGACTGATATTGTTTCGGCGGCCGGGGGGCAGGTGGAGGCGGAACACAGAGCGGGGAGTGTGTGTGTGTGCGCGTTGGTGTGCTTTGCCAGGACTCCATCGAGGCCCCAGGTAAGAGCAGAGTTGAGCCGGTGCCAGCAGCTGCAGCAGCAGCAGCAGCAGCAGCAGCAGCAGCATCAGAGACATGTAGCTCACCGGCGTTGGCATCAGAGATTTTACCCAGAGATACTCAGTGAAGCAGCTGTCAGCTTTTTCCGATTTGGCTGAGGAGGGTAGAGATTAGGGGGAGACCCGTGCAGGAAAAGGGATGAGAGCAAAAGGGTGAGGCGGCAAAGGTGAAATATCAAAAATATCAGTGGTGTTTGTGTGTTGGTCTTGTGTTACTCCAGAGCAGGATGTACACAAGCAGCATATGGCGGTGAAAAGTCCAGAGTTGTTTCTGTTTTTCTGGCACAGTTGCATTTTGGCTGTTTTGCGTTTTGTCATAAAATCCTGAAAATGTATGTTTTTTAAATTACTAGACTGACAACTTGGAGGAACATTGACAAGTCTTGTAAGTCGACAATTTCAAACCATGTTAAATGGAGCAAAATAAGTGTTTTTTTTGTTATTTTTGAATTCTTACCATTTTGCTTTCTTTGTCATCTGAGAGCGCTGCTCTCTCAGACTGCTCATGCTGACTGGAGGAGTTATCATTGTGCGGCTTTGTGTAAAACGCCAGCGAGCGTCGATAGCGACGATAGCCAACCGCCCCCCCACCCACCCACCCCGCAACAAAACCGAGAAACGGCAGAATATCGCCGAAAGCGCCGCGCTCCAATTCAATTATCCCCGGAGACAAATTGGGCTCTCCGGGTTCTTGCGGCCGCGCTCGTCTCTCTATCGTCTGCACTCGATCAAAAAAAAAAAAATTCCCCTTTGAGCGCTCGAGAGACGAGGAGACGGAATAATGTTTTTCGTGGCGCGCTCCGGTCGCGTAAACACAGAAACAATTAAGGAGCTTGCCAGAGCAAACACATGCCTCGTGAGCTCCTCATCTGCCAATCACTGAGCCGTGGGCTCTTGTAATCAGCCGGAGTGCTGCGCCTTCAACGGGGCACGTTGAGCATCGGCCCCCGAAACAAACATCTGCTGAGGGCCCCCCCTCCTCCCGAGCCGCACAAAGACGATATATACACTCAGGAGCTATTTTTAGCTGCAAGATACGGCAGATGAAATTGACAGTGAACACGATGTTTGACGGAGGGGCGACTTTGCAGCGAGACTTCAGAGATTTCGCTGATGTTTGTTGACGTCAAAGTTCCTCTTTCTGTGGGCGTGTGTGTGTGTCTGTGTGTGTTCTCCATCTCAAGCGTGCACACATCGATTTGAGGACGCGTTTTTTTTTTTTCCCTGTGCACTCAAAACACATGATCTCGGCCCTCGGATGTTTTGACAAATGTTTTCAAATCACAGTTTCAGATTTTTCTCCAGCCGAGACGACTCGTTGTGTGCGTTGTTTTTGTTTTTTTGCGTGCGCCGCCTGTGTGTGCCAGAGCTCTGCCTCCCTCCCTGTTCCAGGGAACCAGAGTCTAATTTGATTTTTGCCTTGTGTGTCTGTCTGTGTGTGTGTGTGTGTGTCGCCAGGTCTATGGAAATGCAGGATCTAGCCAGTCCTCACAGTCGAGTCAGTGGAAGCAGTGAATCCCCCAATGGTCCCAGCCTCGACAACTCGCACATCAATAACAATTCCATGACACCCAATGGCACTGAAGGTACGTGTGAGGTGCTGTTGCGCTTTTCTTTACTACTCCTATCTCTTAAAAAGTCTTCGTATGAGATTTTAAAAGCCTGTTTTAGCTTAGCCGGCTGCAAAGCTGCTAAAAATCTCACTTTATCCTAATTTGTTTTTTTGTAAAACTCACAACCGATGCCCGGTAAACTCCTTTCGACACGCACTGTAGATTTTGTGCAGTTGTTTAGCCTAGAATTCAGTGCTGCCAATGTTTTCCCCAGGCCATTAGCTGTTTGTTTAAGTGAGTATGTGATTATTCAAAGGCGGCTGCATGGAAATGAAAAAGTTTTGCATGAGGTCTCGACTCTACGTAGCTCCTTACTCAGGTGATTCGCCAATTGCTTGAACCCGAGCCTTTGTTTAGTGACGGAGTCGTGCCCCCAAAGTGATTTAAAGCATCTCCGCTGTCGGGTCCTCTTCACGTGCATGCCTGATGTGATTCAAGCTCGGGTCCCCTTTGTGTGTTTATTTGTGTGGTGGCGCGACGGGAGCCGTGGACGCGGTGCAGACATGTCATGTGTCCCTTTGCCATTCTTTCCTCTCCCAATAGGTGATAACATCACAATGCTTACCACTGCAGACTGGTTGTTAGGTTCTAACTCACAATCCGCTGCAGGTTTGTCTACCCCTCTGGCGGCACAATGGAAGAATAAGACGTGTTTGGTTTTTTTTTTGCTCCACTTTCAGAATGAAAGTATCTTTTCTCGAACAGTCCGACTTCTTTTGCGAAGAGAATCCCTTAAAATAACCAATTGATCAGCTGTGAAATTTGGAAGCAGCCAGGACTGTTGTGCCTTTCATTCAGAAACTGTGATTTTTTAAATGTATTTTTATTTTGCTGTTTTACTGTTTCAAGCATGGTTTGGCAGCGACCGGAGTCATTTGGTTAATGGATGAGCAGGTTTTGAAACTTGAAAAACGTGCGTTTTGATTTGATATTTGATTTTCTTTGCCACTCCACGTGCACAGTGGGTATTGCGTGTCCTGTGTGTGTGCTAGTTTATGCATGGGGTTTTTCTTTTTCTTTTTGAATCAGTGCGTTGTTAAAAACAAAACAAACCCGCCACCCATCAGCAAATTGTGTCTCAGCACAGTCATTTTATTTGACCAAAATAAGAGGAAAAGATCCATTGAACTTACCTGAAGTGAAATGGACTGATTAAAGGATCAGAACTCTTCAATTCATTATATCAAGAAGTGTTTGCAGCTCGTCCAAAGCTAAATCTGAACTTGATGCTTTTAAAGTTGTGCGGAAAAATCCTTTAATTTAGAATTTATTGTAAATCCGTGATTTTTGTCTGAATGACCTCATAAATAATGTCAAGGTCATCTTAGTTGTATTTGCACAGATAAATCCTTAAACACAGTATATGATAATAATATTAGAAATACTGTTGGCTTTTTTGATTCCCTCCTGCCCGTCCAGTCATTTTGTGTCGTTTTTTTTGTTGTTTTGTTTTTGTGCATATTTTCAATCGCACTTTGAATTGTCTTGAAAATGTGAAACTTGAATTAAATGTCTTGCTGTGGATGTTTTTTTTTTTTTTTTGCACTTTTGAATCGCACCTGAGTTGGCGGCTTTTGATGACCGTGTGGCTTCTTCGCTTGCAGTTAAAACAGAGCCAATGAGCAGCAGCGATATCGCCTCCTCGGTAGCAGCAGACGCGTCTCTAGACAGCTTCTCGGGATCAGGTGAGGTTAGACGGTCTTGTGCGTGTTGTCTGTTTGTCCAACTGTGTGTGTGTGTGTGTGTGTGTGTGTGTGTGTAGTTCCCTGTCTCCATCGTGCACACAGCTGTACAGCTGATGAGTGAGAGATGAGCCCTGAGATAAGCGGCCCCCGCAAAAAAAAGTGTTCACAGACTGTATGTGTGTGTGTGTTGCGTTTCCCTTTCCCCGGTTCCCATGCCAGCGTGGACTGAGTTATGACCTGTGATAGTCCGAGTCCGTCTCTCTGGTGGAGTGACACGACGTCCCTGAAGCCCGTTCTGAAAAATCATTAAAGGAAAAGCAGACTAATTTGATAATTTGGAATTTATCCCCCCACCCCCCACCCCCCGCCTAAGTCAACACAGATCAGGCTCTAAAACACACATTAACAGTTGTCCGTCCGACTGCGCGGTATTATCTTGCTCGCTAATTTTCCTGTATTTTCTTAGCTCTCCGGCCTCGGCGCAATATACCTGCATGTAGCGCATAAATCACCGCTTGTCTCTGACACTATTAATGAAATTTGGTAATCTTATAGCCCGGATCCTCCGCGGGGGGAAACCCAAAGCTGCGCTCGGAGGAGCGTGTTTTTTGTCCACTGGCAGGTGCTGCTTATGTGGGGAAAGTGTCAGCGCTGCTCGAGTGTGTGTGTGTGTGTGTGTGTGTGTGTGAGCAGCTTAGCAGCAGCAGCAGCAGCAGCAGCAGCAGCAGCAGCAGCAGCAGCAGCGTACGGTTACATCCAGTTAGCGCCGCTAAATCCCCCCCGTTTCGCAGCGACGTTGGCAGACGTTGAGAAGTTGTTAGTTTAGTTTTAACGACCGTAGTGTGACGACCACGCTGTTGAATGAATGATAGAGCTTTTGCACAAGTGCAATTTGTGAGGCTGTGTGTGTGTGTGACTGTGATTTTTTTTCCCCTGTTTTTTGTCTGTGCAAAAATGTAAATAATTATTGTTCATTTAGTTTTAGCTTTATTTTTAAATTCATTTTCATTGTTTATTTCTAATTTGGAAAACTGCAATTCAGAATATTTAAATACAGCAATTCTAAATAACAATGAGGGTAACCACATTTAACCTCACATTTTGGCTGCGGTAGATTTCTATCTTTTCGGAAGGTTGCACATGACTTCACTCCGTGGAACCGCATGTTTTTCGAACTAATGAGGTGATAATTATGCAGTAGGACTCGTTAGCTGCAATCAGCGGTGTCACTTCCACCGTGGCCGTCGCTTCTCAAGGCCCGGGGCCTTGTGAAGCGACGGGCTGAGACTGATTCACACTGCCAAAGTATCTCAGGGATGCACCGGTCAGCAGAAAAACCTGATGTTCTCACCTGATTATTTTACTTCATTATTGGTCTCCGGTTTTGAACCTTAAATGGGGGTTACCGAAATAAACAGTCCGGCGCAATGTAATTACCGCTTCCTTGGAATCCAGAGGTTCTGTTGGCGAAGGGAAATATTTACCTTATTTCTTAATGTTTAAATATGTGCTCGCCTCCTTTCTTTTTAACTCTCCTCAGCTATTGGAACCAGTGGCTTCAGCCCAAGACAAACTCACCAGTTCTCTCCGCAGATTTACCCTTCCAAGTAAGGCTTTCTTTTATTTTTCCTCAAAAAATAAGCAGCATCCAACTTCATTTGGGATCTTTAATTAGATCCTTCTGCTCGAACGAGGCTTCTCGGCCCGCCTTTGTTTGCCTGGATGTCTGCAGCTTGTGCGCTCCGAAATCTGTTGTAATTATTATCTTGCGAAAATTTCCCTCGCCATTTATTGTTCTTTCCCCCCCTCCGATGTATATGAGCTGCATGATGCTATCTGCCTTCTGGGGCTTGGCTCGATGTTGAAAATGCGGTAGCACAATCACAAGGAATTTGTCAGCTGGGATAGTTTTTGTTACCCTTCAGCGGGGTTCAAAAACACGGTTCCCATCTTTCTGTCTTCCTTCCTCACCCTTTGTTTTTTTTTGTGTTTCTTTTCTCAAATAGCAGAACGTATCCGCATATTCTTCCTACCCCTCCGTCCCAAAATATGGCTGCGTACGGGCAGACGCAGTACACCACAGGAATGCAGCAGGCCGCAGCCTATGCTAGCTACCCCCAGCCTGGCCAGCCCTATGGCATCCCCGCATATGGTAAGATTTTTCTAACACGCATCACGAGCCCTTGTCCCTCTCAAACATGCATGCTCCGTGCATCGCGTGCATGCATTAGTGGTGAGGGGGAGGGAGTGTAGGGTGGGGGGGGCTTTGAAGTATTTCCCTTCACTCAAAAGGCCCGAAACCAACTGCCTGTCGCACGGTTTGCACCAGCAAGAGCAACGGAGATGCTCGTCCTTTATCGCGATGAATTTTGCCTCTTATGATTGTGATAAAAATCTGGAAAACCAATTTTCTTTGGGCAACTGCGGGACAAAACCCCAGACTGCATGGCTTGGTGTGTGTGTGTGTGTGTGTGTGCGCGCTATTCTATTTGGAGTTTGTTTTGACCCGAGAAGACTCTCTGATACGTGGAGGAATTTTCACTGTTTATTTAAACAAAGTGCCGCGGCCTACTGCTGCATGGAAACTGCATAATGACTGATTTATTGCACGCGGTTTTGGCGACTTGAACTCCCAGGCACGGTATTATTTGCCTGTGTGCATAGAATCAAAAGCACTCGGCCACGAAAACTTTTGGACGGTTACAAAAGCCGGATAATATTCCTGTAAAAATAATGATGAAGCAAATATTTGCTCGTGGTAATTAGCACCTCACTCATGGTGCGTTATCCTTACTGACCGCCGCCTCGCTGTTTCCGGCGCAACCTGAACCTGTGTGTTGACCGATGCCTGTGCATCCAAACCGATCTGGTGTCACTAACTGATTTAGGTCCATTGTGGGCAGGCATAAAGACGGAGGGGGGTCTGAACCAGTCCCAGTCCCCCGGGCAGACGGGCTTCCTCAGCTACAGCTCGGGCTTCACCACGCCGCAGACGGGACAGGCCCCCTACAGTTACCAGATGCAGGGTGAGGACAGCTCTGATTTGTGCTTCTTCTTCTCCTTCTTCTCGATTTTGACGCTCTTGTATTTCAAAGCTGCGCAAGAACAATTAGTTTCTCAGAAACTTAAAAAATGTACTTTAATCTGACATCAGACACATCTGGAAGTCCGATTTTCCCAATGTTTTTAGTTGTATTTTTTTGCCACGTCGCCCTTTGGTTTTAACTTAATTATTCAAGTTCCCTCTTTTATGGTCCGTCTCGTTAAATTTGCTCAGCCCGTTCAAATAAAGTTTATTGAACTCCCCCTTTAAGAAAGACAAGAAGTTTCTGTTCCTGATTTAATGGCGGCGAGCGAGAGTGATTCACTGCGCAGCCCTCTCTATCACCCCCCCCCCCCCCGCCCCTCCCCGTCCCAAAACAAAGATGGCGGCATCCCCCTGCACAGCCTTGACAGCCTCCTACCCCCCCCGCCTCCCCTCTCTTCCTGAAAGAATCAACACAGAGGGGAAAAATGGCAGCACTTAGGAGGCACCGGCCCTGTCGCTCCCCCCGGCTCGTGTTTTCTGTCTCCCTGTGATCATATTTGTGTTTGTTTAAGAGCTGAGACTCGCCAGATTTACAGCAGGCGAAAGCGATAAAGATGACTTGTTGCGCCGTAGCAGCGCCAATCAAGTTGGATGTGTAAAAAAATGCACGTTATCCGAAGCATCTCGCGATAAATATGGGCAGGTGTTGCGCGGGGAAGCATCTCAGCCAAGTGCCTGAAAAGGGAGAAGATGGGCAACTAAAATAAGACAGAAGTGGGTATCCTGCTCCTCTTGGTTCAGCTCATTTGTTCGTCTTGGCCGGTCTCTCCCTCACGGAGCTTCTCTCGCTCCTCTCTCGGGCTATCGGATGCTCCGCGCGGGGTTAAGTGCGTTCGTAATTGACAGACGTGCCAGATGACAGATTGGCCATTATGCTGGCCGTGGTGCTCTCTCCAACTGTGTCTCTGGGCCTCCACCAGCACCATCACCATCATCATCATTACTCTCCCCCCGGCTATTGATCTTCCCCGGGCCGGCCGCTTTGGTCCTGGGTGTCCCAACCAGAAGACTCCACATCTGATACTCCCTCCCTGCGTCGGCGTCGCCGCCACCAGCCTGCCACCAGCTGTCAAGGCGCAGGCGGCCCGATTAGATTCAACTTCTTGCCCCTGACTTTCGCATGCCATGCCACCGAGTTGTCAGCCGTGTTGCCAATTTGTATAAATAAAGCAGAAAAAAAATGACATTTTTTAGTTTTTCTTCACCATATTTGTCCAATCAAACAGTTCGTCATATAGATTGGCCCAAAAAATAAAAAATAAAAAATAAAAAAAAATACATTGCACTGTTGTGATAAGCTGACAGTGCTGGCAGTGAACAGATGCTAATTTGCTCAATAATTGGATTCCAGCATTCTGAGGCAGTGGCAGCCAGAGATGAGTGAGCTCAAGTCTTGGTTGCATTTTCTTTTTTTTTTTTTTTTTTAAGGAGAGAGCCCCATCTGGACTTGATAGCCTATTCCCAAGTGGGGCATACAAACTTCTGCTACAAATATTGTGCACTGATGATAGACATAGCCCATGGCAAGGTGGGGAGGGTGGGTAGGGGCTTGGGTGGTGGTGGTGGGCGGGTGGTGATCAAGCAAAGCAAATGGACTTCCAATTGTGGAGCCAGAAGGCTGGGAGGGAGGGGGGGGGGGAAGTGGAAGGAGGGATGATGTCTGGTCTTGAGTGAGTGAACTAACTGGAGCAGGACAGGGGGAGGGAGAGAAAACATGCCCCCTGGGGGTGGGGGGTGGGGGGTGGGGGGCACAAAAGTCCCCCCCTTTGCTCCCCCCCTCTTTCTTTCTCTCCTGCTAAAACCAGCACCGCCGTTCGGAACAGCATGGGCTCATTCTCACTGGGCCGCCTCGCGTCTTGTCCGCTTTTATGTGGCTCCTTGCTTTCCGCAGAGCGAGCGCTCAACGCCTGCCGCTGAGGATCTTTTATGAGCGGCGGAGCCGCGCGCCAAGCCCAGACTGGTGCCTCTTTGCCCTGCTGTTGTCAGGACGTTACACTTTTTTTTTTTTTGCGTAGGAGGCATTGAAAGGTTTCATTTTCCAGTTGGCCTGACCTTCATGCGTCAGTCAAATTCGCAAAGAATTCAAAAGCGGTTTGGGTGAAAATAATTGGTCCGTTCCAGCGTGAAGACCGGCTTAAAATGACGACGTGCGGTTTGTTTAAACAACTAGTGAGGATTTTAAATAGTGGAGGAGGCTTCAAAGTGTTTTATTTGACTGTAACTAAAGTGCCAGGTATGAAAATACAAACACTTGTATATCTTTGTAGTTTTCCCAAGCTTTCCTCCATAAGGCACGCTTCACAAACACACACACATGCACAGACGCACACGCACGGATCCATTACCCTCTGTTCTTTAAATCTGCTTCGCGTTTGTCACGGTGTGGGAGGTTCCCTCCCGACGAGGCCAGTGACCAGCGGATGAAAGGAACTCCCTCTGTTTGTCTTGTGGAACAAAGGTGTAATTACGTCTCCATTTAGAAACAATAAATTCATCATGCCCCGGGTTCCTTAAGTGAAGTCTCCGCTAAGCCGCGGGGACGCTTAGGCGGTCATCGGGATCAAATCTGCTGGAAAGCGACAAATCTTCTGCCTCAGCTTGTCGCTGAAGACGTCATTCCCTGACCACACACACACTGGACAGCAGGGGAAGTTTTGCCTTGAAAGGAAAAGTGCATGTGGGCGGGGGGAGTGTATACTGTATATAGTATATAGGAACTATAATTATAATGCAGAAGCTTTCCTCTGACAATCCACTTGGTCTCACACCTCTCTAATACGAGCTGTGATGGAGACCAAAACCTCAATCAGATTTACTTTCTTCCCCTTTGTCAGATACACAGTAGCACAGTTGGTTCCCCTCTTAGCAGCTGGACTCACTCTTGCATGTTGATGCGCATTCTTGCAGTTAGCCAATGGCAACGCAAGTCACATACAGTCTTTGCCACTTAAGAATTGAATGATAATAGATTTAGTTTTGATATTTTAAGGGGTTTGATGTTGGGACAAGAATAAAATCTATCGATCTATTGGAGCTTTTTCACTGATTCTCCACATTTGCTCGCTTTCACATTGTGTCTGCGCACCCCCGCTGAGGTGGCTCCCCCCGCTGTCGTCGCTCCTGACACGGCAGTACAGGTGGCCGGCTGCCGAAGATAGAAGTCGTGCCCCCCCCCACCCCAACTCAACCCCCTGGAGGGGGCTCGGCCCGCCGCTGCTCTCCTATATAACTCATGTCGTGACGTATTATTAAGCCATCAGATGCTATCAGCCGCCTTTGAGTGATTTCATTAGTCCTTCTGACAGAGTGAAGAGAGGCCCATGCATATTCATTGGACGGCCCCTGCAGTGCTGCTCGCTCCCACTCCGAGCCTCCCTCTTGTCTGTATACTCTGTCTCACTACACCGGCCATGCGCGCAACAGGCCCCCCATCCCCCGCTCTCCACCCCCAACTCATCAGTGCCTCCCCCGTCCCTCCCCCCCATGCCACCCTTCAGTAACTTGCACACAGCGCTCTCTTGTCTTCCTCACATTGTGCAGGCTGGGACAGCTTTGCGAGCAGCTTCTGTCCACTGCTGCCCCCCCCCAACCCTTTCCTCTCCCTCACCCCCCCCAGCCCTGTCACTCATCGGGCCTGATCCAATCAGTGATAAGGAAGGGGAAGAGGGGAAAGATAAGGCTACTTTGGAGGTGTCCCCTCAGCCCCTCCCCGTTCACCTTGTGTGTGTGTGTGTGTGTGTGTGTGTGTGTGTGTGTGTGTGTGTGCGTGTGTTTTTCCTCCAGCAACTTTAGCTGCGTCCCCATTAGCCCTAGAATTGCGCAGAGCCTAAATAACGCAATATAGAACTGGTAATGGAAACGCCTAAACGTCCAAAAAAATGTTTTGACGCTCTCATCTCATCAGGTTTTTCAGACATATTAATATAGAGGTGTATCGCAAAAGTCTCATGGAAATGCATCTAAAGGGACGATTTTCCAAACACCCACGCTTGCAGAAGAACATTTTGATGCTTTCTAAATATACACATATATATTCTATGCATAACTCAAGTATTTTCTATCCTCCTAAGGTGGTACGTTCACGACAACGTCGGGATTGTACGCGGGCAACAACTCCCTGACGAACTCCACAGGCTTCAACAGCACACAACAGGTAGCGGGTTCACGTCACATCACCTCCTTCCGTCCGTTTGTAGCCATCAGGACCTTACATGTTCCCAGACTTATTAATGTGTCTCCGTTTCATTTATGGCATGTTCGGTCTATAAATCACTCGGGATGTCTGAAGCTCTCGCGCGCAGCACCTCCAGCGCAAACGTATCGTGCCACAGAGGAAGAGGGGTGGGGGCGGGGTGGGGTCGGCAAGACGCACAAGACAGAACATTGTCCAGATGTAGGGCAGACATGTGTTTGCATTTATGTTTTGGAATCTGCACTGTAAAGTAGCAAAAACCAGCGCAGGGCATATCTCACATTACTCTGCCACAGCCTCCCAACTCCTCTGACCGAGCGCCGCTATCTTTTATCTCTCCTTATGTTCTATTTTTTTTTCATCGTCTACATCGGGTTTTCCTCCATTTTCCTTCTCCTTGATTCACTTACGACCCACTTTAATGCCAATTTGCTGCGTCTGTCTCTCTCCCGCTCTCTCTCTCTCAACAGGACTATGCCTCTTACCCAGCCTTTGGCCAGGGGCAGTACGCTCAGTATTACAACAGCTCGCCGTACACTTCGCCCTACATGACGAGCAACAACACCAGCCCCAGCACGCCCTCCACCACCACCACCACGTACACCCTGCAGGAGCCGCCCACCGCCGTCACCAGCCAGCCCCTCACAGAGAACCCCGCAGGTGAGCGTCCGGCCCGGCTTCGCCCCTTCTAATCTGAATATCAGTAAATTGATCCCGCTGCGTTTCTTATTTAAATAAACAAGCGGGCGACTTAAAACCTTCCCTCTTTAAAACCAGCTTAAACGCTGCGCCCGATAAGCGGCTCCGACCCGTGCCAGACTTCCTCTTCTTTCTTTTTCTTTTTTTTTTTTTTTTTTTTTGGTCCACGAGACCGTACAAACAATACGTGCAGGAAATGGTTTCAGTCAGCGGGCGGGCAGCGTGACAAGCAGGGAGGGGGAGAAACAAAAAAAAACTCAAGTTGAATCGCATTAGACGTTAGAGTTCCCGTAATTTTATGTGACGTTAATGCATCATTTGGCAATGGCCTGGCCTGATTTGTATCTTTACAAGCGAGTCGAAATTTTTTTTTACGGCCGCGCTCGGAGTTGTCATCAGTCAACGCCGAGGACGTCGGGCTCTGACCAAACGCAATTTCGCACACAGTCATCCAATTTAGATGAACGACATCCCCTCGTTTCTGGTTGGCACGCGGGCCATTACTTCTTGTTTATTAAATCTTCACGGAGCACAGCAGCTTTTAGACGTGTTCGGCAGCTGATTTATGATTCGCGTGTTACCTGTAGGGGCCCTCGGCGTAATCACTTCAAATGCGCCCCAGGAAGCGGCCCGTTCCGAATCAAGACAAATGGCTGCGCGCTCTTCGTTTGCTGAAAGCAAATAATAGCTTGGGGGGTTTTTTTGGTTTTTTTTTTCCAGTGCACAACATTTTTATCCTCCACTTCTTCCCTTCTTCCCTTCCTTTCAGGAGAGTACAGTACCATCCACAGTCCATCAACCCCCATTAAAGATTCAGATTCGGATCGATTGCGCCGGGCCTCGGATGGAAAGTCACGTGGCCGGGGGAGAAGGAACAACAACCCATCACCGCCGCCCGACTCCGACCTTGAGGTAGGGTGAGCGCGCTACCTTGGCGACAGACGGCCTCGCCCTGTCTGAGGCACGCGGACACTAATCCACTTACATACAGTAGGCTGCCACGCTGGCTCTGGACGCACTCGATGGGCATTAATTCTTAAAGATTCGATTCCTGCGCTCAAAGTTAATTATTGATGCATCGGCGAATCCGTGGCATCGCTGAAAACGCAGCACACGTTTTCCTTATAAATAAACAATCACAGGATTTAATTAAGTGAGCCGTTGCTTATATATTGCTGTCATCGAAGACTGACTGCTGATAGCGGTTAACAGGACGATGAGTCGGTCTGATGAGGGACCGTATGTCAAAATAAGGTCGGTCGGTTTTGGCCGCGTTCATTAATATGATCCGAATTTGAACGAGGTTAATGCCGCTCATCATGGCGCTGACATCATGGCATGTTAACATATCTAGTTAATTAGTTTGTCACTATTGATCACTGTAATGCAAAGGGCAGAGAGGGGAGGGTGCAGGGGGTCGGGAGAAGTGTTGCGGCGACCGGCCCGAGCAAATGGATCCCGGGTCCCTGCGGCGCACAAAAACATGCTCCTGGCCTATTGACCAGGAGGATCGCCTTGCAGTGCCGACAGAGTGCACCATTGATTTTGCCTCTTTTTCTCCCTGTTTCCCTTTGTTGCCTTCGTCCCCCGCTCTGCCCCGGACTCCTCAGCGGGTTTTCATCTGGGACCTGGACGAGACCATCATCGTTTTCCATTCCTTGCTTACGGGTTCATATGCCAACAGATATGGACGGGTGAGTGACATCAGACTGCGACAGTAGCCGCGCGCTCTATCGGCAAAACATGAATATTAAAAGAACCATCGGGTGGGGGTTGATAAGAATGGCCATCGAGCAGAGGATGGATTTCACCGGGTCAGAACTGACAAGATGGAGCATAACTGGAAGTGCAGATAATTGTTTCCTTTTTTTTAAAATAGGTCCAATGAAGTTTGGTATTTTACTGCCGACTGCAGCTGTCGCAGTTATGCGTGGCTGGCCGGCCACTCGGCTGCAGGAGCTCCCAACACTTGCACTCTAAATGTCTATTGACACGTCTTAAGTGTTCCTTTCTCCCCCAGAAATGCCACATTGTTAGTTTAATTAAGTGCTTCTCAATCCATCCTTCTCAGGCAGGGATCTCCCCGGAGACCCGGCAGTCCGCCCAACGCAGCTCCTACTGGAACGCCGAGCTTCCCTTAAAAAAAAAAAAAAAAAAAAAAACTGCTCTAATTAGGATCCCAAATAACATATGCTTTGCGTGTGTAAACAAATACCGACAAACATATATGATTTTTAATTTTACTTTCATTTTCCATCGCGCGTTGTTGTGCGTGCTTTCGTTTACTTTTCCAGGCTTCCTTATTTGTTGTTCCGTGTAAATTGCCTCTCTAAATTTATACTTTGAAAACAAACAATTTGGGAAGTAAGCAAGGACCCTATTCTCATGGTTCTACTGAGGTCATAGGTTCCACATAGCCTTTATAAAGTGCATCGTCCATTCTGACGTTCCCATTTATAAATAAGGCATGAGAACAAAAAAAAAGATCTCAAATGCTGTGTTTATCATTCAAAAAATAAAGAAGCATTTATTGTTTCTAGAGCAATATTTCCAATAGTCAGGTTTATTTTCATTTATTATTTCATTTTTTTTCGTCCAGATCTGGTTTTTGAAACCAAAGCTGACAAAATGCTCATGCGAGTGGGAGACGGTTCAGCGTCTGCGGCCCCTGCTCTGCGCCTTTGTTCTGATACGAGGGGGTGTTTGATGGGGGCACTGTTTTGTTTTCGGGGTGAAGGAAGGCTGCCCCGCGACCCGGTTCTGTTTATTTACTTTACTCCCTGCCCTGCATGCTGGGTAGAGAAGGATCCGAGGCTTAGGCAACTCTGGCTCAGTGATGTGGGACCCAACACACACACACACACACACACACACACCCTCTCACTCACACAGCGTCTCCAGTGTGCTCCTCTGAAACAGGAAACACTCCTGACTCCATAAGGGCCCGTTCCGTCAGAGTTCATATATGATCCGACAGCCGCTGGAGCTCTCTGTTCTCTCTCTCTCTCCCCCTCTGTTGTTCCCACCGCCCCCTCCGCCCCCTCCGCCCCCTGCCCGTTTCATTTCGCCAAAGTTTGCCTTCCTGTCAAGCTCCGACCTGCTCGCATTAAAGCGATATTAGAGAGGAGGCGACACGCCCCCTCGCCAGCCACCTCAAAGCCGATCGCAAAACGCCGACCTGGAAAGTACCGAGTGAAAAAAAAAAAGAAGAAAGTGAGAGAGAAAATACACCTCATCCACCACATCAGTCACCCTGTCACACCCCTCCCCCTCACCCCCTCCCCCCTATGGCTGCCAATCATATCTTTAAAATCTGAGTGGTGTTATAAGAACATCAAAAAAAAACAACTTCCCAAACACTTCCTATAAATAGAAAGGTTTCTGAGTAAGCGCGCATCCACACTTTATGCCTCTCGCTCTGACACCCCAGCCCCACCCCCACTACACATTCACGACCACACTGCTGCTCTTATCAGCTCTTTTAATTGGCATCAGTCCGCCCCCATAAAGCTGACGACCGAGGCCAGCTGTGCTCTTATTGGGTTTTTAGCCGGAGCTTAGGGCGAGGAGGTGGTGGTGGTGGGGGGAGGGGTTAGGAAGGGGGTCTGGGGTTTGGTTGTTGCCGTTAAGGGGCTCAGAAGGAGGGAGGGTCGAGGTTGGCTCCCCTGCGGATGGCACATGACATTTTGGGACAGGTGGTGGTGGCGGCGGCGGCGGCGGCGCTGCTCTGACAGCATCAACACTTTGGCCTCCTGGCCTGCTTGTATCCCTAACCCCCCTCACTGACTGATTGTTTAGGTTTAATTGGAGAGGATTCGCTAGCGCCGGGCAGGGCATCGCCTCTTTTTTTTTTCCCACCAAACCGGGCCCCCGCATCGCTTAATCGCGCCCGACCGGTGCCAAAGGTCGCGGAGGGGAGCCGAGGAGAGAGCGACGGCGGCGGTGGGAGGCTAATTAGTTCTGATGAATCCCGACTGAAAGATTGATTCAAACTGGGAGCTTAAGAGGAGCGAGGAGGCCTCCACAAGTGGGGGAGGCGTGGGCAGGGATTGAGCTCCGCCTGTGTGGCACGTCCTCCGACGTTTGGGGCTAAAAACATGAGCATTGTGAGGTGTGACAGCTAATCAGCGGAGAGCTGAGGCGCGTCTTCAGGTGGTTTAGCTCCGTAATCCCTCTGCTCCTGCTCCGTCTTTAGCACAGCCAGCTGCGGGAAAATCTACCTTTGTGTCCTCCGCTGGCTGAGAGCAGTTAGTTCAACAGAGATTTTATTATTTTTAGCTGAAAATTATTTACATACAAGTCAAATATAGTACATAGTTTTCATTTGTAATGATATGCAGGGTGTCCCAAAAAAATTAAACATCATTTTAAGAGCAATTGTCTTAAAAACTACAAAGTGCAGCTCACTGAAGGCCTGCTGCGCAGTCTTGTTCGACTGTGTGCGAGCGTATTCCAAGATGCAAAATTACTTCTCTTTGGGAGTGAACGACACGGCTCAACCGGAAAACAGAACAAAAATAAAACATTAAATATAAAATCTTGATCTGTTTCTATACATTCTGTGAAATTTTGAGGTTATTTCAACAAGAATTGGCCGAATTATTGTCCTGCGAAAAAAAAATTTGGACACCCTGGATTATGTGAAAGTGTATATTCTGTTAGAAATACATGGAAGCAACTTCATTCCGATACAATAATGATGTTGAGATAACTCATTATGTTTATAAAGGGTGAATCGTGCACATTGTTTTTAAGCTCATTAACTATTAACAGCGTATTTCCACCCCTGCGAGGTATCATCTTACCAGCAGTGCAGCCCTATCACCATTCGCAGCACGTGTCACTGCTGGTACTTTACAATCCAAGGGAAAAGAAAGCTGTTTTTGCACAGACGCGTTTAAAAAAAAAAAAATGCACTTCTCTCGTGTTTTCTGAGACGAGTCGAGCCGCTCGACTTTGAGGGAGGGGAAACGATGCTCGTCCGTCACCCATGAGGCCATCGGATGATGCGTCGGCGCAAATATGCGGGGAAACGGGGATGTTTTACGAGCGGAGAAGGCGACCCCCGAACTCCTCCAGAGTGACCACCCCTCAAGAGAGGAGACGCGCTTTTTTTTTTTTTTTTTTTTTTTTTTTACTGCGCTCATTCAAGTCTGTGGCGTTCCTGATGGCTATTCTGGTCCCCGTCAGAGCGGTCGTAAACAGGGGGCGGGGGGGGGGAAGCCGAAAACTTTCAAGTCCGTCTAATGTCGGCTTTTATGGAGCGGGGGGGGTGGTGGGAGGAGAAAGCCTGCGGAGGAATTTAAAAGGATTGTGTGCAAATTGAGTTGACTCGGAGGGGAGAGAGCGGCGTTATTTATTGTTTTGCGGTAACTCCTTTGAGACGGAGCAGAAAAGAAAAGAATCTTTGCCTGATGTTATCGTGCCATTTTTTTCCCTCCCTCCCTCTCCTTGTTCCTCCAGGATCCGCCGACGTCGGTGTCGTTGGGGCTGAGGATGGAGGAGATGATCTTCAACCTGGCCGACACGCACTTGTTCTTCAACGACTTGGAGGTGCGTCTTTGCTTGTTTCTCCCCCCCCTTTTTTTTTTTATACTGAACGCTCCTTAAAAGCCTCCTTTCCCTGTTTTCTTTTTTCCTTTTTTTTCCTCATGTGTTTTAACAAAGGCGCAAATTCCCTTTGAGTTTGATTTTTTTTTTTTTTCCCCACTGTGAAAGAAAAAGCACAACCGTCTCATCACACGGAGCCCGTCGGCCTCCCGGTTGTGAAGTTTGACTCCTGGATCCTGACGGGAATACCGTGAATTTTACATGTGCTGTCAGTCTCCGTCATCCCCTGGTCACCAGCCCTGCACACACACACACACACACACACACACACACACGAACCCCTTCCACTCCCCAGAGCAGCCGCCTCAATTTGTCAGGCTCTAGTGTTTCTGCGGCCGCTCCGCGCTGTCTGAGCGTCGTGCTGCGCGCTCGGTGTCCCTGTCCGCTCCCCACCGCAGACCCTCACCCCCCTCTCCCACCCCCCTCCATCTCCCTGTCACAGCGTGAACTCACCCTCCTCTCCTCCTCCGCCTCTTTGCCCCGCGTGATTCATGTACGGCCAGTGTTAAAAAAATCTGCTACTCGGGGACGGCGCAGGAATAAAGGGATCAGGGACTTTGTGTGTGTGTGTGTGTGTGTGTGAGAGCATCCGCAGCACTTTGACACTACACGCACAGGCTGCGAGCAGAGAAAACACGCGTCCACGAATACAAAAGTTTGTCACATTCTACAATAAACACACAGCGGTTCATTCTCCCCTCCCCTCCGTTTTATCCGACTATTTGCTGAGTTTTTATCCGCCCGTCATCCGTCTCCGTCTCCTCCCTCGATCCTCCGGTGAATCCGATCCCGCCCGCCCGACCCCGGCCGGCTTTTTTCCTCTTCGTCCGACCTCACCGGAGAGGAAATGTTTTGTTTGATACTTAAGTGTGAAGAGATCGGCGGCCGCTCTGCCAAGTCTCATTACTCTGCGCGCGCGCGCACACACACACACACACACACACACACACACACACCGGAGCAAAGAGGAAGACAGGGGGAATGTAAAACAGCAGCGAGGGAGGGGGGGAGACAGCGGGAGAAGAAAACGTTCGCCGACCCTCCCAACACGGTCGTCGTGATCAAAGTTAATTGGCTGCAATTGACCGCTTAAATATTTCCTTATGCCCCAGCCGTGCAGGATCAGCACTTTATATAATGACTGGGCTCCAATTATTTGTTTAAAAAAAAAAATTCAGTGTTTGACAACATTGAAATGTGTTTTTGTAGCTCGACCGCGATTGCTTCTCTTGTGAATGAACTGAACAGCTCAGACTCAGACTTGAAGTTTGTTTGTTCTCTCAAATTGTCAGGTTTAATTTTGACATTTTGCAGCTTTGTTTTGCAGCTAAAGGTAGAGAAGCTCTCCAAAGAAATTAGCAGTCCACACCAGTTTTCTTCTTTTTCTTTTTGTCTTATCGATCCCTCGGCGTCAAGTGCCGCTTTCTCACCGGGCGTCCCACCACTTGCGCTTCCTCTCCGCTGATTTACAGCGCGCCATCTCAGATAAGAGCTAAATCCAGCGCCGCCTATAAATACCGCCGGGGGCCCGGCGGCCGTTATGTATTTAAGCGTGTGCAGAAACGCACACGGTCCGTCTAATTTGGTCTAAGCCATAAAGGGAGACCCCCGCAGGTGCACAGTTAGTGTCCTGACGCTGTGTTGCAAGTCTTAACGCCGCTGTTACTACCAGGCACCCCCCACACACACACACACACACACACACACACACATCTCAGAAACCCTGAACATGAACTCGGCTTCCTCGCACGTCGTCCCTGCCGCGCGTCCGCTTTCACATTTTATTTCGCTTTCAAGTATTTCAATTGCAAGCCAACGCTCCTGTCTTCTGCGTAATGCGTTCCAATTGTGCGTAAATGTGTGCGTGTGTGTGTGTGTGTGTGAACAGAGGCCGCGCCGTGTTGATAGAGCTGGTGAGTGACGATTCAGAGGAAAGTCATAAAAAGAAAGAGGGCATGCCGAAGGGGTCAACAGGGATCAGTTTCACCCTGACGTCTCTCTCTGTCTCTCCCTCCTTCTCCTCTAACCTTTTTCTGGATCAGCGCTCTCCCTCTCTCCCTCTCTCTCTCCCTCTCTCCCTCTCTCCCTCTCTCTCTCTCCCCCTCTCTTTTTTAATCCACTGTCAGGGTGAATGGAGGCTTTGCTTTCGTAACACTGCACCTCTCCCCCGAAAGACTCCAAACACCCGCAAACACGCCGAGTCCGCCTATTGATCGTCCCACGCAGGACCGTTTTGCAGCTCGCCGGTTGTTACGCGGACCGCACAATCTGTTTTTGCCATCAGGAAAAAAAAAAAAGGAAAAGAAACGCTCTCAGTCGGGGCGGCATTAGGGAGGCGATTCAAGGCAATGCGATCTCCATTGATGTGATCTCCGCTGTATTAATTTTCTCAAAAGAGCCAGTTTTGTTTCAGCAACCGCAGAGAGATAAGAAAACACAAAAAGTACCTTTTTTTCCCCCCTTTAAAAAAAAACACACACACGCAAAATGAAGAATTAATGTATTTTTCTGTGGTGAAACTGCTTTGAGGACAAAAAAAAAAAAGAAAAATTTGCAATTTAGCAGTTGCCCAGATAGGGATTTATGATAATGTCGGCAAATTTCTTGGTCACTTCTGAGCAACACGGGGTTGATGCATATCACAGGAGGTTCAGTGGAAAGTTGGACGTGGTGCAAAGGTTTCTGTGAGGGGAGAGGGAGGTGGAGCACGGAGCTAATTGATGGTCTGAAGTGATGTGTATAATGACGCCCGCTGAGGCCGCGCACACACTGGGAAGACTGACAGCTCCGCTGTGAGCCGGGGTGTGAGTTTACTGTAGGTGCTCCGGAACGCCAGCGCCGAGCAGTATGTGGGAACCGGAGGGGAGAGGTGAGGGTGAGGCGGGGGTGAGGAGGGGGCGAGGGCCTCTCCATTGCCGCCCTCCTCCCCACCAACCTTCTTTCTCAGCGGGGCGGCTGTCTCGCCCCTCACCCCGGGTGAGAAAACAACTCCCCTTCGCGCCGAGTACAGAGGGCACGCTGGGGTTGGTTGGGAGGTAAAAAAAAAAAAAAAAAAAAAAAAAAAGTGGGAATATTTTTAAATGATCCCGCCGATGGCTCCCACACTGTGCGCACTGGGCGCTCTCCTTCTCACACTCCTCCGAAGAACTCTCACGCTTTCTAACGGCTGTCGCGGCAACCCGGGGACACGCGTTTATAGGTCCCAGCCCGCGGTCGCAGAGTTGAAGCCCGTCACTCTCGCCCGGCGACGGCCCGTTAATAAGGCACGCCGTGAAAACGCAGCGGTCGCCTTTTTCGCCCCCACGCTCCTCCAGAGCCCCTTCAACCACCGGATCCTTGCGCACTATATGATTGGTAGCTTTACAGTGTTTTTCTTGAAAGTGTATTTCTGCGGGTTTTTTTACTCCCAGTAAGTAGGAACATGATTCTGCGCTGTGATTTTCACCGCGGAGGCCAAACGGAGGCACCGGTTCAACCGCTCTGTTTCTCTGTTTGTCAGCGCAATTATGAGTAACACACACCACTGGTGATTTTCATGAAGGCCGTTCGTTGGACGGCTGAATGGAATGGAAAGAAAGTGATTTCAAGGGAGGCTTTTTTTTCCAATTTATTTTGAAAATCTGCAGAGCGTGTGCAGGAGTCGGTGGCGTTTGCACCCCTGTGCAATTGGGATCGTATTTGAGGGGTTTAAAGTGCACATCAAAAACAGACCTCTTGTCAAGGGTTGAGAAGACAGAGAGGCAAAGAACAGGAACTTGCACTGTTGCGTTGCACAGACGCCGTTCTAGTGTTTCTCTTCAGAGCCCGTCGTCTGCAGGCGCAGAAACGCTGAAATAAAGGACATTCGATATTTTGCGTTTGATTCCTGATGTCCTTGAGGTGTTGCTCCGACTTGCAACAGCAACTTGGATGGAGTGAGAAGCAGCTTCTCCGTCTGTCACTTGTAGTTTGAACCCTTTCTTTTTTCATTCTGCACTCTTGCAGAGGTGCTTCTGTAAATTCAGCTTCTTTTTTTTTCCCTCAGCGAGACCTACCTGTCCTCTTTTTTTCTTTCCTCCTCCTCCTCCTCCTCTTCTGTGAAAGCAGCTCGGACTTCTCTATACCTGAGCTTTGTTTGGCACGGCGTGTTTGAATTCCGTGCCTGTTCAAGCACAGACTGTGGATTGGAATGAAGTGGGTCCGAAGAACTCTCCCTTTGTTGCCCACATCCTGTCTTTGACCCCCAGGTAATCACAGCCCCCGCCCCCCCCTTCTCGGGGCACCTCCTCCTCCAGACAGGAGCGCCTGTGGTGGGAACGGAGAAGGAAGTTGCCGGGGGTCAGGGAACCGTGGTGGTGGTGGTGGTTGGGGGTGGGGGGGATGACAGCAACTGCCGGTTGGAGTGGCGGCATTGAGAACCTGCGAACCATGGATGAGCCTTTTTCACATGGCATTAGGCTGTGGGGTCAGGAGGAATGCTGTGATGACGGCTGTTATCGCTCGCACGGCGCGTCTGACCACCCACCCCCCCCCCACGCCGGCAGCTCACCTGAGAGGTGGTGGGCGTGGCTGGGGCGGGGCTGGGAGGGTCTCGATGAAGAGCTCCAGCATCATAGCAGCAAAATGGTAGCTTAGCTGCAACAAGAAAAAAAATGTTTTAAAAAGACAAAATCTTTGTTGTGCCTGCCTCTGACTGCAGCAGTCACCACTGGGAGCCGGTCCCAGAGCTGGCCGGAAGAGCCGGGCCGTCATCACTGATTGCTTAGTGACAGATGCCAAAAGGGGGTGGTGAGGGGGGGGACAAAGAGGGCTCTGATAACCTCCAGCGCGGCGAAGACGGGAGGACAGACGGAGAGACAGCCACAGGAAGAGAGAGTGACACGGAGAAAGGATGGAAGCATCCCCAGTGGCTCTGGTCTTTCTTTTTTTTCTCTCTTTGTTTTTTTTTCTCCCCCCTCCTCTTACATCCCCCGCGCTGCACAGATCGAGATTCGGCAGCAGAAGAAAAGAACGTGGATGATGAAATTAAGAGGAAAGTGTGCCGTTTTGCTGGAGGCGTAATTAGAAAGGCTTCTGGAGGTCTGGGAGGGACGGGGGGGTCTTCGCTCGCGAGTACAGTCGGAACATCTGGCGCAAGTTAGCGGCCTTTTTTTTCCAAGTTTTAGGGAAACCGCTGTTTGCTTTGTGACAGGAGAGCAGGAAGGACGGACAGGGAGCCGTGCCATTCTGTGATGTCATTTATTTCATGGGATTCTAACTTTTTTTTTAAGTCGACGACAAAAAAAAACCTAAAGCCGCCTTGCAGAGTTGCTTTCATCGTCCTTTACGTCCTGCATGCACATCAGCAGTGTATGTTTATCCTCTTTATGGTGCACGGCATGCTTTGCTGAACTTTTTTTTTTTTTAAAGTGATTCCATTGATAATTTGACAAATAAAAACTGAGCTGAGTGGCAAAGTTTATGAAACGGACTGACAGCTGCTGACCTCCCTTCATATTTTCTTGTGATTTATTGTGATATTGCACACTGGTTTGTCACTGAAGTGTAACTGCGTTGCGCTTAGTCCTCCACTCCACCTGGAACTGCACCTCCAGTGTCAGCGTGGTGTTTGTGAGGCCTTCAGAAGCTGCTCCTAACGAGAGAATGTGTGCACGGCTTCACCCGCAGCCCTCGTCCTCTTCCCAGCCCAGCCACTACCAGAAAAAAAAAACAGCCAGGGAGGAGGTCCGCTGCTCCTCCAGCTGGGAAACAGTAATTGTACGAGCCTGCACATTTCTTTTTTTTTTTTTTGCCAAAAGCCCCCATGCAAAATTCTCTCACTGAGACATTTCTCTGTGGAGGTTTTAGAGCATTTAAGCATGAAAATATCTGCGGGGGGAGGAGGCAGGCAGGCGGGGAGAGCAGCGGATGAACAAGGAAAAACAGCAAACCGTTTTTCACCACATAGAACACCTTTGTTGAGGTTTTTGCCGTGTTTATTAGCTCCGAGGATTTCGGCAGAGTCCATGAAAAGCCTTCATAATGAGGCTCCAGCTGGAACGACTATGGTTAGGCCTCCATTGCTGCGGCGTGTTTATGTGTTTCGGGTCACGTTGGGAGGGTTTTTTTGGCTCGGAGGGTGGCGGCGCAAAACAGGCCCGGTGATTAAAACTCCTCTGAGTGATGATGTTCTGTCACAGACAGAAAGACGGACAGAAAGAGAAGGCATCAGGGGGAGGGAAGAACAAACGGGAGGAAGCAGCAATTAGGCTGATTTGTCAAGCGTGATTGTTTTTTTTCTTGAATGAGCAAACTCTCCTTCTGTATCTTTTTTTTTATGATTTAAAATGGAAGGTCAGAAGAAATAACATTACAAAAAATGAACAATGCGATAGGAGAACTGGACAACTGACACTAACACAGCAGCAAAGAACACTAAGAGGATACATATGACATTAGTGCTGACAGATCTGGTTTCTTTTCAGCCACTTTTTTGGATTGACTATCTGAGGAATTCTGGGAAAACCCTCAGTGATGATGATGATGATGATGATGATGATGATGATGCTAGTACACACGGTGGGACCAGCTTCTGCCTTGAAGAGCCGCAGAGTCGTGAGGGTCCCCAGAATTAAAGCGCTCTGCTAGTCTCCATGTGAGGTCACCCTGGACCCCCCTTTGCACACCACTCTCCTCCATCTCCACCTCTGCCTCCCCCCCTCCCCCCCTCCCACCGCCCTTATCGGTGTGGCGGAGCCCCGGAGAGGAGGGGAGGAGGGGGAGCGGGGGGGTCACGGGGTCAAAGTCTTTTCCTCTTTGGATCTCGGGGCTCGCTGGGAGAGACTTGGCGAGAGAATGGCTGCATTAGAGCAGGGGTTGGGGGGGTCAAGATTTTAATTCTGTTAAAGAACAGCTGGTTTGAGTTTTTCCTCACTTCACCGCCCCCCCCCCTCCCCAACCTCCACCCACCCACCCACCCACCCTCCTCTCCGCAAATCCAGGGAGATGAAAAATTTGTTGAGAGGGGAACCAGTAAAATAAAAAGAGGTTTTACAGTCCAGAGTCGCCTACCCCCTTGCCCTGCTCCAGCATTAGCCAGGAATGCAGTCACGTCAGCGCTTGGCCTCGCCGGCGATTTTGACTTAAAACAAGGAAGTGGCGTCCGTCTGTGTTTTCAGCCGGAAGAAACTTCATTAAAAAGCTTAAAAATTGAGAGAGATAACTTTTGAGTTTTATTTTCTGTCCATGAGGAATTCTCCCCCTCTCGGGTTTCAACGTCCTTGACTATTCATTTCTTTTTTTTCTCACGTAACTCTTGACAAGTTGATCTCGTGTCTTGTGACGGACTCGCTCCATCTTTCGTTCTTGATGACGGCCGACTGAAAAAACCAGCCGTGACGTCAAGCTTTTTTTTTTTTTTCACCTCGAATGTCACTTTGGATAAAAGCGTCTGCTGAATAAACCACTGGACTCGTCGCTGGAGGAGCTTTTGGCCAAGTTTGGCTCGCTTTCACTCTGACGGCCGGCGCTGCGTGAAGCGTGTTGACCGGGATGCCCAGCCAGGACTCCCTCACATTTCAAGCTCGCCGAGAGAGAGAGGGAGGGGGGAGGGAGGGCGGGAAAGGGGGGAGGGGGGTTGGCGGTGGCAGGAGGCACTCGCGCTCTCCTATAAATGGAAAACTAATAACAGATTTTCAGTCTGCCTCCCCTCCACCCCCCTGCCTGCTCTCTGTGTCTCTCCCTCTCTCTCTCTCTCTCTGGCCGGCTGCTCGGCCCCCGGGCGGTGTTGGTGTGTGGCGCGGCGGCAATCAGAGGTCATAATTTCATTGGCGGTTAGCATCAGGTTCAATTTTTTCTAGTAGGTTACATTCACCAGAAAGTCTGGATTGTGTTACCGTTAGCGCCGGTGGAATCAGCGCCGAGCTGCGGAATCCTCCACTTTTCCAAGAGCGCCCCCCCCCTGAGGAGGGAGGAAGAGGAGGAGGAGGAGGAGGAGGAGGAGGAGGAGGAGGAGGAGGAGCGGCACACATGTTGCAGAGATGCACGTTTCTGAGAGCGGCAAGACCCACAGACCGCGCATTTTTTAGACCCTTTGGAATTGTTCAGGCCCAATCAGGCGACGGCAGCGTGCTGAAAACCTTTTTAATGAAGCCCATCCGGTTTGTGACGCGTCCAGAAAAAGAACCACTGATGGCTGTAGAGGGAAGAATTGAAACCTTTTGGCCTCCGCAGCAGCAACATCGGCCGGGTCGTGACTTCCAGCACGCCTTTGGCCAGTGTTTGTTTCCAATGCAAAGAAGCCATTTGCAAGCAGACAAAGTCAAGGCTGAAGGCTTTAAAGGTGGCAAGGCGGAAAATTCCTGAATAAGTGAAAGTGTTTTTGGGGTTTTCTTTGGAGGGATAATGCAAAACATGTGGATATTGTCATTTCCTCCCCTCCGAATAAGCTCCTTAAACTCTGTCCAGCTGCAGGTGTGTGTGTGTGTCGGTGTGTGTCTGTAAATCCTAAGAGTGTGTGTCTGTGTTTGGCGCCTGCAGGAATGCGACCAGGTGCACATCGACGACGTGTCCTCCGACGACAACGGCCAGGATCTCAGGTACCGATTTGTCATTTTCTTCCACATGTCATTTGTTCCTGCCGACGCGCTCTGGCTCCGCCCCCTCGCTGACAGCCCTCCCCGTCTCCGTCCCCGTCTCCGCCTCAGCACGTACAACTTTGCCGCCGACGGCTTCCACGCGGCCGCCACCAGCGCCAACCTCTGCCTGGCCACGGGCGTGCGGGGCGGCGTGGACTGGATGAGGAAACTGGCCTTCCGCTACCGGCGAGTAAAAGAGATCTACACCACCTACAAAAATAACGTCGGAGGTAAGGCCCCGCCCTCCCCCCACCGACCCTCTCCCCGCCGACTCTGTCTGAGTAAACGTCGAAGTCTTTCGCCGGCTCCAACCTAAACAATGTTTTCCCCTCTGCGTCCTCAGGTCTGCTGGGCCCGGCCAAAAGGGAAGCCTGGTTGCAATTGCGAGCAGAAATTGAAGCCTTGACAGACTCATGGTTAACACTGGCACTGAAAGCACTGACATTAATCCACTCAAGGTAGGACGACCGGCGAGGAAAATTGCACCCGGCCTCTCCGACCCGCACCGCACATTTATAAACTCGCGCCCGGCGTAAATAAAAGTCAATGCTGTGCTCAGCCGCCTATTAAAGAAAACAACAGTTTGTCATATTGGACAGATGGATTTTTTCTTTTTCTCTCTCTCTCTCTCTCTCTCTCGTCTAGTTTTTAAACGATCAATGTGCTAATGATATTTCAAAAAGTGACTCGGGACCCATCCTTTATTGCCTGGGACACGTTTTTTTTTGTTTCTTTTTTAACAGCTGTTGCATCGACCTTCATCTTTCCTCTTTAACATGATGCCATCCCTCTCTTTCTTTCCCTCCCTCCCTGCTCCAGGTCAAACTGTGTGAACATCCTGGTGACCACCACGCAGCTCATCCCCGCCCTGGCCAAGGTGCTGCTCTACGGCTTGGGAATCGCCTTCCCCATCGAGAATATTTATAGCGCAACCAAAATAGGTAAATGCCGACTTTTCGACGTTCTCGTCCCGGTCGAGCGCGAACCGGCGTCGAGAACCGCTGGGGACGGCGCGGGAGATCCAGTCACCCGAGAGGGTTGATGTTCCTCCGCCAGAGACGGAGGCCTTAATCAGCCCCCGGGATTATTTTCCTGCGCCGGGCCTCCCCGGGCCTCTCCTGTTCACTTCTCTGCATATGAAACCACTTCTGCACATTTATGTGGGTCCTCGGTGGCGGTTGCCCCTGCCTCGCCCGTCCTCCTTCGCTGTTTCCAATGCAAAATAAACACTGAGCTTCGCTCCGGCGCTGCTTTTTTTCCCCCCGCGCGTGAGCGCGCACTCTGCTTTAAGCGTTAGGCATTAAGCGCGCCGGCCGACTCGATTTTTAGTCCATTTGCCCCGTGTTTAAAGAGCAGGGCAGAGTTAATGCCTCTCAGATTGTCTCTATCTGAGTGGCTGATCTTATCACATCTCCTCGTGTTTAGAGTCCCCCCCCCCACCTCCATAGGGGCGCTTGTCGACCTCGCGGCTTTGAAGCCGACTTTGCCGCCGCTTAGCGTTCAAGTGTTCCTAACGTCTTGTTGTCCCCCCCCCCCCGCAGGGAAGGAGAGCTGCTTCGAGAGGGTGATTCAGAGGTTCGGGAGGAAAGTTGTTTACATTGTGGTGGGCGACGGCGTGGAAGAGGAGCAAGGCTCGAAAAAGGTGAGGAGGATGACGCAAAAGTGCACGCAGACACGCACGCAGGGCGGAGGGTAGCGATTAGCATCAGGGTCACGACCGTCAATACAACAATATGGAAACGACCAGTCAAAAGTGTGGAGCAAGATATATGGAATTATGCAGCATAGAAATAACTCTAAATCTGCTTTTTATGAAAGGTGGCTACTTTGAAGAATTTAAATCTAAAACGCGTTTGAGTTATTTTACACTTTTATTGTTTGCTACATAATTCCACGTGTGTTGATACGTAGTTTTGATGCCTTCAGTGAGAAACTGCAATGTCAATAGTCATGAGAATGAAAGAAAAGACATTCACTTCATAGCGTTTGACTGCTAGTGCACCTGTGGAAAGAGTCGGTGGTGACGTCACAGAAGTCTCAGCCTGCTCTCAGCCCTTCATCCTCTTTAGGCAGAGAGAGTCGGCAGTATGTAATCAGCGCTCCACCTGCAAAATCTCAGGTTCAAACGGTGGGGTGGGGTGGTGTGGGGGTCGGGGGGTGGCATAATTACATAGCGCCCCCCTGCTGCTCAAACGTCGCATGTACGACTCCCAGGCGAGTCGACGAGACGAGACCTCAACCTCGCCGCACCGTGTCGGGAAACATGGCAGCATAGCCCCGTTGTGTGTGTGTGTGTGTGTGTGTGTGTGTGTGTTACCTGGCTCGTGTCCCGTGTAATTTGTGTGTTTAGATTGTTCCTCTGCCAGGTTTGGTTTCAACACAAGTGTTGCGTGTAAGCCTCTGCAAAGCAAACACAACCGCTGGCGAATTAATCAGCCGGGGCCGAAAAACTTGTTTCGCTGACAGAACGTCAGAGTCAGACAGGTTGGCATTAAAATGCATTAATATCATTTCAGGGTTTTTTTTTTCTTTTTTTTTTGTGGAATTCAGCAAAATGGAAATTGTTTTTCGCGAAAACATCAACTCAGCATCAGCTGCAGCCACGTCGCCAACATGCTCATTATTTCTGTGTTTGTCCAACATGGTGCAACTTTAAACTAACAGTCCATAAAGACTGCAGAAATAATATAAAATGGAATATCTTTCCAAACTACACGACTGAAGGGTTTTTTAAGTTTCTGTCAAGCTGTTTTATGAGCGTATTAAAGCTAAGAGGAGCGTCTTGGACACAGCAGGCGACACTGTCTGGAGGAAGATGAGGAGCTTTTTCCTTCAAAAGCGCACTTTTTTTCACCGCCGTTTTCTCGGCCAACGCCGAGGGGAGACGGGGAGCGATGAGGCGGCGATCAGGAAGGAGTAGCAGCCTTCAGACGGAGCGAGTGTGTAAAGCAATCGCTCCGTGTTATGAAAAGTGAACGCGTCGTGGGAATACGGACCCCGCGAGGGCGGATCGCGGAAAAGATGCAAATATTTTCACTCTGTCTCGAGTTGTTGGAGCGCGACATTGATGGAAGGATAAGGCTTCCCAAACTAACCCCCCCCCCCCCCCCCCCCCCCCTGACACGCCATGTGGTAAAAGGTTTCTGTGTCAACATCAAGGCGGGACGTGAAACGACACGACGGCTTCAGCCGTCAGGAGGCTCGTGTCAGATGCGACGCTCTGCAAGAAAACAAAATGACTTTATTGAACAAAGTCAGGAAAAATAAATAAATAAATCAGCTGCATGCATCTGTTCTGCCTTTAGTTCCCAGAGTTGCAGGGATGGGGGTTGGGGGGTTCAGACCAGATCTTGCAGCTTTTAAACTTTTAAAAAGCAAAGACAATTTACAAAACAACAAGCAAAGAGCTTTTAAAGGGTCAGTGCAGGCTCTCCTGAGCGGAACATACGCCTGGGAGAGGCCGCACCTTTGGTGGAGGAGGTGGTGTGGGGTGGGGGGGGTAGTCTCTCTCTCTCTCTCTCACACACACACACACACACACACACGGAGCCGAGGACTCCTACCTGACAAGCTCCTTTCATTCACTGCGACTCAGGTTTCTCTCCCGGCCTCCACTTGGTAACAACAGCTCATTTCCACTGTCCCACACACATGCATGCACGCACACAGTCGCACACAGTCTCACATGCACGCACTGGCAGCCAAGAAGTTCATTCAAAAGACTGTGGCAGCGAGATCACTTCTTTCTCAGGGTAAAGACACGCTTCAGCGGTGGAAAATTTAAAGGGAAGTCAGAGAGAGGGAGGGCGGTGAGCGGGGGGGCGCTATACGTGGTTGCGTACATACAGTCCTGCACGTAGCAGATACTCCAAGGGAAGGTGTGTGTGTGGTGATTGGGGGGGGGGGCGTCAGGGCTCAGCCGAGTTCGGTGGCGAGCAGCCGCGGTCTGAACTTCATCGTCCTGCTGCGTCATCCTTTTCAAACTATTCATACCAATACCAATACTAATGCCCGTCAATGTCTCCGTGCCACTGATTGGTACTCAATACCAGTCTAAATTTCTTTAAAATGCAGTAGGCCTATAATAATCTTACATGGATAGCAAGCAGTAAAGGTCTGCTTGGCAATAAATGTCAATAATAAAATAATATTTTACTTTTTTTTACTTTATTTTATTTTATACATACATATATATATATATATATATATATATATATATATATATATATATATATATATATATATATATATATATATATATATATATATATATATATATATACATGCATATATAATTTTATATGTATGATTTTGCTTGGAGGCTTCCAGGGGGTCTCAAGGCTTAATTTGGGGGTCAGAGCCCCCTGTATTTACACACGGTGTATCATGATTTTTTTCCGATACATTATCATGATTTATTGTGCCCGGATTTTTTTCCCATCCCACTTCCCAATCAGACAGAGAGACAAAGGGAGAAACAAACACCACAACAATCCCTATTTACCACAGCTTTCATGCCTACAAAGTGTGTCGTACTAAAAGCCTCCTGTTGGGTTCTCTCCCCAGCACAACATGCCCTTCTGGAGGATCTCCAGCCACTCGGATCTCATGGCCCTGCACCACGCTCTGGACCTGGACTACTTGTAGCACGGCAGCCCGCCCCCTAAAAAGCGCCTCCCCTGCTCCGCTCGGCCCCAGTCGGGCGCCCTGCGACCTTTGACCTCGGCCACTCCCTCCTCGCACCCCCTCCGGCGCTGCCTGGCATCTCTTGCTCCGTTTGCCGAAAGGAACGAAGAAGAAGAAGAAGAAGAAGAATGTGTGTGTGGAGGGGGATGGTGTGGGGGGATGGAGGCCCAGCGGTTAAAGCGCCGACACGCGGTCACACTTCGTCTTAAACGCTGAACTCTTTTTGTCGTCTCTCTCTCTCTCTCTCTCTCTCTCTCTCTCTCTCTCTCTCTCTCCCTCCGTCCCTCTCTGCGAGGGAGGGAGGTGAATTTACGGCGGCTGCAGCTGCTGCGCCCTGGTTACTGTGAAACTGGCCGCTTTCTGAAGCTGTCAGAGTGTTTTACGGCCCCCCACCCCCCCCCTCCTCCACCCCCACCTCCCCCTTGCGTTTGTTGCCGGGGCTCTTGTCAAGGTTCACACCTGCGAGGAGAGCCGAGCTACCGGCGGCCCCGCCCGCCTCAGAACTCAGCCGCAGTTAATCCTCCAGGAACCCCGCCACCACTACTGGGGACTTTCTCCTCCTCCTCCTCCTCCTCCACCTCCACCTCCTCCTGCTCCTCCTCCACCACCGTCTGCTCCACGTCCGTCCGTCCATCTAGCAGGAGAAGGCCACCGCTCACCAGGAACTCCCGCGCTTCTTATTTATAGACTCAGAGTGGCGCCGCGCCACTGGAAAGGTACCTCCACCACAAAGGAAAAAAAAGAAGAAGAGACTCGTGCCTTTTTAAACGCAACCCGACTATTAATTCCCCGACCCGCGGCGAGAAGGAGACGTTAATGGAACGAGGAAAAGAAGAAAAAAAAAAGAGGGGTGGGTTTTTAATAATTTAAGAAAAGTACAAAAAACTTTATTAAGAATGCTGAGACAATCGTGTATAGAGGAAGTCTTTTGTTTCCCTCTCTCCTTATCTCTCTCTCTCTCTCTCTCTTTCTCGTGTGTGTAAGTTTGTAATCACTGGACTATTCCTTCCTATATTCAGTTAGGTACGTGCTCTTGAAAAGGTAGCGGCGCTTCTTCCTCCCCCTTCCCAGAAAATAAAGAAAAAACGAAAAGGCATCCCGTCACGCAAAAAAAAAAAAAAAAAAAACAGCCTGTGCGACATCTGAAAGTGTTGATGTGTTCAAAGTTTTTGTTCAGTTTAAAAAAAAAAAGAAGAAAGAAAAAATGTAGATAATGGGATTTTGTGATTCATTATTATTATTTTTTTTGTCAAGACCAAAAGCATGGGTGTCAAGTGTCAGTGGCTCTCAATTTGAATCTGTGATGCTTCCCATCGTCAACATCTTTCTGCAGGTCACTGCTTTCCTCTCACTGCGACTTCCTGTCGGGGTTGGTACTTTAGAGGGCAAGAAGAGGCGTTTGTTGTCGATTTTTGTTTTTGTTCAACTTTTCAAAAGGTAGCTAAAAACGTGTGTCCTCGCCGCGTTGCAAAGCATTTGGTAGCAAGCTAAATTCCCATTGGAGTTTCAAACCAGGAGTTCAAAATCAAAACTAAACATCAGATTTTGAAAAAGAAAAGAAAAAAGGTCGTCTTGAAAAAGGGTTTTTATTATCTTTTGTACGCCTCATTGCAACTCTTGTACAGCGAGCGTAATTTTATACGATGCAAGCGTTTTTATTTCACCCCTGGAGATGTCCCACTTTGAAGTAGCTTGTGCGTCCGTGAGCGATGGCGAAGAACCTCCGAAGTCAAAAACAAGCAAAAAAAAAAAAAGAAGAAAAAAAAAGCCACTAGCTGCGATGGGTTTCTGAACATACAGGACGTGTGTTATCGACTGTGAATTTCTTAAAACCAGAAACCGATCCGTCGCGTTTCTGAGTTCTTTTTGTTGTTGTTTTATTTTTCCTCCCCCCCCCCCCTCTTTTGCACATGATCACTGTCGGCCTCTGCGTTTCAATTCGGACTCGCCCTCTCTCTCCCTCCCCACCCCCGCCGCCCCGGCCTTGACTTCCTGAAAACCTCCCCCACCCACCACCTCCCCCCAAACCCCCTCACCCCCTGCACTCTGGGGTATCTACATATTGCTGCTAGATCAAGGTAATGGTAGGTAAATAGAGAACACGTTTTATAGGTTCATACTGCGCGCTTTTTTATCATTATTATATTATTATTATATAATTATTGTTGGTGTCGTTTTTTTTTTGCAATCATAAATGCAAACTGGAAATACTTTACACTACATGGGCCTCATTGTGAATCGCAAAAGATTGTTGTGTCTGCAAAAATATGTGTACAGATGTTTTGTTTTTTTTGACATTATTATTTGATTGTGTTTAAATTAATAAAACTGATTTGTGAACTGTTAACTTCCACTGCTTCCGACTTGAATCTGTCAAGTCCACAGAAATAAGTACTAGATTACTGACTATTCCATTCTATTCTAATAATGTGGCTGTAGCCACTGTGCAGTGACGTCAACAACCTCAGATACCACCAAGACTGGCTGCCTTCTCCATTAACTTTTCTCTGTAAAAAAAAAAAGAAAACCTAAAATCACAACCTGAAGGCTAAATATGATTCCAGTCTCTGAAAAATGTCAAACATATTCATGATATCTTGCAGCACCTCTTGCAGCCCAAAACTGCCTGTTCGCAAAAAAAGTTAGTCGCTCCGACAACAAAATCGATTAGCATATATCAAACTACTGCGAGGCCCATTGGGCTAGCTTAAATATGACATGAAAAATATTTATGAGCCTGATTTGATGAGGTGGTCTCCGCTACGACAGCCCGGCGCGTAACGTTAGCCCGGACTCGGTGGGGGGGGGGCAGAGGGGTGAAGAAAAGCGTCTGGCCGTCTGAAAAACCGCACTGGTAGAATTAAACATGCGTGGAATCCTATTTGGAGCCTCGCCGCTCGTTTAATTTCCAGATCAATTATATTTTCAGATGGAGTGGGAGTGACGGGAATGCGGCAAGCAGCACAATGACCTCTAATGTGCTTTCCCCACTTCCGAACAGCTGAAAGACTAAGTAGTGTCTGAGGGTCCTGACCGACCGGCCGGCTGGCTGTCCGTCTGTCTGGCAGGCTGGCTGTCTGTCTGCTGCTGCTGCTGCGGCTCGGCTCTCGGCAGCACACAGCAGCAGTCTGTTCCCCCTTTTGATCAGTTTTCCCGATGCTCGGAGACCTGGCAGAGACGCTCAGACGCGGCCAGACCAGACAGTTTTCGCGAAAGAAAAAGTGGGTGTCGTGGCACGTCGGCCAGCCGCTTCTTGGCTCCTCGTCTCCTCCAAGCAGAAGGGGAGTGAAAGAAAAAATAAAAAGAACCCAGATTGTGTCTAGTTGGCCGGCGCGCCGCACCTCGGACCTTCTCAGACGCTCCGTCAGGGCCCCGACCGACGTCGAGGTCTAGCGGCTGCTTGGGCGAACGCTTTGTACGCGACCTTGAGATTTTGGTATTTCCTGCGCTTTAACGAGGCCTTCAGGGTGCGTCGTCGCGTCCTGGCTTTGCCAGGAATGGCTGCGTGGGTTTGAAATGGTGACGCTGTTTGGAACCACTCGAGCCCTGTGCATCCGATATGCGTCCACCAACAACTTAAAAGTGTTGGTCTTTGCTTTGCTTTGCCTCTCTATTTTGCTCTCTGCTGCCCCAAGTGATTCCCGATGGTACAGCAGCAGCGTTTGGGCCATAGTCGTATCGTAAAAGAAATCCAGGTTTTCTCTGAGGACTGCAGTAACCGCCCAATGCCTAGACGCCCGCTGAACTCCCATCAACCCCCTCCCCTTGTTAGAATAAAGTGGCCATTACCTTCCGGGTCCTTCACTGGGCATTCCTCCCCGGGACGTCCCAGCAAAGCGCCCGCCCGCCCGCCCGCCTGCCCGCCCACCCGCCATAAAACTGTACCGCAATAATAAACAACGGCGGTGGTGATTTACGACCCGGCCCAGACAGTGATTTCATGCAGATTTCCATAGATGGAGGACCGGGGGGTTCCTCTGACGGCGCATCACAATTGAACCAATATCGAGTTACTCGCATATCAAACTCCTCCACCTCCCACTCCAAATCCCCCACCAAAAAAAAAAAAAACCTGATCTGCCACATCTCTTTTTATGAGCCGGAAGGACTATTAATAGGCTCTATGGTGGCTGGTGTGTCCAAAGCTGGGGGACTTTTGTCTCCGCACATCGGCGGGATTGAGACAATGGGAGGGAGGTTGGCGGGACTCGCGCTGTAGTCAAGACCGCAACAGGAGACCAAGACAAGACCAAGGCTTTATCTGTCAAAGAAAAATACCAACAAAACAGAAAAAAATTACCAGTTTTGCTTCTAAATTGAGCAGCAGCATCTCTTTTCAGCAAGGTATCTTTTCATAATTTTCTCTGACATTTTGCTGCTTTGCCAACTATTTTGAACCATTTAGCCGTGACAAAGCGTTCTGCCTTGGCAGGTGACGTTCAAGTCGACATTTCTGAGCTGTTTAATGTGTCTCCAGGCAGAGAAGACCTAAAACTAAAAGGCTGCAGATCCCTCGGCCCACCTGAGTCGTGCCTTTCTTGCTAACCTTGACGCCGCGGACGGCTAAAGGTGCTAAGGTTGCCTGTTGTTCCCTTCCTGGGACTTGACAGGCGGAGGGCTGGAACTCTGGAAGTGTGTCAAGTCCAGAGCGGCCTGGCCGCCAGCTATTTCTGCTCGCCGGTTGCGAGTTTGAGTCTCAAAAGAAAAGGTCCTTCCAGCAAATTCGCCCACAAAGGCAACACTTCCACCGCAATGAGTAGAGGCGGTGTTTGGAGTTTGACTTGTGATTTTTCTGGAACCACGTTTCACCGCGGCTCCACCTGCATCTGCGGTTCGGAGCACGCACACACACACACACACACACACACACACACACACACACACACACACACACACACACACACACACACACACAAACGTCCATATTTACTGGACCCCACCCCTCCCCCTCCTCCTCCAGTGGAAAGTGAGTGACAGAGTTTTATATGGCGAAGGCCACCCCAACGACGTGTGGTTGCGTTTTCATGGCTTCTCCCCCCCCGAGGGTGTTCCTGGCCCGCCGCTGCCCCTTCAGACCTCCCTGCACGGTGCGCTTGTGTGTGTGTTAGCATGTACAGTGTGTGTGTGTTTACAAGTATGCGTGTGTGTGTGTGCCCAGGCGACGCACGTGTCTTTGCAAAGACCTACATCTCGGGTGTTAATTGGGTTGGCTCCGCTGGAGCTGGGTCGCGGACCCGGGCCAAGTCCACTCTGGTCTGGCAGCAGAAGGAGCCTCGAAGTTGATGTCAGCGGGTTAATAAAACAGCTTTACGTCCCACTCGGCCGTGTTTTTGAGGCCCGATAAGTCGGGGTTGATGTTTTCTGAGTGGAAACGGGGGAGAGGGGGGGCGTCCTGGTGTTTTGGTCATTATTCCCACCACTCCACTCCACTCCACCCCTCCCCTGCTTCGGTGTCCTTTCCTTCGGTCGGCCATGAAGGAGTTGGAAGACTTTCCAGCAGCTCTCTGAAACATCCTGTGCTTTTGCGATTTTTAAATGCGACTTTGAGCCAAGGGCCGGTCGACAATTCAAATTCAAATTGATCTTGGTCGGATTGCGGTTAGAATGCTTGATGCAAAAAAAAAATGTCCTTTAAAAAACTGGACAGCTTCTTTTTTATGAGAAGAACAGTAAAAATGTTAATCGGAAAAACACAAAATATCTGATGTCGGTTTCCTTTTTCTTGAGTTTGCATCCTTCTGCGGGAAAGTTCAAGTCGTCGAGGTCTCTCTTGTACGGCGGAGTGAGAAACCAGCAGGGTACCGGATTGGGACTCCATATCCTGGGTGACTTTGCTCTTCTTGGGGGATTACAGGGGCTTAAACCCGGCGGATGGAGGAGAGCAAAGTGGTAAGTGACATTTCTGGCCTGGGAACGCGGCCGTCAGCAGAGTGGAGCGTGGCCAAAGTCTACCTGCCTGCACTGGAAATGGCATCAAATAAGTTGGAGGTGGTGGTGGTGGTGGTGGTGGGGGGGGGGTTGGGGAGGAGTGTAAACAAACTAGGCGCTGGCGGGCAGAGCGGGAGATGGGGAAGAGGAGTGGCGGTGGTGGTGGTGGTGGTGGTGGTGGGCGATCCAGGGGGACAGATCTGTTAACCATCAGTGGCTACGTTTCATCCTGCCGCCCCTCTTCCAAAAAACCTTCAAGGGAGGCTTTGTGTACCTGCTCGGCAGACGGGAGCTGGGAATTTGGGGAACAGGAAACCGAGCTCCCACCACCACCACCTCCTCCTCCTCCTCCTCCTCTCCTACACCTCCACCGTTCCCCGCTGCCCCCTCCGAGTCCCCGCCCACTAGTAAAACAAACTCCTCCCCCTCCTGCACCCAAAGAGAGAGGTGAGGGGAAGCTAGCGGAGGCTAACGCTAGACCTGGAGGCCTGCTTCCGAACGCAAGGAGGGGGAAGGGAGGGTGGCGGTATGCAAAAAAAAAAATAGAACTCCATCCATAATTCATGACGGTTCCTTCTGAAGCGGCAGCCAAGAAAATCACTTTCTGTCGGGGTCGGCGGCCGTTCGTTCAGGCCCCATGCTGGTTCACATTCAGCAGGAAGTCGATCGCCCCCTGCAGGAAAAGCAGAAAAAGTCGGTTGGCCTCCTCTGCCGTTAGTGCCAGTTATCGCTGAATCTGACAACGCCTTTGTTTCAGTGTTGGCATCCCCCACAGTGAGGCTTCCAAACAGCCTGCGGATGAATCTAGAGAGCTGTAAACTTTTATTTTCTCTTGTAAATCAAAGACAATGCAAAAATAAATATGTCCTTTTTTTTTTGGCCCCACACAACATTTGGCTTTGCTTGTTCCTGAGGACACCGCAGAGTATAAAGTGCATATTTGATTTTAGCACATTTTCACCAATGCTTTTTTTTTTTTTCTCAGCATGGCCAAGTTTCAAGCTCTCCTGAGAGGAGACGAGGCTCCCTCAGCACACCTGCGCCTCGCTGGGCAGGTGGTGGAGGCCTCAATTAGCCGCATGGCTTCCTAGATCGGACTCATCACTCACAACCAGGACAGAATGTTTCCTGATTTCTACCCAGATTGGATGCTTGTCTCACAAGGTGAATATCGACCTCGGTCTCCTTCTTTCCTGTCTTTTTTTGTCCATGTATTATTTTTGCGTTGTGTGACTGATTCTTTCTCTGGGTGGCCGCAGAGAGTGTTGATGAGTGATTTGTTTTTTTGCTAATCTGCAGCGACTTGACTGACTTTGCGCTAAAGATTCCTAATAGGTTTGATTCATTTTGCTTTTAAACACAACAACAACAACAGAAATCCCTCATCTGAAACACATCCCGCAGCTCTCGACCACGTGGACAAATCCACCGAGGCAAAAAAAAATCACTCAAGTAGAGATTTGAAGCGCGGTGGAAGTGGAAGAAACAGCAGAGGCACGAGGGAGGGACCGGTACTCATCCCTGGCACCGGGGCTGACACACATCATAAAGGCTTCATTGTGAATGCCGGCCGCTCTCCCAGTACGCTAAATTAAAAAATGGATGTAACCCAACACGGAGCGGTAGCGCCGATAAGATCAGGAGTCGGGGTCCGTGTCCCTGCAGGCCCTCTGTGCTGCTGCTGCTGCTGCTGCTGTGGCTGCAGCTTGTGGGCTGGTGGGTGGGTGCGCGGTGACAAGAGGCGCTCAGGAAGCGGCAAACAGGCCTCAGATGCGAGGATAAATTCAGATTTTTTTGGCACCGGGAAATTTCATTCCTGCGACTTGAATTACTTTTTTTTCTATTTTTTTTTAACCTCCACCTACTACTAAGAAAAGCTTCACATCCTGGTCCAGGAAGTGCAACAAGGAGTTCTCGCGCGTGTTTTGTGCGAACGCGGGGAGGCGGGGGGGGGGGGGGTTGACTGATCCTCTCCCTCTAATTGTCTGTGACCTCGTAACCGGAGACGAGCTCTGCAGGCGGGAGGAGGGGCCTTTCACACGGCAATCACTTCTGGATTTGTCGCCGCCGAAAATGGGCGCGTGCACGTGTGTGTGTGTGTGTGTGTGTGTGCAGGTGCAGGTGCGTGCGTGCGCGTCCTTCCTCAGAATTCCCGACCCGCAGGTGATGATGATTGGCAGCGGGCTGCAATACCTGTGAGTGCGCGCAGGTATTTTGCGGATTAGCCGTCGAGCTTTTGACGTTCTGAAAGGGGGAGGGGCCCAAACGTTTGGTTGGGTGGTTATCTGATAGCTGATTGGCTGAGCAGGTAATTGTGTGCCGTCAGACCTGTTTTAAAGTCTCTTATCTTTCATCTGGGACACCTGCAAGTTCTCACAGCTAATTATCAAAAAAATACAGAAAGAAAAATCTGTCGGTCTGCATGAAGCTGGGATTTAGCCCTGTGTTTGCAGCCTCCTGCGGAAATAGTTTGGCCCTCTTGCTAAAATGTTCGTTGAACAAAACAGCCGGCTGGGACAGTGTGGTCGGGGCCCCTTAATGACATCACAAAGAGCTGGTTTTGCAATCGGAGGACGGGCTCTTTCTCAGAGTTTCTCGGAGTTTAACTTCAGCGGCTAGATGTGCGTTTAGCGATGAAGCACCTCCACACCTCCACACCTCCAGCGTCTCACGGAGCGTGTCGGCCTGTCCCTGTTGGAGGTCCGCCGTGATGGGGCCCCTCGTCAGCGGCCGAAGGTATTAAACCCCGGAGCCTCTCTGCTCGACGGCGCCGGCAGCTGGGGCCGAGGCGGGAATAATTCGATTTGGTATTTTGCGCTGGAAAGGAGCCTTTTCTCCTCTGCGTCCTCTCCGTCTCTTTCTCTCCACAAGACGCATTTGCAGACCCTCCCACCCTCACCCCGACCCCCACCCTCACCACCAGCACCGAGACTGTACATGACGTTAACACATTTCTGAGAGCATTACGCCCCGAGAAGAGATTTGTCTAGACAAAGACACGGTTTATTTCTAGTTAAAGCTTCATTTCCTGCCCGTTCCTTCCCCGACTCTTCCTCTCACCAGCCACCTCCCCACCACCACCACCCCTCCCATCCACCCCTTCTCCCACCCTCCCCCCAGCGACTCCTCCTCGGCGCCCTGACAGGTAAAGAGGGTTTCAATTAGTTTACCTCAGGAATGGGCTCGGCCAAACGTGATTAATGAAAGCAATTAGTCTCTGTCATGTCTTCGGTCGGAGCCTCCCTGCGAAAAATCGCCGGACGGTTCCTCGCTGACACTAAGAGCAAATTACATCACCCGGATCCACTCTCACCCCCCGACCCCCACCCCATCCTGCCCCCTTCTCTCATCCTCGTCCTCTTTATGAGCTTTCCCCACGACTTGACGAAGGGGCAACGGAAAAAAAGGAGGGTGGAAACGAAGCCGATTCCTCTGTGTGTGTGTGTGACTGTGTGTATGTCCCTTAAAAGCACACCGCTCCTTAGCGACCGCAACTGAAAGCAAATAAATAAGCTAATAAAGTTTAGTCTAAGTCTAAATCTAAGCAAGTCATACTCGTCTTTTTCCCTGAATCTGAATCTGAATTCAGAATCTGAATCTGAATTTTGTGAAAATATTTTGCAGTGAGACAAAGCATCCTGCAGCAGCAGACACAAAAACACCCACCCAACCCCCAGCCACATAATTCAGCTGTGTTTTTTTTTGTTTGTTTTTTTCACACGTGGGCTCCATCGCGTGCCTGCGCCGCGGGATCCCGTAGCTGAGAAACTCTGGGTCTGAAAGAGAGGAGAAAAATGAAATTGGATTAAAGGCAAATTTGCGCGGCCGTCGATAATGTTTTGCTGGCTGCAGGCTGAGTGGACGGCAGCCAGGAGGAGTAATCGCCTCCCCATTAGGAGGGGAAACGGCTCCACCTGCTCCTGCTGGAGCACCGCCAGGCCACGGTTTGGGTTTAGTCAGTATCGATTGGATCCCAACCCTGGAAATTCCACCGGATGATCGGTGGTTGCTGATGCTCAGCTTGAGGTTCAACAAGTCGTCTTGTTGAAGGAAACTCGCTGCTATGTGATTGGCTGATTCACTATTTGCTGCCCCCTGGGTGTTGACTGCTGGCGGAACACAAAACAGACACGAAACCATTAAGCTTTTGAAAAGCTCCTTCTTGGAGCTTTTCAAGGCGGACGTGCACAGTCGCGGCGTCCAAATCCGAGCAGGAAGTAAACTCGCTGCTGTGTGATTGGCCAATTTGCTATTTGCTGTTTTGACTGGTGGCGAAACACAAAACAGGCATGCAACAATAAAGTCTTAAAAAAAAGCTCTTTCTTGGAGCTTTTCAAGGCGGACGTGCACAGTCACCTGTTCGAAAAGCCGAGCAGGTCGCGTCACGACTCCGAAGGGAGTCGGTTACAAATTGCACCCGTGATGCACAAATCGAGCTGCGCGGAGCATTGCAAATAAACCCGCATCTCAGGTTCGTCCCAATAAAAAGCACATGTGCGACGCTTTGGCTCGTCCGATTGTTTTCACTAGTTTAGTTCCATGTTGTCGTTAAAATATTTTTTCTTCCCCTCCCCCCCCGCAGGCCGGTGACGCGCATAGCTGAGAGGATCCAAAACAACGATAACTGTTTGTTCTTCTTCCCTCTGATTGTTTAATTACCTCCTTGCGATCCCTCCTTCGCCGAGAAGTTTTGTGTCGGTTGGCCGCGGCTGCACTCCCGCACCGCCGGTTTATTTTTCCTGAGTCATCAGTGCATTTTTTCCCGCTCGGAGTTAAAACACATTTCTTAATAAGCTCCGTGGAAATGTTTCATCTGGCAGACGGGGGGCTGATCTCTCTCTCCACCCCGAATTTCTCCGCCCCGGCTCGTCCTCGGCCCTTCGCAAAGGTGCGCTCGCGACGACCGGCCGCTGCATATTTTCGATGTGATCCTATTTCGTTCATTTCCTGCTCGGGCTGGGAACAGGTTTGCGGTTTTTTCGGACCCTCCCGTTTTCACTTCCTGCGCGCGCCAGATAAAGACGCCGAGTGAGAATTTGACAGGTTTTGTTCCGAAAAATGGGAAACGGGATGATTTGAGGTCTTTGGCTTTTAGTCTTGCTTCCCTCCTTTTTTATGTTATCTGTTATTCTCTTGTTCCTATGCAGGCTCTCAGCACTGCATTGCATAAAGCTTCTATGTGGGTTTTATCAGGATAGTAGTTGGAAATTAAACGTATGCTGTATTAGCAGAGAGGCTGAAAACCAAGGAAGCTCTAAAATCAGGCCTGCAACAGTATTGGTATTTTTAATATTGACGCTCATGACAAGCATGCTAGCCATTAGCTTTTTCAGAAAAAATGGATGTGAATAATTACCTGCGCTTTCATTGCAAAGTCCTTGAAATTGTGAAATAAATCCACTGCTGCAGCTCAGGGTGTTTTCAGTCATTTTTCAACCCTTTGTTTTCTACAGCCACCCTGCTGTTGCATCCATTCCTCGCAATCGCAATTCCGCTCGGGGAATCTGCGGCGACAACGGCGAGCGTCGCAGATTGCGTTCTTGCGTTTTGCTCGGTAACAAGCGACGTTGAGGCGCGAGGCTCGCCAGCGGCAGGTTGGCACCCACTCAGCCCGGCTAACATGATCCGCATCCTCCTCCACGGGGGTGCTGGTGGTGGTGGAAGTGTGTGTGTGTGTGTGTGTGTGTGTGATGGGTGCTTGGAGGTGGAATCTGCTCCACGCTCTGCTCTATTTATGGATGCAAAGTAAAACGACACTTCTCCCTCGAACCCCTCTTATCTGTGAGGAAGAACGTGGAGGAGAGCGATGGATGCGCGAATGATGGAGCGGGACAAAGTGATGGACGAGCCGGTAGCGCTTCGTTTGACACAACTCAATCCTGCCCCCCCACCCCCACCCCACCGCCACCGACATCCCAAAATACACCCGGAGCTCCTCGCTTTCCTTCAGGAAACCTCTCGCTGGACGTTTTCTCCCATTTGTGTGGCAAATTCTTCTCCTTCTGCACAATTTATCACCGTTTACGTTGGAAAGTCCGTTGAGTCTCTGCTTGAAGCCTCACCTGTTGGGTGAAAACACTCTAAACACAACAACCCATGTCCTTACTAACTTGTCATCCATCTTTTATTCTCTGCTGAATTCCCCGAGTTGTTCCGAATTTCCGCTCTGACGTAAAAACCCCACCATGTTTTTCCTGCCCCCTCCCGCCCCGCCCCCGCCCCTACCGCACCCCTCGAGCGTCCGTCAACGCCTTCGCCGGGGCAGAACAACGTGTGAAAGAGGTGGCGGCGCGCAGTTTCCCTGACAGGAGCCTTTTTGTTTTCGACCGAGTCTCCTTTCAAGCGAGCGGGATTTCCTCCTATATCCCACTGCACCCATTGAACAGCGACAGCACAGGGGGTGGGAGGTATTTGCTGGGCGGGGCCCTGACACGCCGCCTCGTCCGTCTGGAAGTCAGGCTTTCACTCAGCCCCCTGAATAAAAATGGCACTTTCCGCCGGGGACTCGGGAGGGTTTTTTTGGCGCGGGGCAGCAGTCGCAAATTGCGATGAGCTTCCGTTCGTTTTCTTTTCCTGCTTTTTTCTGTTCCAGTCCAGCAGTCGGGAGTTACTGGCTGCGATGGCTGGACCCCGGACAGAGGCGCAGCCCGGCTCACCGGGAGTTTTTTTTTTTCCCCCGGGATTAAAACACGCCGCATTTAAATACCGTTATCCCGCCGCTTTTTTATTTAAAATACAAGAAGAAAAAAAAAAACAGTAGGATTCGCTTACATGTGTCTCCTTGAAAAAAAAGCCACTTTTTTATTGAGTAATAAATCAGCTCTGAAGAGCGCCTGTCTTTATTTGTCAGGGCTTGAATTTCAAATCTGCATTCATGTTCCAGAAACGGCCGAGACAGTATTTACACAACATGCGGCCTTCACACACATTACCATAAAATCGGCCGTACAGGCAGCAGGAAACGGCATAAATCCACCACTCCTGGCTGCCTCTGTGTCCCGGACCTCGCGTTGCTTTATGCTCGTGACTTGGCGAAGCGGAGGAGTGATGTTCTGCTTTCAGCTTCCATTCCTCCGCGCCTGTCTGCAATCAGATGCTTAGCACAGGCAATAAAAAAGCAATCATGCAGACGTCCCAATGAGCGACGGCGCCTCGGCCGCGTCCAACTGCTCCTTCTTACCGTGTCGTCCAACGGCGCAGTCAAGGTGAGGCGCTGTTGAGTTTTCGATTTAAGGCCGTCATTTGCGATTTCCCTCAAGATACGTCTGAAAAACCACCTCACGAGAGCGTCAAAACCTTTCAGCCATATTTGAGAGGTTTTTCGAAGTTTAACTATTTCCATTGCCAGTTTTTTATTGCGATATTTAGGTTTTGCGCACTTCTAGGGGTAACGGAAACACTGCAAATGCGTGTTTCTCAAAGTGGTGCCCCCCCTGCCCCGCGGGGGGCGCAGAGTCACGTCTGGGGGGGGGCGCGAAACACCGGGCGGGAGGGAGACGGGGCGCCCGGGGGGAACGAATGTTTTCACGTGGGAACGTTTTCCACGGCGGAACAATTAAGAAAAAGTGTTCAGTAGGTTGTAGCCAAGAAAAACGCTGCTCAGGTACACAGGATGGACAAATATTTGACAGGGACGAAAAGAAGAATTCAGGAGTCCGGCGGTGGCCACTGTTCTTCGTTGTTGGCCACTTTTGGCTGTAGAATCGTTCCGCGAGTAGCTGCGGAACGATGGTGTCGTTCACGCCAGACTTGAAGCGGGGTGCACCTCCGCGGCCGGCTCGCACCGCGCAGCGATCGTTTCGCCGTCTGCTCTATTTTCTTTCTAATGCGCGAGCCGCGAGCGAAAAAGCCAGAGGACAATGAACGGATTTCCAGCGCTGATAGAGGGGAATCAAACATATCATGAAAAATGTTCTTCCTCCAAGGTGGGGCGTGACAGAAAAGGTTTGAGAACCACTGGGCTAACGTCTCATGGTATTGCCGTGAAATATAAGACAGACACATTTTTGATTTTTAAATCGTCTTGTTTTTTTTTGTTTTTTTTGCGCTACTGCCATGCCAAGTACCAACAATGACAACTTGAGTGTGTGGGTGACTGTGCGCCAAAACAACATTTTGTCACACTGAAGAGTCTGAGGAGCGATTCTCGGCGCGGCCCGTCCAAAGCGCCGCTCTGCAGGCTTCTCTAAACCCCACGGTTGGGTTTCGCTCCGGTGCCACTTCCTCCTGTGCCCGTCCGTCCTGCGCTGACGATTTATGTGCACGCCGTTTGCCCAGAAGCACCTCTTTTTTTCCCTCTCTCTCTCCCCGGAGGCCGTCACACAGACTGATGTATTCACCTAGCGCCCTCCCCTACCTCCCCCCACTGCTCCCCCTTCCCCTCCCTCTCAAAGCTTTATGATGGAAACTGATACAAACGCTGTGATAGGGTTTCGGGATAAATTATTCACGCTTCCAATGCTTTCTGCTGCCTCCTCCTCCGCCGCCGCTCCACCTCCTCCTCCTCCTCCTCCTCCTCCTGCTGCTGCTGCCGCTCCGCTTCTCAGAGGACGTCCATCCGACAAATGGCCCCTTTTTTTAGAAGCCAGCATCCCTTTTAATTGATCCGCCCGCAAAGACAATACACGTGCGGCGGCGGGAGCGCGGGGGAGGGGTTATTTGCGCGCTCGAAAGAAAGTTTCAGACATACGTGTGCGTGCGTGTGCGTGCGTGCGTGCGCGCTCTTGGCAGACCGTACCGCGGGGCATTAGGTGCCTCAAGATTTACTGTCTGGTAAATGAAATGGCTGTCCATCGGGCTGCAGAGGCGGCACATCAACGGAGGCCCGGGGCCCTAATGCTTCTACCATCTGCCAGGATAGACCTTTAATTGAAAAGAATTTTGTGCAGCGAGGAGGGGAGACGAGCCGGGCCGAGACTCGCGAGTCCCCCAAGAGGGAGAAGTAATGAAAAGAAAATAACTTCTCTCCTCTTTAGTGCCTATGGAAGCCATAAAGAATAACAGGACGCGGCGATATAACAGACACGCCGGGCCGCCGTATGCGAGTGGGTGAATAACTTTCATATTAGAGCCAACCATCTGCTAAGACAGTTCTTCTGGAAGCTCGGGAGCCAATTGGATTAAGCGTTCCGGCCACTTCGAGTCGGGGGCCGCGGCTGTTTTTCGGACTCCCTTTTCTGGTGGCAGTTCATAAAGCAGCGCTTTGTCAGATTTATTCAGCCATGAAAGATGTGTTTTTGCTTTCCGGCGTCGGCCGCTCCCCGGCTGCTCCCACGGCGAGAAAAAAAAAAGGTGGGATTTTTTTATTTTTTTTTTCGTAAAACAAACAGGAGGGGACGGCAGACATCCTGGAGGCCATTGTGGAGAGCGCTGATGAGTCTAGCAGGGCCGAAGGGGCGGAATAACAGCCGCCGCCTTTTAATGTGGCTTTCACCTTCGCGGTCCAGCCGAGGAGGAGGAAGCCGCTCCGCTCCGTCCGCCTGGCCGCCTTTTCAGCCAGCGACAGCCCGTCCGTCTAATTAGCCGACACTTTAATAGTTTCCCCGCGAGGGCGAGCGAGATGAGGTGCCAATTAGGTGCACCTGCATTTTTGAACAAAACGAGGAAGAGATCAGAGGCCACGTTGACGCGACACGGTGGTCAGAGGGAGGAAAAACAAGACGTTTCACGCCAAAGATGTAGATTTACACAAGCAGTCAGAAGTTTGGACACAACTTTTTACATAGATTCTCACTTGAGGGATCAAAACAATGAATGAACGTAACGTGTATTTATGGTATTATCTAGGAGACAAAAACTCAAAAACATGACTCAAAAACATTTAATATTTCGATTTCTTCAAAATAGCCAACCTTCATATTTCATTTAGAATGATTTAACAATGTTTTCTTTGCTAGGTAACTTCATATATATTGCTCATATATTTGATGTCTTCAATATGTATCTATTCATGAGAAGGCGTGTCCAAACTTCAAGGTTCAGGGTCAATTTTTCTCAAAAATATACAGCACACAAAGAAAAAGTCGAAATGTCGGTTCCCTGCTGTCATGAATAATAATAATAATAAAAAATATGACTGGTAGTGCAGTTGAATTGGAAATCATCCCGGGAAACTGGGAAATGTGGGAAGTGCTGGGGAAGATGTTGGAAAACGGAAATGGTTCATTAGCGGAGCCAGACTTGGCCCGACTTGACGTGGCCTCTTCGCCGGGCGGGAGCGAACGCATCCTTGAACTTTCTTTCTTCTGATATTTTTTTTTTCTCTCTCTCCCGTCCCAGTTCCCGCGCACCAGGCCGGCGGCCACGCTGCTTCCTCCGCTCCGGATGAGGTCACCGGCTGAGCGGCTCTGCGCCGCCCCCGAGGAGTCGCCCACGCCCAAGGTAAACAGATACAGATACTTTAGGTAAACTGAAAAGAAAAAGCCGGACCGAGGCCACATCAACGGCAGATGCTGCGCTCCAGTAAGATGGAATAATGATAATAATAATAATAACACGGGGTAATAATGACAATTTGGGGGGGGGGAGAATTGGAAAAAAATCAGCAGCTGCTGAAATTAGGCCCCTGGATTGGAGCGCACGTCAAATGCCTCTTGAGTGTGTTTTGGCGTCGGCTGCATTTTCACCCGACGTCACATCACGTGTCCCTGTGTGAGAGCTGAGAAATGAGAGTGAAGGCAGCCGCTCAGTCTGCACACACACACACACACACACACACACACACACACACACACACACTCTAATATTTTGGTCCGCCGTGCCCAAAATGTGTCCGCGTCCTCGAGACAGCTCAGCCGCTTCAATTTTATTTTTAACTATATTCCAGATTCTGGCTTTTTTTTTTTTTTTTTTTTGTCGGAATCGTCAGCCTTCGTCAAAGTGGAAATAAGCTGCCGGCTGGAAACCAGGAAGAGAGAACGAAACCCGATCGGTTCCCAGTCACGTAGGCAAGCGCGGCGAGCAAACGTGCACGTGGGCAGAGGCGTTTTGTTAAAACAATAGCCAGGAATAGACGGAAGGCCTAGGGCGGCGCGCGTGCACGTACGCGCAGCGCGCGCGTGCGTGTTCACGCCGAAGGGGTCACGGCCCGTCCGCCGACACGGAGCCCCGTCAGATCGGGTGACGGCACTTCATAATATTGACACGTTCGCAGCACGAGGCGCGGCCTCTCCATGGGTCGGCGCGGCGGTGATATACTGGACGCACCTGACGCGTCACAGGCTAATTCGGCGAGCCGCCAGGCGGCGCGGAAAAAAGCCACATGGACGTGAGATATTCCGACTGCGACTGTCGGAAATGGCGCTGATGCTGTGAACACGAGGCGTGTTTGGGGGCGCGAGGAGGGGGCTGCTTTGCAAAACATGCACAAATTTGAAAAACTAACCCGAAAATGCATATTCTTATTCATTTCAAAGGCTTTGTCACTTGTTGAAAACTGACAAAATTAATAAAAACTATTAATAGTTGGTGAGAATAACGGGGATATTTAAGATACGCGTAAAAATAATCAAAGCTATGTTTATAAAATAAAATACCTTACTGCTAATAATAATAATTATAATGGTAAATCTGCTGTGATTAACATTCTCGGCAAAAGTTGACAGATCAGATTCAAAAAGCCTTGTTTTCACATCTTCAATGCCAGTGTCGGTGCCTCCTGACTTGTGATCTGCTGAAGAATAAGGTTGCGACCACTATACTGTCCTGACTCTGTTTATGTTTCATTTTAGTTTGTTTGCTTTGTTTGCTTCGTCCTGCTCTTTATTTTATAATGTTGTGTTGATGTTTTATATTTTTGGACCGGCTTTTGGTGCATCGCAAGGTGTTTCTCCAATCTCAATAAACTTCGACATCAACAGATGTATTTTCAACAGTGATTCAAGTTCAAGTTATGTGTGTATTAGAACATTCAACCTTGATAATTGATAATATGGAGTCGGTCTTCTCTGTGTTTTTACATCCGAGCCGTCATGTTTGTCCTCTCGGGGAAAAAAAAATCCCAAAAATCACATGACCTCAGAAGCCGTCGGCGCCTGACGGAGCGGCCAAGTGGGGCAATTATGATGTTGACAGGCCCGAGATGATTCGCGCTGGGCTCCCAGCCCCTAATTATGTGCGCGAGCTGAAGTGGCCTCGGCCAAAGCCGGCGTCTGTTTCTCCGCTCTCCTCCTCCTCCTCCTCCTCTTCGCCGTTCTTACACAAACACGCCAGTCAGACGTCAATAGGAAGCGTCTCTGTTTTGGCGCTGACCGACCCTTCGGCCCACCTGCGCCCGCCCACCGCAGCCGTTTAGCCGTAATAGCCGGCAAAAACACCTACCATGACATCATAACCCCCGCCATCGCTCGCCCCCTCCCTCCTCCACGCCGCACGCAGCTTGATGGACAGGCTCGGACAAGCGCGCCGATAATGGGAGTAGGAAGGCGCGACAAACACGAGTGCATGTGTGTTTTGGCGAGCAGGAAGGAAGGAGGAGGAGATGGCGCAGAAGGGGTGGAGGTGGAGCGGGTGGAGGAGGGGCTATTATGTGGCCCTGAGATGGATGGCGCGCTCCAGCTGGCAGCGGGGCCCAAAGCTGGCATGACAGAATGTGACAGAGGATCCGCAGAGCGGGGACTCGGGGAATCCCGACACAATAATGCTGATGGCAGGAGCTAAAGCCCCCAGATTTAATCACGGCCAGAGAGCCCACCTGCCAATACGCAATTACACAATGGATATCAGTGGCATAACGCTGAGCTCAACCACTCCCCACCCCCGCCACCCCTCCACAACAACCTCCAGCGTAAGCAGCAGAGTTTCCAGGCCCAGCTGTCAGCCAGTCAGTCAGTCATTCAGTCAGTCATTCAGTCAGTCACTCACTCACTCACCACGGCTCACTCAGCTCGCAGCTCGCCGTGGCCGCGGCGCGTGAAGAGCGTCTGACGGTCACGGCCGAGGGATTCCGACTCCGTATGAAAAGGAGGGAAGAAGCCCGATTAAAGTCAAAGCAGGCAGCTGATTGACAGCGTTGAAGTCTTGCAGGGATCCTCAGTGCGAACGTGTCCACTTGGAAAGCCTGTTAGTTCCCCTTTCAAATGAATGGTGCCACACTTGCATTTGTGGGGTGAGACAAATCTTCTGAGTCAAACAGCTTCTTCTGCTGTTTTTTTTTTTTTTTTTTTTTTTGAGCTTCTGGTAACCACAGGCGCCTGATTGGCAGCACCTGTGATAGTGGATTGTGCTACGGTGTTTATCAGCTGTTTGTTTTAATCCAGGACTGGAAGCTGATTTTTTTTTTTTCATTTTCTGGGCTGACAGCGTATTGCACATTTTATTGTTCCAAAACACCATGAATGTCGGTACTTTACATTATATGGGACCAAAAAAAACAAAACAAAAACAATAAAACCCCCAAAACATCAGCAAATGTCTTCATAATTGCTAATTATTTCCCTGGTTTTTGAGGTCGGAGGATATATAATTCCAAATCAAACATGTACATGTTCATTAAGATGATCCTGACCAACGTGAGCATCTGCGTCCCGAGGTCTGCTTTTCTTTTTTTTTTTTCGGCGCCGACTCATTCCTGGGGAGCGAGCTGCCAGGTTCTGAACCGCAAAACAAGCCTGAACAAACATTCGTCTGCACTCCCCCACCCTCCTCACCCTCCCGGGCCGCTCGTCAGAAACCGAATCGCCGCGAGCCTCCCCATCGTGTGATGGCACTTGTCAGGCCCGCGGACGGAGCGCGCTCTCTGATTCTAACCAGAGCCCCCTTCCTCTCGCCCGTTCCAGCCGCTGCCCTTGCTCTCAATCACCCGTAATCACGCACGTGGGCGCGCGCGCAAGGTCCCATCCCCCCCGTCGCCTCCCCCCACAACCCCGCACCCCTCCACCGTCAGGTCGGAGCGCGCTGCCCGGACTTGACAGGTAGCGGTCCTGCGGTCGGGAGACCAATCAGCGTCTGAAAAAACTGTTTACATTGGACTCTCAGGTGCCTCGGCGCAGATTGCTTGACCACAATTAAGATCTCTGGGAACGAGAGCGAATGGGGGGACTCTCTCTCACACACACACACACACACACACACTTGTGACTCCTCGAACCGTGGCAGTTTTTTGCAAAATAAAAGCGATATTTCTAAAATTTCGACAAAGTGCAATTAATTGCGATTTGCAGGTGTTTCCATTGAATGGTGTGAAGCGCAAAAGCCGTAATTCTCGTAACATCTCGTCCCGCTGCTTTTGTTTGTGTGTTTATATTTTTCTCTTTGATTGCTTGTAAAAAATATTCCGTCTCCTCCTCCGTCCAAACGTAACGCGTCATTTTCACCTGAAGTGAATTGGTCACGTGACCCCGTACGTCACGTCCGCTGACGTGTAAATGCGAACAAAGTTTTTCCATGATACTTTTGCGATATACCTCTATATCGATGCGTCTGAAAAACCACCTCACGAGAGCGTCAAAACCTTTTAGCCATATTTGAGAGTTTTTTTTGTTGCGATATTTAGGTTCCGCGCAATTTTAGGGGTAACGAAAACGCGGCTTCTGACGCAAAGCGCTGGTTTTCCGAAGGCCCCGCGCCGTAATGGGACGGATGGCTGTGACTCCTGAATGTATTTACGTGTTTACGCTCACAGTTTCCATCTGTTGTTTCTGGAACAATCAGCGGCAGGGTCCGGAGGAGTAGGGTCGGGGGGGGGGGGCGGGAGCCAGCAGTAAGTCGCGCTCAACTTGGGTTTCATGATTGGGGAGGCTGGGCCTGATTACGCCTCGGGTCGGCAGAATGTTGGGGGAGTAGCTGGTGTTGTTTCCTTCAAGGTTTTCTGACGCCGGCGCTGCAGTCGCGAGGTTCAAACTACTGTGGTCGAAAAAAAGAGATCTTCAATGTTGCGGATTATAATCAAGATTGTTTTTCTCGGCATGACATCACTGCGACAGTTATAAAATAAACAAGGGCGAGGGCATCAATGTTTCTAAATCCCCAAAAACTCCAGAGATGACTGATAGCTTGCTGTCGGACCTTGCAAGTGTTTGGAAGGCGCTGAAGTAACTGAGCTGGTTCGGAGGGAGGATTGAGAGGCAGCAGCTGTGTGTCTGAGCTCTTTGTGACATCACAAAGTGATGCCTTCCGGTGTCGTGTGCGTGTGTGTTTGAGGACGCTCTGAGAAGCAGATGAAGCAAAACAATCTGGGTGGACTTTTATCACTTTTTCATTGAAATTTCTATGCATAAACGACTGTTGAAAAGTTTGGGGTCACTGACTCATTTCTGCATTGAAATCCATGAAACCAGCTTCGCCAAATAATCTTCCGGAATGCTCCAAGAACTCTGGTGCAGAGTTTTCATTTTAGATAATGAATATCAAGTGTATCGCCATTTTTATTAAATTAATTGCCAAGAAAACATTAGCTTTGTGTGCGAAAGAAGGATGCATCCTACAAAGGAAGGACGCATCCTACAAAGGAAGGATGCATCCTACAAAAGAAGGATGCAAAGGAAGGATGCATCCTACAAAGGAAGGATGCATCCTACAAAAGAAGGATGCATCCTACAAAGGAAGGATGCATCCTACAAAAGAAGGATGCATCCTACAAAAAGAAGGATGCATCCTACAAAAGAAGGATGCATCCTACAAAAAGAAGGATGCATCCTACAAAAGAAGGATGCATCCTACAAAAGAAGGATGCATCCTACAAAAGAAGGATGCATCCTACAAAAGAAGGATGCATCCTACAAAGGAAGGATGCATCCTACAAAAAGAAGGATGCATCCTACAAAAGAAGGATGCATCCTACAAAGGAAGGATGCATCCTACAAAAGAAGGATGCATCCTACAAAAAGAAGGATGCATCCTACAAAGGAAGGACGCAAAGGAAGGATGCATCCTACAAAGGAAGGATGCATCCTACAAAGAAGGATGCATCCTACAAAAAGAAGGATGCATCCTACAAAAGAAGGATGCATCCTACAAAAGAAGGATGCATCCTGTTAAAAGAAGGATGCATCCTACAAAAGAAGGATGCATCCTACAAAAGAAGGATGCATCCTACAAAAGAAGGATGCATCCTACAAAAGAAGGATGCATCCTACAAAAAGAAGGATGCATCCTACAAAGGAAGGATGCATCCTACATAAAAGAAGGATGCATCCTACAAAGAAGGATGCATCCTACAGAAGGATGCAAGAAGGATGCATCATAAAAAAGGATGCATCCTAAAAAGAAGGATGCATCCACAAAAGAAGGATGCATCCTACAAAGAAGGATGCATCCTACACAAAGAAGGATGCATCCTACAAAAGAAGGATGCATCCTAAAAGAAGGATGCATCCACAAAGAAGGATGCATTCCTTTGTAGGATCCATCCTTTGAAGGATGCATCCTACAAAAAGAAGGATGCATCCTACTTTTGAAGGATGCATCCTACTGTAGGATGCAAGAAGGATGCATCCTCTTTGTAGGATGCATCCTTCTTTGTAGGATGCATCCCTAGGATGCATCCTCTTTGTAGGATGCATCCTTCCTTTTTAGGATGCATCCTTCCTTTGTAGGATGCATCCTTCCTTCTTTGTAGGATGCATCCTTCTTTTGTAGGATGCATCCTTCTTTGTAGGATCTTCTTTTGTAGGATGCATCCTTCTTTGTAGGATGCATCCTTCTTTTGTAGGATGCATCCTTCTTTTGTAGGATGCATCCTTCTTTGTAGGATGCATCCTTCTTTGTAGGATGCATCCTTTCTTTTGTAGGATGCATCCTTCTTTTTTGTAGGATGCATCCTTCTTTGTAGGATGCATCCTTCTTTGTAGGATGCATCCTTCTTTGTAGGATGCATCCTTCTTTGTAGGATGCATCCTTCTCTTTGTAGGATGCATCCTTCTTTGTAGGATGCATCCTTCATCCTTTGTAGGATGCATCCTTCTTTCGCACACAAAGCTAATGTTTTCTTGGCAATTAATTTAATAAAATGGCGTATACACTTGATATTCATTATCTAAAATGAAAACTCTGCACCAGAGTTCTTGGAGCATTCCGGAAGATTATTTGGCGAAGCTGGTTTCATGGATTTCAATGCAGAAATGAGTCAGTGACCCCAAACTTTTCAACAGTCGTTTATGCATAGAAATTTCAATGAAAAAGTGATAAAAGTCCACCCAGATTGTTTTGCTTCATCTGCTTCTCAGAGCGTCCTCAAACACACACGCACACGACACCGGAAGGCATCACTTTGTGATGTCACAAAGAGCTCAGACACACAGCTGCTGCCTCTCAATCCTCCCTCCGAACCAGCTCAGTTACTTCAGCGCCTTCCAAACACTTGCAAGGTCCGACAGCAAGCTATCAGTCATCTCTGGAGTTTTTGGGGATTTAGAAACATTGATGCCCTCGCCCCTTTTTGTAGGATGCATCCTTTTTTGTAGGATGCATCTTTTTTGTAGGATGCATCCTACAAAAGAAGGATGCATCCTACAAAGGAAGGACGCAAAGGAAGGATGCATCCTACAAAGGAAGGACGCATCCTACAAAAGAAGGATGCATCCTACAAAAAAAGGATGCAAAGGAAGGATGCATCCTACAAAGGAAGGATGCATCCTACCAAGGAAGGACGCATCCTACAAAGGAAGGATGCGTCCTACAAAGGAAGGACGCAAAGGAAGGACGCATCCTACAAAGGAACGTGGGACAAACTGGGCCCTTTACCATTGACATATATTTTATATTTATTTTATTTATTTTATTTATTTTATTATATTTTTTATATATATATATATATTTTGTGTCTTCAGTATGTTTCTACGGTGTAGAAAGTTGTAAGGATAAAGAAGAAACAGCTGTGTCCAAACTTTTGACTGGTAGTGTGTATATTTATATATATATATATATATATATATATATATATATATATATATATATATATATATATATATATATATATATATATATATATATTACTTCCTTAAAGGTCATGTGTGACCTTTAAGGAGATTATTTAAGTTAATTAGTGACAAAATGTCAAGTCTACAAAGATCTTATCGGGCTATCAACGAATCAGCTGCCTTTAAACAGAGGCGAACGCCAAATAATCATTTAGGAGTCCAAAGAAAACTATTACTACCAAGAAGCAAAGCTGAGCTTCCACCCCTCGAGGACAAAATGTGAGCCCGAAGAGAGAGAGCGAGGGGTCACGCCGACGACTGTGTGGACAGAGGGGGGGGGGGAAAGAAAGCAAAGAAACACAGGCGGGATGAAAGGACGTGTCGGTCCCTCGGTGACGAGGCTGCAGACGTAGCGGGTCCCGGCGTCGGCCTGGAACCGGCGTCGGGTTTCCGCCGCGCCGGAAGTGGCGCGTTTCCCCTGGCGACAGGCTCTTCCTGCAAAATAAAGAAATCATTAGAAAGATGACAGCTGGGGCCGACCCCGCTTAAAGCCCGGGGGGGATGGTTGGGGGGGGCGGCCTCGGAGAACTGCCACCTAGCATTAGGCGGCCGCGCTCGGCTTCGCCATGGAGGTAAACAACGGCGCCCGAGCCCAATGTTGATTTTGTTGACGAAAAATTTTTGTCGTAGTTATCGTCAACAACCTTTTTTCTGACTAAAACAAGACGATAGCTAGATAAAGATTAATTCACAAGGACTAAGACGATGACAGGATTCATTGACATTTTAGTCGATGAATAAAAACAAGAATGTCTGCCAGAGAGGAGAACCAATCAGAGCTCACAATTTAGAAAGTGGCGGGTGGAGCTGGGAAGAAAAACCAATCAGAGCAACGTGATCAGGAAGTTACGTAGTGCGTGCACACAGATTATCAGGTACAGGCTAGTCTGAGACCAAATGTCAACACTGGGGAGGAAGAGGCGACAGGACAATTTGGATGCACGTTACATTTGATATGTAAGAAAATAAAACACACAAAGATATCAGGAATCGACTTAATCTACTGTCATTTTAGTCGACTAAAATGATTAGGATATTTCGTCAGCTAAAAGTTGACTAAACTAAAACAATTTAGACGATTAAATTATGAGTAAAACTAAATCAAATTTTGCTGTCAAAATTGACCCTGTTTGCGTCGCCTTTCTACTTTTTCTCCTTCTATCTGTCGTCCCAGTCGACACTCGGCCCCTTCCTCCCTCCCTCACAACACGTCCTCCACCTCCATTCATTTTGACCCTGGAGGTCATCGGGAGATCAGGGCGGTGGTGGTGGGGTTGGGGTTGGGGGGGTCGGAAGGGAAGCGATGTCAAGGGTTGGTCAACAAACTGGGGGAATATTCTGACTCGTGAAATCCAAATCATGCGTGCCGAGTCTGAAGGCTCAGGGGGAAGTTGAGTTGAGGGGGTTTCGCGGGCACTCGTGCGCTGACCCCCCCGCCTCCGGGCCAATCACGGCGGCGTGTGGCAGGCGGCCGCACGGCCTTCTGGGAGACGCATACCAGACCAGCCTCCCGACAAAAAAAAAAAAAAAGAAAAAGTCCTCAGCAAAGCGTTTCCTTCCAAAAGAGACGTCGCTTACCTCCATCTGCCAGACGCAGCCAAAGAGCCGCAGGACTTAGGGGCGGCATTAAGAGAGCTCACCCGGAAAACCATCAGCGCTCGGCCGGGGCTGAAGCGATTACGCTGCGAGGAAGATATTCTCCGGCCTGATCCCCCGAGCGATCGCCTCATCTTGCGCTTAAAGGGGGATGAATAACGGATGGTGGCGCTTCGGGAGCAAAAACTCGCTGTTCTTTCAACAAGGGCTCTGATAATTGCAGACAGTGACTCATCCCCTCTTCATGTCTCACGCGCTTTTCAGTCAAAGGTATCGAAGGCAAAGTGATGAGATGCCGGTGACATTTTCTTTTTGAAAATATTGGAATCTAGTTTGTGCAACGGACACTATGGGGCTTTTGGAGAAGCGCGCAAAGTTTGCGCTTTATTTTTCATCGTGCACCCTGTGTGTGTGTGTCTGTGTGTGTGAGCGCGCCGTCATAAACACGACGCGGCCTCGCCGGCACCTCCAGGTGCTGCGGCTCCGTTGCCGTGGCGATTAGGGCTGACAGAGGTTAACACCTGCTTGCGCTCACTCATGGAGATTAATGTGGGCCGCTCAAACGGCACACACGCGCAAACGGCACAGCATGCACTCACACTAGAGACCCCCCCCCCTCCACCAACCAACCCCTTAATGGGGACTGATAAAAGACAGGCTCCATATCTCACAGGCGCTTGGCCAGCCGCTCCCACGTGTTCCTGCATTTAGGGATGCAGCAGTAGCAGCAGCAGCAGCAGCATGACTAGGAAGCAGGACGCACAAACTACGCACACCCTGCGACACTGTGACAGAAGGTGGCTGCGTTTTTTTCCCTCTCTCCGCCGCTATCGAGTTACAAGGGCCGATGTCGGCGGGTCAGCGCGGCCGGCAGGGTAGACAGGCTTCCTCTGCTGTCTCTTTAAGAGGTGTTTTAAGGCAATAAGACGAAAAAGAAGAGAGGCAGGGCAGCCGTGAATCTGCGAGACAGGCAGGTAAAGTCATCCAGCCTGCGTTGCGACGGCCAGGAAGTGGCGTGAAAGCTGCAGCCGAGGCGCCGTGGATCGTCTCCAGCAGCGGCGGTGGCGGCGGCTTACTTCTGCTGAAAAGAGTTCTACCATCTGCGTCTGGCGCAGTGGCTCTTCTGCACTGAAACGCCCATCGTAGGATCTGGTGATTTCTCCACCCAGATCAATGGAATTTTGTTTTTTTTGTGCGTGCGCGGGCGCCCGTGTGTGTGGAAATAGCAATGGAGACCGAAGGCTTTTCCCAAAAACAGCTTCCCCCGCTACTCGGGATAATCCGCAGGCCTCCCCTGTCAACGCGTTGGATGAGTCGGCCTCTTCAAAATAAAACATCACCCCACTTGAGGGTCTGCTGATTGTCCAGGACAATCTTGACATGCTCGCTACTATGTACGACTTTGTCTAACACGAGTGGGGGAGGTCTGGTCATCGCCGTCCTCATTGATAACATCCTTCCATTGGCGTTTTCTGTCTCTCAGCTGGCGTTTCTGTCCCGCAGAGCCGGCTGTAAAACTCGGTAAGCCCGTTAACGACGAGGGGATGTGGAGGTGAGGCCGGTACCCTCTCCTCTCTCCCCGCTAAAAGTCCGCTGGTCAGGGCCAAATCGAGCACATGGGACTGTTTACTCGAGCTGTTACCGACTCACAGATAATCCAGCCCCTCTTTCCGCCGTCCGTTCCTATTAATAGCAATCGGAGCGGGCGATTCACCGGCGGCCGCTCTGTAGCTTTGTGCAAGCGCTTGTTTTACGGAACGATAAAGATGATGGTGGACGTGGATGTATTTAACAATTTAAAAATCATAAATAAAGCCAAATTTTATACCGTGCTGCAGTTTTAGAGACAGGAGTGTTTCCACAAAGTCCTTTGGTTTTCAATCATTCAAAATAAAAAAGACAGAACAAGCCCAAGTGACAGCGCTTCGAGCTGTTCGTCACACAGGTCTTGTCACGGATCCCTTTAGTCTTTTTTGGAACATCACCCGCTGGTTCACACCCGCTTTATTGGAACACTTCAGCTGATGCGAACAAAGACGGTGAAAGTTAAGGTGTAAAAATTTGCCCGCAAGGCAAAGGTGGGGGAACGCATTGTCTGGCCTCTCAATGCAAAAAAAGACAGAGTGAGAGGAGACGACAGTGGGAATCACCCCAAGGGGTCCAGGTGACGTGTCATTGTCGGTGTCACCCATTTAGGGACCGCCGCCGCCGTATCGGTGACATGGAAAAACGCTGCAGGCCGCCGGCGTGATCTCGGCGGGAAGGGAAGCAGTCCTCGGCGTTCCCAGCGCGGACAATGCGCGGCTTAAAGACGGGTTCGGCTTATTGTGCACGTTAAACGTTGCCCCTCTTTTGGCAAAGCGGGCGGAGGGTCTTTGTTTCTTCCTGGGAATTTCCACCTTGGAAAACAGGGTCAGGTGATTCTTCCTAGTTCGCTTTTCGAGGGCCGTGTGAAGACCACTGTGAAGCAGTGATGGATTCGGACCAATCGGCTTCCGTTTTAGACGAGATCCAACCAGGAAGTGACTGCTATGAAAACCTGCTGCTGTTGTGGCTGTTTTTCAGAAACACGTTTAATTTTGCCTCCTTAACGAGAACATTTTGGCGGAGCGTCTTCGATGATGCAGGGCTGCTAACATTGCCCCACTCAACAATAGGAAGCTTCAAGCTAGCTTTTGTGAAACTTGCACAACCAAACCCGATTGTGTGTCCCGTTGTTTGTTTTCACGCGTTCTGCATGCGCGCACGCCCTTCCAATCACTGTGGTCGCTGATGCATTTTCCTACCGTGAAGTATCGCAGTAATGGATCCATCTTGCAGTAATACTCCTTAATGGAAACAGGCTAATTACAACCGCAATTATCCACGTACCTTGACAAGGGATTAAATGTACAAAAAGCAGCAAAATGGGCAGGTGTGCCGTTTCAAGTATGACCGAACCGTGAAACCTTCGCGGCCCAAAAATAGGATTTTATTTAGATAAGAAATCAAGGGTCGGAGCAAAACGCTTTGTCACTCTCGATTTCGCATCAGCGGCTGGGGCTGGAGGGCGGCTGGTTTGAGTTGTGCCGGCCCCTCGGCTTCCAGGGAGGAAACAAAAACAAATATTTGCCTTGTGGTTTGTTGTGCTTTAATACGGCAGCGAGACCAGACGCAAAAATCAAACGCAGGAAGTAGCTGCAGCTCAAATCCCCCCCACAAAAAAACAAAAGGAAAGAAAAGAAAAGGATCAGTCTCTTCTTCTGAGGAAGATTTGTGATTTTGATTACTGCCCAGTTTGATTATTTGCGTTTTAATCCTTTTGATTACTCCAAGGCAGTGGAAACATGAGGTCTTTCTCCTCCTTTCTTTCTTTCTTTCTTTCTTTCTTTCTTTCTTAAGCCCCCAAAGCCTCTTGCTCTGAGATGATCCCTCTGGCACAAACTTCTGTAGAATCTCCGCAGGCTCTTACAGAAAACTTGCTTCCCCCCAAAACAACAACAACCGTAATCCCCCCCGCCCCCCGTCTCCGATGTGCGCAAAATTTCAAAGAAGGCCCGAGTCCAAAAATCGAATGGCGCGTTGTTATTAATAGCTTGGTGAGAGGTCTCGGTTAATGGCAGGTACAGTCAGACAGGGGGGCCACGGGGTGGCTGTGGCGGCGGAGGAGGGGCGACCGATTGTGAGCGAAGGCCCCGCCATCGTCACTCAGCGCCGGCCGCTCCGCGCTGTCGCTCAGCCTCGCCGGCTGCTAAAAATGAATCTCCAGTCGTGTCCTATTTTGGTGGGAGGGACAGCAGGTGACGCGCTGGGCCCGACATGTTCCCTCCTCCCCGCCACCACCACCCCTCCCCCACCTCCCTTGGGACTGTCAGCGAGTGCGGTGACAACATCGTTTTTTGGGTGGCGGAGGAGGGAGTTGGGGGGGGTTTCCCAAGATAAGGAGCGGAGATAAGGCCAAGAGCAAGGTAGATAAGATAATAATCAGATAATCAATATTCAGCAATTTATTTCTGTTTACATAGTTTGCCTAATCTTCTCTAGACTTCATGCATAATCAAATAATTTTAAAGAAATGTTGATTTTCAAATCCATATGAATACACGTGTGATTACAAAAGAATAACAAGAGAAGTTTAGATGCAGCTCACCGAGGTGCACCCATGTGGTCTTTGGGAGCTACCTGGTGGCCGCGGGCAGCATGTCGGTGACCCCCTGGCCTATAGGGCGCTCTAAAATGAATCCGCGTCGGGCAGCAAACAACAGCGGCCCTTCATGAGGAGGAGCTGTCCGTCTCGCTCTGCTGGCCCTTTGTTGACAAACGCTTCACCGGCGTGAAAATATTCCATTCAAATGAAGGCTTTGCATCCCGCGTTACCAGACAGAGAGAGGCACTGTCGAGGACGTCACAGCAGCGGGAGTGCTGGTTTTGAAACGAGTCGGGATGGGAGGATTTCACAGAGCTGGAAGACCAAACGGCACCAAGAAGAAGTTTTTCTTGTCCGCAGCAGACGCAGATGCAGATGCAGCTGCACACCTGGAAGTCTGCACCTGCCCCGCCTGCCTGTAAACTTGGCCCCCCGACCTGACATTTACATGCAGGTCACGTCCTATTCAAATGGCTCCATGTCTGCAGTGGAGCATTTCAAAACACACTGACCTGTGACGGTGCGGCAATTTGTATAAAGTCTCCGCAAAATGCGAAATAATCAAATTGAATACAAACCAAAAATCTCCTATTGTTTGCGCTGCGTAGCAGGAGCGTATGCAAGGTCCCGTCATGTGCAAAAGTCACATTAGAAGAACAATAGTCTGTCCGTGTCACCTTAAACAAATTGGTTGGAAAAAAAGAGAAATAGTCAACGTGACAGAGTTGGAATAGCAGTGATTCTTTTGTTTGTCTCTGTCAAAGGACACGTTTCTACAGGTTTTGCAAACCTAGTTGTCTGATCTCCTGTCTGCATCCAAACCTCTTCATTATTCTGAGCATGTGGACGATTATGAGGAGAGCAACATATACACGCAGGCAAATTAGAGTCTAATCGGGGGCGCTTAGATTTGAATACCGGCAGTCCTCGTCGGAGAGCAGCGTGGATCACATGGGGGCCGAGCGTGAAGTCAATTGTTCCACATCGCTGTGGAGCGGGTCCCTCGGTGTATTAATGCAGGGTTGTATATTATGCGCAATTAGGAGAGTTGATTTCCAGGGTTTCAAGGTAAAAAAAAGGCTCTGGAGGAAACCAAGAAATGACATCAAAATTACGAGAATTTTCGAAATATCGCTTTTATTTTGCGAAAAAAAAAACGTCTTGGAAACGCAGCTCCCGTGGAGGTGATCGCGATCCATGCGGCTGCCGTGGCTGCTCCCCGCAGATCTCTTTCCCAGAGGTATTCGATGGGGAGAGCCAAGTGGGGAGGAAGTGTGGGTCCACCCCCCCCACCAGCCCCAGCGTTAACAATGACTCCCCTCAGACCCCCCCACCCCACCCCACCCCGGCCCAGCAGACCCAGCCGACCCAGCCGACCCAGCCAGTCATGAAACACCGTGGAGATGTTATTGACCTCGAGGTTAACTCTCCTCAGGTAGAGCCGGGGAGATAATGGACAAAGAGCACTTCTTTTACAGGTGGAGTGACGCGGCGTATCCTCCCCTGCGAGCGGCTGCAGCAGCTCCTCTCGCATTGACAGATTTTCTAATTCACTGCAGATTCCCATAAAAGTGGGTGGCCGGGGCCCAGCCGGGGGCCACAACAGAGGGCCCATTCATGCTGGGTGGCATCCGGGGCCCCGGCCAAATTAACCTGGATTAATTTAAAAGAGCAAAAGGCCCTTACATCCGAATAAAATGAAGATCAATAAATGAAACGTCCGGGTCAGGATGTCAAGTTGCGGCGATGATCGACTGACGTGCGGAAAGCTCCGATCTTTGGCAGAGCGCTGGGGACGGGGAAAAAAAAAAGGAAAACGGGCAGGGGAGCTTTAATTACTTTATTCCGAGGGGGGGAGAAAAAAAAAAGCGCTGCCATGCGTCTCTCTTTACATGCTAGAGTTGCGCTCGTATAAACACGCTCACGTCAGAAAAGAATGCTCATTACTTTGCTCGTTGGGCTCTGGAATTAGTTACAGCAACAGGAAAGTCATCAAAGGAACCTTGGGGAGAATTTTCAACTTTGTTTGGACTCCACTCTGAGAATTATTATTGATTACATGATTTATGTCGTTTAGGATTTTCCAGTTGTTCCATTTTTTTTTTTTTTTTTTTTTTGAAGGACTTGTGAGTTTTTTTTTCCCCCCCGAACGCTGATTCATCCACCTGATGACGTGAAGTTGGTGCGGGTGGGAGAGGGGGGGGTGAGACGAAGACCTAAACCTGAACCAGCGTCACGTCACTCCACCGCGCGATCAATTATCCAGTGAGGGCGGCCTAGCGCGGAGGCCATCTCATCACGCGGCATTAATATGTAAACAGTGTCTGACTGGAGATGACATGCAGGACAATGGAAAAGCCTCCAAAGAAATGAGCGAGTGGCCCCGAGCTGGAGCTGTTAGCAGATTAAAGCCGCGCCAAGATTCAGGGACCCCAGTTCTTGAAGGGCAGCGTGAAAGGTGATACACGCCTTCAGTGTCCTTTCATTTAAATATATTCATACACTAGCAGTCAAAAGTTTGAACACACCCTATGAATTTAATGAATTTAATGATTTGGTGCAGATCAACAATCAGAAAGAATTTAGATTTGCATAATGATTTGTTTGCTCTCTATTTGCACATGGTGTGGCATCCACAGGACAAAAGAAAAGACTTGTTTATTTCGTGAGTGTTTCTAATTCAAAAAATAATAATAATAATCTAATTTCATTTTAATGTTGTCAATTAGAGTAGAGCATTTAATTCATTGTTTTTGTTTTTGTTTTTGATGCACTAATTGTCTCCAAATGAGATCAGCATGTATGTTTTTTTTTTAATTGTCATCATGCCACCACACATCTGTCCGAACATCATATATTTTTGCTTTGACTTCTGCAATCGGGCTTTTCGCTCTGCAGAATTTTAAAGTTTTCCAGGAGAGTGGTCCTCCGTAAATGAAATACCGGAACAGTGGCAGAGGCAGCCTTCACAAATACGCCAACAGGGTACTTCCTCAGATTAGCAGGGCTGTTTACACAGTCCCCTGGTAATCTGGGCCACAGGGGACATACCTGTACTGTGTCAGAGAGCGGGCTAGAGTTACACACCGCGGCCAGGCGGCCACAGCGGATCACACCAGAATAGTATCTGCAGGGGTCGGGGCGTGCCTGGCCCGGCTCCAGAGGGGGTTGGCACTGGGTAAAACTGGCCTGGGGTGGGTGTGTGGTGGAGCGAGGTGGTGGTGGTGGGAGGGGCTCTATGGTTGCCACCTTCACATCCTTCCTTCCTGTCCGAGAGGTTTTTTGTTTTTTCTTCTTTTGGCGGGGGGCGAAGACATACTTTGGTAATTGGCTCGTCTCCGGGTTTACAGGCAGTACTGTTGCTACACACCAGCGCGTACACACACACACACACACACAGGAAACTTTCAGTCAGGTAAGGGGGGAGGGGGGGGCAAGTGGTGCAGAAGTCTGGACAATGACAGTACACAGAGAATACTGGTGTTATTGTGCGCTGAGAGGAGAGCAGTTTTAATGGAGCCTAAAGCTGATGGACAGATAAGGAGAGAGTTACACACACACACACACACACACACACACACACTCGCACCCACACAGCTGTGCCAACTGATAACAATCTCTTTCTTCAAAAATAATGAAGTGGGCCCACAGGCACTATAAACTACCACAATACTGTTTCTATTTTTTCTATGTCTATCTAGAAATAGTTTTTATTTCATTTAAAATCAAGAATAGCTGCTACAAAAAATTATCATTTTTATCAGGCTGTATGTGAACGTGGAAGTGATGACCTCCCGCCCCCCTGATCCCTCCACTACCTCCCGGACAAGTTGATCAGTTCAGGGTTGGATGATGTCACAACCGGAGGACTCCACCCACAACTGGTGAGTTGGGGAGCGCCGCGTTTTACTTGTCTGCACGACACCGTTTTATCCATCCATCCAACCATTATCTAACCGTCCATCCATCTAACCAACCATCTAACATCCATCTAATGCCATGCAAGTCTATGGAGTCCTAGAGGCATGGGGCCACTTGCAGGTTCATCGGGATCCCTCAAGACACAGCCACGTCAAATTTGGGGCTTGTAGCTTCTAGCCCCAAATTTGGCGGTGGGGCATGAAAATTTTTCTTCCTCCAAGGTGGGGCGTGATAGAGAAAGTTTGAGAACCACTGATCTAACCACCAATCAACCATCCATCCATCTAACCATCCTACTCATTACAACAGCATAGAAAAAGCCTGTAATGCATCATAAGACAGCTGTAACAGCCTTAAACTCATTGTGAGATGCGTTGATTTATTATCTGTTTATTTATACATTTAAGTCACCATGCTGCCATTTGATGAAAAAGCCAAGCGTCCGCTCTGAGCAGGAGCTTCAAACGTCTTCCAGCGTAAATGCAATAAAAACAGAACGCTCGATTTACAGCGCGCCTATTGTTTCTATTTAACATGCCAGGCATTTGGAGGCCAGACTGGCAGAACAGACAAACTGCTAAAACAAAAAATGCAGATGAAAGATGCCTGGGCCCCTCCCCTTCCAATTTCGTTCTAACGGGCCGGGCTGGACGGGCGTGTTGGGCGGGGCGGCGGCGAGCAGCGAGGATGCTTCTGGAGTAAATCACTTGTGGAAAGGTGAAATGTGGCCTGCACGAGTCGCCCTAATCCGTGCCAGACATGTGCGGAACACGCCAGAGGAGCAGGTGCAAACAATTGAAGCAGCTGTCAGTGAGCTGCCATGATCTCTTTTGATATCTTAATTGTTAGTCAATCCGGGGGCAATTTTGGCAATGTTGCTGTCAGCCCCTGGACCTGCCCCCGGCCCGGCTCACATCTGTCAGAGGCCGGCCCGGGCCCTCACGCTGCTGCTGCTGCTGCTGCTGCTGCTGCTGCTGCTGCTGCTGCTGTCTCTCTCTCCTGTTCTCTCTGACGTGTCTCCGGGATGTGTGTGTGTCCAGCCCGTCCTGCATCTCTGAGGGAAATCGGGCCTGATTGCTGCCATTTCCGCTCACTTTGGCGGTTCGGGTCGGGGGTTGCGGGCTAATGCTGATAATTGCCACGTTTCAAAAACTACTGGATTTCGTCAGGCCTCCCACCCTATCCCTGTCCAGCCCGTCCAGACCCCCGCCCACCACCACCACCACCTCACCCCCTTCCCCGCACGGGGTTCAGAGTTCCTAAACATTGTGATTAGCATAAAAGCAGAGTGTACGTCAGTGTGGATTCGGCCTGCGGGGACGTGAGACTCTCCAGACGCCGGCCGCCGTTGGCTGATCGGCGGTTTTTCGCGGAGCAGCGAGCGATTGTTCCCTGCAAGAAAAAAAGAAAATATCAGCTGCAAAAAATCAAAGCGAAAGTGTCCCCGCCTTTTTTTTTTTTTTTCTTTTTTTTTTTCACGCGCACATTCACAGACAGCCGAGAGGCGTCGTTATAAAGAGATAACTCAGCGCGGCGTGACAGCGAGTGGCCCGGCTCTAGCCGTTCGACATGAGGTGAGGCCCCCCCACCCACCCCCCCAATCCTGACTGTAAGGCCCGCTCTGACCTGCGCCCCCGTGATTTATGCGGCCCCTGTAAGCGGGGGTCTATTTGAGGGCCCGCGGAGGAATGAAAGTGTTAGCGGCGAGCGTTGCGGGAAGGCGGGGTCGCTGCCGAGAGAGTTATGAGTTTTCTCAGCTGAGTGTCCCGGCTTCGGCTTTCTGACATTGTTTTCATCAGAGGGAAGGAGTAGTAAAAGCTTCTTTTTTTTTTTTTTTTTCTGCGGGGGGGCGGAGGGGGCATATGAAGATGCGGTGGGGGGGTGAAGGGGATGGGGTGGGGGCATGGAGCCTGCAGGCTTGAACTCCACAGCTGAACCACTGACCCCGGCCATCCATCAGTGCAGGGGTGTGACAGGGCAGGAGCAGGGGTATGCCGAGTGTGTGATGGGGAAAGAGACTGAAGGGCTATAATGGGCTTTGGGACACGGGTGGGAGGGGATGGTCACTCGGGACTTGAGGGGTATGGGGGGGGGCAGTGTACTGTATGAGGATGGAGCGACGCAGCCGATGATGCCTGCGACTGGAACAATGAAGTGTGTGTTGACTTGGAAGGTGACGACGCATTCGAGATAATCCGAATATGTGAAACTAACTTACTTTGTTTCTTTGGGGGTCATTTTTGGGGAGTCGCCTACGAATGCAATAGGAAACAATGGTACAGTGGTGAGTCTCAGTGTGATCGCACAAAATGAATAACGACTCTGTTGCTAAATAAGCAAAGTAACGGATCAACTTCACATTTTGCGCCAGAACGATGTGACAACAAAGCAGGGCAACAAAAAACACTGACGTGAACATCGTTTGCAATATGCTTTCTTACCTTTAGATGGGGCTAAATCTAACACAAGGTGCTTTAAAAAGCTTTAAAGTTTTTAAAACTGATATTTGATAATAATAATAATAATAATGATGCCTAAATTTATAGAAATGTAAACCCACGTTTTTTTATTAGCACAAAGTCCACTTGAATCAAAAACAAGCAAAAAAAACACAAATTTTTCCGTCTGTAATCCCATGTTTAAGTTTTGGCCCGAGCTCAACGCCAAACAGAACCCCTCCCCCCCGACTCGGGCCCCATACCGGGAGTCTTTCAGCTGTTGCCCAGGACTCACTGTCACTCGGCTGCACACAATGCGTGGCCAGTGAGTGAGTGAGTGAGTGGACTGGATCACATCCGTCCACCGAGGGGCTTTGGCCCCCAGCCAGACGGTCCTGGGGCCGGGAGGGGAAGGGGGTGGGGGGGTGAGGGGGGGACTTGGCCCCACCGTAGCACCCTGAAAGACCAAAGCAACTCTAATGGTTAAGTCTGAGTCGAAGCCATGAGAGCAGACGTGGAGGCTGGGGGACTTTTGGGACTCCGCAACACATATTCCAATTTCATTCGGGGCCAGAGACGGAGCCTTGTGTCTCCGGCATTAGCGGTTATTGGGGTGAGTGTGTTTGTCTGCTTGACACTGCGTAAAAGAGGGTTAATGCCGGCGGGAGGGGGGTGAGGGGGAGGGGCGGGGCCAGAGAGAGGGAGTGGAAGAGTTTGCTGGCCCTCCCTGTTAGGTTATGGCGCTGCCGCATGGACAAAATTCATGAGCAAGCGAAACCACTGTTTTAAATAGCAGGTATCTGGTGTCGGCGCGCCCCTGAGAGAGAGAGAGAGAGAGAGAGAGAGAGAGAGAGAGTGAGGCCTGCTCCATCAATATGTTCCTTTGCCCTTGTCCCGCTCCTGATATCTTTATCTTGTCAGGACCTCTCCGGTGCGTTCCACCTCAGTGGCTCCTCACGTCCTGTGCAGATGGGCTGCGCCTGCTGCTGCTGCTGCTGCTGCGTCCACTCTGGGACCTTCTGGACAGATGGGACGAAGGGGGGGGGGGGGGTAATGATGCTGCAGGCCCGAGCTGACGACAGCTTTATATCAACCTCGTAGTCTAAACATCAGCGGAGAACTATTAGCGCGTTTCCGGAAGACGTCCGCCGGGTTTTGGAAAAGCGAACTTTTGAAAAATGTCTTTGGAAGCTTAAAAGATAAAAAAAAAAAATGTTCAAAAATACTGAAGTGATTTGGTACAAATTGATGAGGCTTTAGTCTCCACGTCCATCCAAACATTTGTGCATTAGCTCTGAATTAAAAAATTTAAAAAAACGACCACCTCATAGAGCGCAATAAATTTATTATGAGTGAGAAGTTGTTTTGGCTGTTTCCATAAAATTTTGAAATCCACATTTCCACCATTAAAAGGTTTTATGGAAACGCGCTTGTTGCAGAAATCTTGGTTGGAAATATTAAATGAAAAAGATGTTGAGTCGTTAAATTTTTACATCAATCTGGATAATGTTATTCAGCAATACTCCACTTTAGCAGCGTCACGTGTTTAAGTACAGAAAATGACACATTTAGCCCTCCGTTTACAGCTGTCTTGAAAGGTGTTGAGGGTGTTGCAAACATCTGGCTGTGGCTGTCTTTTGTGACATCATGAAGGGCTTATTTTCAAAACTGCACACATTTTCTGCACTGTGGAGCTAACAAAGGAAATAAAGAACAGACTTCACTCATCTTTGAGGAGTTCAAACTGCTTCGAGATGTGTGGGGTTTTTTAAATGCTGCAAAAATTGTTCACGTGATGAATCCAACTGTTCGCCCACGCTGCGCTGCTCCATGCGCTGACTTTTTCTGTGGTGCTTCTAATAGAAAATTTGCATTTGTCAAACTGTTAAAAACAAAACAAAAAAAGGGCCACGACAGAGTGCAAGATTCTGCTCAGATTGTCGAGTGGCAGCTTCCACTGTTCTTTCCTGTAATTTCAGGCTTACCCGACCCCCCCACCCCACCGCCCCTCCAAACCCCCCCCCCAGATGGAAATGGAAATGGGAGCGGGATTGTGGGAAATGACAGATGCGGCTCGGGAGAGCCATTGAAGGGGTCATGTGTCATCACGGGGTCACACACGGCCTTTGACGGGGGAGCCGAGGGTCCGGGGGGCCGGCTCGGGGCGGGGTGGGGTGGGGGCGGGGGGCTCGCCTTCCCACACTACCTGGCGAGACGGAGGCCTGGGAATGTGGCTCGCCGCGACCTGACTGACTCCACTCACCTGTCAGTGCGGTCATAAGTGTGGCCCGGGATTTATGTTGACCAGTCTGACTGGCTCTGTCCTGCCACATGGGAATGCGTCTGCGTCTCCCAACTGTTCCGGGCCGCGTGATTTATTTCACCGTTTGAAATCCGTTACACTTCAACCTCGATTTCTGCCTCTTGGATACTGGACGTGACCCATTGTCGGGCTGGAAGATCCAAAGAAAAATCACCTGAAATATCACCTTTGTCTCCTCGCTTCCACTTTCGCTCAGTCTGTTGCGCTTTGGTGCGATGTGTGTGCGTACGTGCGCGCGTTTGAGGTGGAAAGGGCCGATATTTTAACGACAGTCGCTTACCTGTGCACACACGATACCCCTCCAGCCTGCCTGGGCAGATGGCTATTGCTTTCCAGTTGTGAAAATCAAGCTTAAGAAAACACAGGCAAGACTAAAACGCGGTGGACCGTGTGCAATATCCCTCTGATAGATAGCACTGCTGCTGCTGTGTGTGTGTGTGTGTGTGTGTGTGTGTGTCGCTGACGAGGGCTGATCCTCTGGCGTCTGTCACGCGCTGCCTGTCCTGGGGAAATCATTAAGCAGGAGCACCAGTCCGTCACTTCCTGGCAGGGCGCGCGAGCCATTTGAAGGACTTTATGTCTTTTCAGGTGGACAGGTGGAAGCCTTACAGAAGGCCTGAAACCAAGACAGGGAAGCTTTTGCTTTTGTTTTGTTTTGTTTTGTCGCCGTTGCTCTTTCGACTTAGAGTCACAGGTTAAAGGTTTTTAAATTAGAAATTTGTCAAGATTTTGCTGGAAGTTTTGACATCTTCAGAGTCAGCTAAGCTAAACTGCCACAGTATTTCTTATATTCTGATAAGAGATGAAACACTCACAAGCTTCTGAATGTACCTTCGCTTTTGCCGACGACAGCTGTATTTTTCTATGTCATTAATTGTGGCCATTTCATTTTAGGTATGAAACCCGAACTTCTCGCCGTCTTGAAACTCAATAGTCCTTTTAGTGTCAAACGTGGCCCCGCCCTGCTGCGTCTCTCTTGGAATCTGCAGTCATGTGACTTTCCCCCACTGTCCCAGACCGCCGAGGCTATTGATCACGGCTGCCGCAAGTGAGGCATTAACCGTACGGCTCATCCTGCTGCACTGATCACCATCGATCAGCGGGTGATGGTATGGTAAATTATCCAGTTATTTTGATACTAATCTTTTAAAATATATATATATATTTAAAAGATCATATAAAATTAAATTTACAGAAAAAGAGAATAAAATTAATATTACATCACCCATCTAGATAAAATAAATTGTTTTTACTCTGAGGGTAACCCAAATTGAAAAATTAAAATATCAAAAAAGCCAACATATTTTCATAGGCCAAATGAAATTTACAATTTCAGATTCATAATTGAACAAGAACTGGAAACATGACTGAACGGACTTTCATATTTATTTATTATTTACTCTGTTCCCTTTCGGAATTTTTAAATTTAAACACATCATCATAATTAGTAGCTATTCATAAAAAAATACTTTTAAACACCGGTTAGTATTATATTTTTTAAATGTAAAATACAGACATCCATATATATAAAATACAAATATCAAATTAATAAAGAAATGTGATATTCACAGTTTGTATTCATCTCATTTTGTCTTTATCCAATCTCTATACAATTTTGTTATATGTTATTTAAAAAAAAAAATCGAAATCATTGAATTTCTGGCTATTGTTGTGTGCCAGATCATAACAAAAAAATTACATTGATGTAATCAAGAAAGTAACATATGCGTCACGGAGATTACCCAAAAGTTCTGGACAATCCAAGTGAGGACTTACCTTCAGCTCTAATTAGTGCTGAGTGCTGCGGAAGGGAAATTGGGCCGATCAGGTCTCTTCAGACTGCTGGCGCCCTTTTCTCACCGAGGCTGCTGCGGCTGCTTCTGCTGCTGAGGCTGCTGCTGCTGCTGACTGGAAGGCCTGCGAGGCCTGCGAGCCCTGCGCCTTGGGCAGAAACAGCTTCCATGTACTTACACTGCCATCTACTGGCGTAAAGACAGGAAGTCGCAAGTGGATGTTGAAAGTTTGTTATTTTCCCCTCGTTGTTTGTCGTCGTAAAATGTGCTTCCCTACAAAAAAAACTGGAGACAAACCTTGATGACACTGACATTGCAACAGACATTTGTAACAACATTTAAACCTCAGCTGTAGGAAATTAAAAACAATGAAGTGACAGTGTCTTACTTTTGTGTATGCTAGCCTTTCACAATCTGTATGGCAATTGAACAACATTCTAAATCCATTTTATGCAACATCTTTCGCATCCGATCATCAAATATATTCGTAATTACAACTAATACAAACAAGAGGCTCCACGCCTCTCCTATGTATCGTCACTATGATGATGATTGAGCCTCAGCGTTACAGCCTTTGACTTTATTGTCATGTTTGGCTGCTCTTAGAGGTGCAGAATAAGAAGTTCCCCTCTCCATAGTAAATGTTAAGGGTCCGTTCAGATGAACCCTACTCTCAAGAGCTTCTTTTTTGCCTCTGTGCTCCGTTCTGGCTCACTTCACCCTTGTGAGTGTATAAGAGACGTCTTGTCCACAAGCCAGAACAAATCCTCCACTGGCCTTCATAAAATGCAGAAACTGGGCTTTGTGTGCTCTGTGTGTGTGTGTGTGTGTGTGTGTTTGTGGAAATCCCACATGTGCCTCCCTGAACCTGGAGCCTCTGCGTGTGCGGCAGCATACGTTGCCGCTGAACCCACCTCGGGCAGGACCCCTCCCCTCTCTATAAAGCGGATTTTTTTGCTTCGCACGGTTCATAAAAAGATCAATAATGATCACACGTCAAAGCTGGAGCTCCCGCCGTGAAGTCATTTCTCCTGATATTGTGGGATGCAGGCGAGTGTTTTGCCGGGGCTCCCGGCTGGCCCTTAAAAAGAACGGAGCCCCGGAGTCGCTCTCGGGTCCTTTAACGTTTCGCCGAACTTTGCACAAGCTCACTCCGGTTTCATCAATGTAAAAAAAATATCAGCTTGCATCGGTGCGACTTTAGGGGTGAACTTTCACCTCATCGTGTAAATATCTTGCGTGTAAATCTTGTGCATGAATCCTCAGGCAGAGCAGCAAATAAAATGAATCTAATCTTCAGACCTTGCTGATTATTCAGCTTGACCTTCGCTTTTTGAGGCCGTTGCGGTTTCTACCTTAATAGCGAAAGAACGGAGAGATGAAAAACTGCTGCCCGTACCGCACAGTCCACTGGAATGTTTGGGGTTCTGTTTTTTTTTTGTGGGAGACGGTGATGTCATCAGTGTTTTTTTTATCTGAGTTGTGATCTGAGGGGGGCAGGGGTGGGTTTTTTTCAACTCTGGTCGAGACTCTGGGGCCCGGCGGTGAACCCTTTGCTTTGCCAGGGAGCCTATTTAAGGAGATTACTCAGTCACCACACCTTTGTTGCATTATGGGCCCGAGTGAGAGGCCGCGCACTCCGGACGTCCCAGCGAGACGCCACACTGACAGATTTTTTGACACCCGTGTAAACACAGACGGAGACTGTGCCCTTTTTTTTTTAATTCATATTAAAAGTACTATAATAAATTCTACCATTTCTGTGCTTGTGAATATGTAAAAAATCAGCCAGACCCTCAAGTCAGATCCCCTCATAAGAAAGTCCTGGCGAAGGCTGCTGTTTGCTTAACAATCCACATCCACGTTGAAATTCAATCAGCTGCGAATGTTTTGATCACTCCAAACATGGAACGGCGAGCGCCACTCTTACGCCGCCCCGACTTCGCGGCGGGCTCGTAAAAATCCGATGACTCCCGAGCTGCGGTGGGCTCGGCACCATCCAATCCCGTGTACCGAACAAATTTCAATTACAAAACGAGAAAGGCACACTTTAAAAATAAAATAGAATAAAAACACAGCGGGACACTTTTGGAAATTACTGTTCGCCCACAATCAGATTAAGTTATTTCCTCGTGGTCTGGTGGAGGAGAAGGTTGATGTCTGAACCCTGAGTATTTCTAAGGTGATGACCTCAACGCTCCAGTCCACGTGTGGTGGTCTGCATATTTTGCTCAAATTGAGTTAGGGGCAAAATTTGGCTGTTTTGACATCTCCTCCAGTATTTATTGTGCCATAAGATTTGATTTGTAGTTAGTAGAGTTACACTCTGTGCCTCAGAAATAAAGCCGACCGTGGGCAGGAACATCAATCATAAACTTTCTGCCATTTAAAAGCTGCAGTTTGCAGAAACGTAACCTTCACTAATACGCAGCTGACACGGAGTTGATGATTCCGCATCAGTGTTACATTAAAAGTCCATATCGTACCAATTTTCACATCTTTATTTTTCATTCCGGAGGCAACTGCCCCATGGCTGCCTTGCATGACAAGTCGCCCCAACAAATGGGAAATGGCACATTTAGCCCTCTGTTTGCGGTCAGCTTCCTGCAACGACTGATCCCTTGTTGGACATTTGGTACGTTTCGAAGGCATGTCTGACAGAGTGGAGCCAACTCCTGACTGCGGGGTGAGTTCACAAACTCCAGCACTCTTTGTGACATCACAACGGGCTGATTTCCAGAACGCCACACACTTGCTGAAACGCGAAGCCAGCGAAATTTGCCAAGGGTGGATTTCTCTCACTTGTGGGACGTTGACGGACAGGGTAGATCTACTATCTTTTACTTTGAGGCCGAAGGTTATGGGACCTTTAAACATATTTGCATTTGACAGTTTGACGGTCACAAAAAGAGCTAAAAGCCCCTTTAAAGTTACTTGACTGATTTATGAGCTGACAGCTGGTGAATTTATACTTGTGACGGCAGTAAAAGGTGACTGACAGTACAAAGTACAGAGTGTTATATACGATAACACCATCATTTATTTCTTGAATTTATTATGTTAGACACTTTTTACAGCATATTTTCATTTCATATTTTTCAATTTATTCACATGCGAAATTGTCAAAAAAAAACAATCAAAAGGCCGTGAAAATCTTCTATTGTTTCATGTTTAAATGCTTCTTTCTCAGCGCTGCTGCTCTGGGGGCCAAAATCTGAGCACTTTTTCCCGTTATTTCCCATGGCGGGAGCGGAACGGAGGTGGCAGTCTGAGGCGCGGGCAGAACCCGGTGGGCGTTGCAGGGGAGTTCCACTCCGTGTTCCAGCCACACAAATCCTGACTTTATTACCCGATAAAAAAAGTCCCCTTGGGGTAATCGCGACAAGCAGTTGCCCCATGTCGTGCCCACTCTGCAGCGGCACTGCAACAGACCAGACAGAACGGAGAAAAAAAAAAAAAAAACTTGTCTTTTATGGACGTTTGCTGCAGATGGGTTAAATATTACATCAAAGCATCTTTAATGTTTCACAGTGGGTCTCACGTTTCCCGCCGGTATCGGGTTCAAAACTAGCGCGGGCTGCGTTTTTACAGTAGATTTAATGGATCAATGTCCATAATCACATTAGCACTGGCTTAACATATAACAAATTTCACCGTACCGGCATCAAAGCCGCTGACCTCTTGCTGTAATCAGGCATAGCAGCCCCCACCACCACCAACCCCCACGCTCAAGATCTATGGACCTTCTGATAGAAAATTGTCAAGGGGGTGATAAGCTGCAGTGTGTGCGTGCGGCTCAGCGGGGAAAACGTAGGCGGCTCAGCCAGCGGGGAGGAGAAACATTTGTCCCTCCGAGTCACACAGTCGGAGACGTTTGCGCGCCTACCGGCTGGTTCCCTGATAATCCAGTCGTCACTCGGCCCTTTCATTGTCGAGCGAGGCAACAGATGGAAGAATTAACAAATGGAGCTAAAGGCAAAAAAAAAAAAGAACCCTCAGGTTCAAGGAGCAGAGGAGGGCAAAGCAGCCAGGAGACTCTTTTTTCTTTTTTTTTTGGATGGGGGGAGGTAAAGGGGGGAGTGTGGGGGGGGGAATAGAAGGCGTGATGTATGGCGCCTGAGTAAAGTAAATAACGCGACAGCCCTCGCTCGCCACTTCCTGCGCGAGGCCAGCAAGGCCATCGGCGAATAATACGGATTGGCAAAAAATTCAAAGAGACAAACTGCAGACAAACTAGAATTGATGGCTTCCACCGAGTCGCTCGGGGGGGAACGAGCCATGATGTAAAAGGAAAAACATGTCGGGTTCCCCCAGCCAGGTTAATCAAGACAAGCTTCGTCTGCGAAAAAAAAAGGTCTGCGTGTGCGTTTGTGTGTGTCTGTGTGTCTGTGTGTGTGTTTGATTACATCCCTTTGCCTACGTGGCGCGCAGATACACGTGATGCAATTTCTTATTGCTGTTGCTTTGTTTCGTGTTTTTTTTTTTTTTTTTTTTGCACTGCGACTGCGACTGCGTTTGCCATGCGAGGTCCACAGGCCCGAGGTTACCCACGCTCCTCACAACAGCGCCGCAAAAATAAACAGGAACACTCCGCAATCCATCATCCCAGCGTGCAGTGGGAGTGTGCCCAACACAAACACGGCTTCTGTTTTCTATCTGTGCGCACGCACCGTGTAAAAGCGAGTGTGTGTGTGTGTGTGTGTGTGCGCGCGCAAGTGCTGGGATGGGTAGCTGAGCTCTGTTACGCTGCTTCCACGGCCGTGAAACTAAAAACTGCCCCGCGCCAAATGAGGATTATACAAACGAGCTTCCTTCTCGCTCTTTGTCTCAATATAACAGTGCCTCGACATGACACAGAGGAGAGACCCAACACATTTTGCTTCATCACTCTCATAATTCTCCCGGAATTGTTTTTTTTTTTTTTAATATGATGACGATGATTTTCACTGAAGTGTAGGAAAGGCTCATCATAAACTGGCTGGGATTTGTCTTTTTTATGAGTTCTTTTGGAACTTTGATGCATGCAACGACTCACTAACCATAGTAACAAAGTATATAATTCAATGACCAAGAAGCAGCAGCAGCGTGTGACTAGATGTGTGATTATAGGTCAGCTTTAGCAGCTCACTGGATAGTAGTGTTGTAGTCAAGGCCGCACCAACCGAGACCGGGACATTATCAAGACTAGAGAGTAACCAGATCGGGACAAGACCAAAATATTTGGGGTTTGCTTCTAAATGGAACAGCAACATCTCTTTTCAGCAAGGTAGCTTTTAATAGTTTTCTTTAACATTTTGCTGCTTTGCCAACCGTTTTGAACCATTTTCAAAAACAATTTTGCTTCATAAAATTAAAATAAATAAATAAATGAATTAGGAATAAGGGGTAGTGTGTCACTCTGGGTGTCACAAACAGATCGTAAAAGGGCAGCAGCTGGATTCTTTTCTGTTATTATCTGTCTTTGTAGTGTTGGCTGAGTCTTGACCGGTCTTGATCAAAAGACAGTACGAAACAATGTCTGTGATTTCTGTATTTTTTGATAAAATAATTCTACAGATTACGACCGTGGATGCGGCCCTAACCTGAGCCCAGTTTGAGATGTATTGACATGGTTCACAGGAAGGGGATCCTGACAGTGTCCCTTTTTGAAGTTCCACAGGAGTAGAGATGTGCCCTAACCGAGGCTAATTCTCCATGCGGGTGGGTAATTGATGCCGTATGTCTGATTTATGCTTAAAACGCTGACCTCATCCGCAATATTTTATGCTTGAGGCTTTAGATTGATTCCCGCGTCACCCTTTTTGTCACACAACACCGGCGGGTCCAAATAGCAACGCTGTGGTGAGGCTATTGTGCCCGGTGTAACGCGCTTTACAATATCCTCATTCACTGCACGCTGAATTTATTTACAAAAAAAAAAAAAAACCCTCTGGGTAACGCAATGCCACGCTGTGATCACACACACACACACACACACACACACACTCTCACACAGACACGGCAGTCGACTGCATTCAATTATCCGCGGCCCGCTCTCCAATCTGTCACTGCCCGAGCTCATTTGCAAGTGTGCATGTACAGTGATTAAAGAAACCTCTGTACTGCCGTTACCAAAAAGGAGGGAGGTGGGCGGATACCCACCCAACCACCCTCCTCCTCATTTTTTCGGGGGAGGAATTCTTCAAGAATGAGGCGAGGCTTGTTGTGTCAGAACGCGGCGGGCAGATGTGTACAGATCGCTAACATAGCCGATGCGTCGGCGGCGCTGGTTGCCGTGGCGGTGGCGGCGGCGGGCGGCGGCGCAGTCATAATAATTAAAGGCATGCAACGTCCCGGGACTTCATTAATCATTGGTTGATATGGACTTTGAAGCTCCCTAATGGAAAACAGCCTGCCCACTCTGGGTTTATTGTGTCTGTACAAATTGTTGGGATAGCGTGTGCGGCGAGGATTCGCAGGATGTGGCCGCGGGAGAAAGGCAAAACACCGAGGGCAAAGCCTGGAGATGCTTGCGGCGAGATCAAGGGGTCAAAGGTCGCGGTGTGGGTACCGGGGGGGGGTAGAAATGAGCCGCTGACAGAGACGGCGGTGTCTGTTTACGAGCCTTTTTTTTTTTGGGTGTTTGCACGTTTGTCCTCTGATTAATGGCGACCGGAGTCGGCGCGGCCTGCGGTGCCTGGCGGATATTCATCACATCTGCCACGTATCGTCATCTCTGATTGGCCGCGAGTTTCTCAGATTGTCACCGCGCCCCTGCCCCCTCCCAGCCATCTTGAAGGTGCATTAAAGGGAGATCAGAGCGAGAGATTACTCTCGGTGCTGAGCCCGACGGTGCCAGAAGTGGAAATTACGGATAGGTTGTCAGCGCCAGCTTTCTCTCAGGCCGGCTCTCTCGTAAAAAAAAAAAAAACAAGGAGGAGGCAGCGCTCCACGTGAAACCCTCCGTCCCAACGGCTTGTGACCGGTCGCTGGCAGCGCCGTCGGCGGCTGAGTCACAGCCAAGAGTGCATGTGTGTGGCTCAGTGAGAGCGAGGAAATGCACAGGGGAGGAGGCCGCTCAGCACTCCAGCCCGGGACACATGCATCTTCCTCCACTAAAAGTCCCCTTGGCATCTTTACATTGCATTAGAGCTCTAAATCCAGGGGAATATACAGAGAGAAGGAGCGAGAAGGGGGGGCGACATCCATCATCCGGAATGCAGCGGATGAAGTCATTTTATAGTCTCCCTCATGTGTCCTGCCTACAGGTGCAACGGTGCAAAGTCTTCCTCCGGTAACTGAGATGAGTTGTCATCCCTTCAGGGCTGCAGCCACTCAGTTTTACTCCACACAGTCACCGTTCACTGATCACCGTTCACCATGCGTATTTTGTGAATATTAATAGTATCGTAAATGAAAGACAAAGAGCAGGTTCACTCAAAACTTCATTTAAAATTGTATAGCAATACTCTTTTTTATAATGGCTAGTTGATTGTTCATTTCCTGTTTTACATTGGAAGACAACAGTTTGTTGTTTTAATGTTTCTCCTTCCATGTTTGGGCATTGCGTTACCCAGAATTCTGCTTGCAGTACTTTGGATTTTTTTTTTCCTCTATATTGTAAAGTGCCTTGAACATTAAATGCCTTATTGTTGTTATTACTGTTATTCCCGCTGACTACATTTGAGTCAAATCACGCAAGTGCAATGACATGAACAGTGACAATTACCCAGTTGCATTCAGGGGAAAAGACTCCACGTTTCCTGTCAAACTGCTCCTACAAAAGTCAACCTTATACAATGTCGCCATCTTGTGTTGCTTGTGAGCATAGACAGGCTTTCGGGGGGGGGGGGGGGGGGATGCTTGTTTCAGGCCTGTAGAATCACGCCGATTTATGCTAACCGAGATATGTTTTAAAAACAATTGACAAATACGTTTCATATTTAATGTATATATACACACATATATATAACAATCACAGCATAAGTGCTAAAAAAAAAAAAAAATGTATTTACAATCATGTTGAGATCACAACACTCTATACTGACATGGTAAAAATAAAAAAAAAAAAAAAGAGAGATAGAATACTGCATTTGCAGGCCCAGTGTGTAACATTTACTGGAACATTAGCTCCTGTTAAATAAATATATTTATATTTACATATATTTATATGGTTTTGTATATATTTACACAAAACCGTTGAAAATAAATAACTGTAAAAGTGTTTACATACAGTATATAATGGAAGAAGCATGTTTCCAACATGCTTTCTAACCGCTGGACGCTAATAAAGATTGCACACGGGCCTTTTACTCAGGTAGACATTTGTGTATCACAAGAGGGAGAGAGAGAGAGAAAACCTATCTCAAGGCTGTAAAAAGTTCATCATTCTGCTTGTGGCCTTTGGCTTTTTCGACAAACCGTCCACTTCATCCGCGTATTCCGGCTTCTCTCTGTCATGCAGAAGCAAGTAGTAGAGCACGAGACACACTAGCCCCAGGAAGGTGGCGGAAGTTATCGCGAAGCCGAGCGACAGCAGCGCCGTCAGGCTGAGCGCCTCCGGCTTGAGCAGGTAGAGCAGCGCCGGGGCCGTGAAGTTCACCAAGGAGAAGAAAAAGTAGTAGACGACCATGGCCTCCCCCGTGTCCTGCCCTTTGACGTTGAAGAAGGTGAACATGAGGATGACCCCGACGACTCCGCGGTACAGGAACTCCAGGCCCCAGGACGTGCAGAAGTTGGTCCGCAGCCAGTGGGCCCAGGCGGTGGCCAGCAGCCAGGCGACGGCGAGGCCGACTGCAGTGTAGCTGCTCAGCAGGAAGAGGAGGCAGTAGCTGAGGATGTGGGTGGTCATGGTGCACACCTTGTAGAGGAGGTAGACGGCCGTGGGCAGGCCCCAGGCCATCTCCCTGGCGTGGGGCAGGGAGATGCGCAAGCAGCGGCGGTAGTCCACCAGGGCCCAGGCGATGTTCAGGAAGGAGAAGGCGATGGATAAGTCTGAAGGCAGAGGAGAGGCGGTTCAAAGGTCTCAGAACAAACAAACAATGAACATGAAGGCCTTTAGACAAAATGCAAAAATATCACAGGGGAAGTAAAAATGCATAAAAAGAGATTGGTGAACACCTCCTGTCAAGAAAGTAAGCCATAAGAGCAAAAGGTGGGGGAAAGAGGTAAGTAAAGACAAACAGCGTATGCAAGTGTACTAGCGAGAACCCGATCAGCGGTTACCTGCAGTCCTTCTGATGGTGGAGATGTATGTGATCAATTGTTGCCAGTTTTCAGTAAATACCTCATTTTGTGTTCTTATGTTCAGCCACTTCTTGGTTATGGACTTCTTGCAGGCTACCAGTAATATTAGCAGCAAATATTTCTCTTTGTTACTACACACTGACCCATTTCCTCCAGATAAACTAGAACAGTTTGAAACATACAGTTGTTTTTGTTGCAACCACCGTCGATGTCAGAGTCGATGTATTGCGTAGCCAAAATGGGGTTAAAACAGTGTTTCTCAAAGTGGTTTCTCAAAGTCCCTCCTGTTTCTCTGTGTGATTTTGATGTTGCGCTCAAAGATCTCGTTCTTCACTTACACTGCGTGGGCGAGCCGTCCCGGTGGTCCATCACGATGTACAGCTGCAGGAGGAGCTGGGGGGCGCTCTCCAGGAGAGACTCAAACAGCTTGAGCATGCTCAGGTCGGTGGCCATGTGGAAGAGCTTGCGGTGCTCGCTTCTCATCTCCTCTTTTTCCTCGCGGGAGGCCGGCTTGGTCCAGAGCACCCTGTAGCCACGCGTTAGCATGCTGCCAAACCTGTCCAAGACACATGGAGCACAGTGAGCAACACTCTGCCAACACACACTGCAGCTTTTCAATCATCACAGGGTCCTACACAAATATGCGTTTTTCTTTCTCCAACAAGTCATAGCTAAAATGCAGCTGTACTAGTTTGTACATTCTATTAAAACACAAAATCCGCCAGAGGACATTTTGACTTGTTTTGACTTGGGCGGTCGAGCGCTTTGGTTACAATGACAGGGTTCAATGTTCAATTCTTGCGTTGTCTTATCCAGATGAGTCACCGCTTTCTCATTGTGTGTACCTCATAAAGATTCCTACGCCGAATAAATGCAGCACAAGTTCCCGCTTGGACCCGCCCGGAATGGCTGCTTGCTTCTCCTCAGCGTCTAGCACGCCCTCTCCCAGGTCGTCCGTGTACCAGGCGTAGCTGAACGTCTGCGTCACCAGCAAACCAGCCAGGATGAAACTCAGAGTCAGCCCCATCCACAGAATCTCTCCCTCCATGAAGTATTTCACCACCAGCCGGACGTCCGTCGCGATGTCCAGCACGTACAAGCTCAGTCCAAAAATGGTGAAGAACCATCGCAGCTTGGTGTACCGAGTCTCCGGCTGAAGCATGTTTTTTGTTTTCACTGTCCTCAGGTGGTTTCACTGGACGATAGCGGTGGACGTATTGTAGATTACAGAGCTGCAGCTGGTTGTTGTTGGCTGGAGCTCTCCAACATCTTATCCCACCTGTCACGTTGACGAAAGCTCACACTGTACCAGGAGAGACAAAGGGACATATCTGATCACAATCAAAGGCTGCTTGAACACAAAGTTAGTAGCACGTATAGGTTGGACACAACTAGTACAAGTCAGTTGGAGGGTCAAAATGTCTGACAATACACATAAACTGCATGTCGCTACGAAGGTGGGACCATAAAATCAGATCCTTTATCGGTGAGACTATTTATAAAAGGAAGCCTCAACCTGCACAACAAATGTTCTTTTCCATTCGCATTTAAAGACATTTGAAGACATTTTTTCAGGCACAGCTGTGTTAAAGATTGACAAAGAGCAGTGGGCTCATTTGTGCCCTATTTGTCCTATTACGTTAATATATAACAAAAAAAATACTTTGACCTTCAGCTCAAACAGATCTCCATTTGATTATAACCTGCTTCTAGTCGCATATATGACCCACACACACGCAGAAAACCTTCAAGAACTTACCGGAGCCGTTACTTCCCCCGTGGTGAACAGCTGTGAGCAGCCAAGCAAACACTCCTGCAAGTGCTGTTTCTCTTTCCTTGAACTTATGAGTAGCCCTGCCCACGGGGGAAATGCGCGGTTATGCAACAGATCTTGTGCCTGAGTGTACGCTTGTGTGAATGACCGATCATGCTTGACATTTTTTCACACATGACCCTTCCGCGGCTAGAATTCACGCAAGCGGCATGTGACGACATCGCCAGACGTTCATGGGGCTAAAAGCCGCTGTTTGCGGGAGCAGAAGTGTTTGTGTGCACATGAGCTTTTCCTTTGTGCACTTCCGGCAGACACGCCTTAAGTCGCACAGTGGGTTTTCCGGGAACTGAGGTCACTTCACAGTGTGAGGGCAGATATCCCCGGTTGCATTTGGGAACCACCAAATTGACTTCTAGTCGCAGAATTTGAACATTAATGAAAGCTTTATTGTAAATATGCTTTTAAATTACACATACTGAAAAAAAAATCGTGTCATGTCATTTTACTGTTGGATTTTGGATTTTGAAAATAATTAAGAGAACAAAGCCCCATTTGACTCTCTTTGGGAATTTTGCTGTCACAACCGAATGTGTTGTGGTTTAGCCCACACTGTCATTGCTGTTACACTGACGTCATTCTTCCTAGTCATTGTAAAGATTCACAGAGTTTTGTGCCCATACTCAAATGGAAACAGGAAGCTACGTAATCCTGGAGAGCAGGTTTCAGAACTATCTGTTTGGTGTTCAATTGATTTCAGTTCTAGTTTATTGCTCTGCACATACCATTTATTTTAAATGCCATGAGAAAACATCCTCTTCCACGTATAAAGTTTTATTCTTCAGTATTTCTTGGGAAAAACAGCAGGCTGAAGACATTTTTAGCAAAGGTGCTTTATTATCCGAAACTCACTTTACCAATTTCTCATCACAGTAATGTGTTTCAAGCAAACCTTTAACCCACACAAATAATGTTAGACTTAAACAGTTATCAAGATCATCATCTTAATATTTTGACTTGAGCATTCCTTAGTCTCCAACATATTACAAAATAATCAGAATTATGACTTTTGCCTATATTTTATTTATGCATTCATTTTTATTAAAACAATTTTTAATTTTTAACTTTTTCAAAGTTTGAACATTCCACGTGTATTCTCTGTATACATATTTTCCAAGGGTGTTTTATATTTTTCAGAAGTGTGTTCCCCAGGTTAAATGACCTTTTTATTTATTTATGTATTTATTTATATATATTTATTTATTTTATTCATTTTTTATTATTATTATTGTTTTTTTTCTTCTCTGGGCTGTTTACGTCAGAAGTACCTCTACCTTCTGGTTCTTTGTTTGCCTTGTGCCTTGACAGATATTGTTACCATGTTCGATATTCAAATGTGCCAATTTGTTTTGTACAATTTTTGAACACATTTTTTTTTTTTTCAAAAAAAAGAAAAAAACTTGGTCTTCGGGTCCTCCGAACCTCTGGGTGGCGCTATAAGAATGCGGGCCGCTTCTCTCCCGTGCGCGATAGAGCGTCGTTGGTGGAGCGCGCGGGCGGACCCCTCCCACAGACAGAAGAGTGACACGCCATTCATCGTTGCCCTGCCCGCCCGCCCGCCTGGCCCTACGCTGCGCTTATAGGAAGCGGGAGGGATCTGAGAGTTTCTCCTCGGCGAAGGCGAGCGGTGGTGTCGAAACGAGCAGCGATCGCACTCCGAGAAAGCGGAAAGAAACGGTGAAAAAAAAAAAAAAAGTTGTCTTGGGGGGGACCGAGCCGCGTCGACATGGGCATCAGGAAAAAGAGCAACAAGAATCCGCCGGTGATGAGCCACGAGTTCATCATCCAGAACCATGCAGACATTGTTTCGTGTGTTGCTATGGTGTTCCTCCTCGGGCTGATGTTCGAGGTGAGTCCCGTCCACATATGCTGGGGGTTCTTTCGCTTTTGTTCGTGAATCGTTGAGTACTGCAGGGATGCCGACCTCCCCACCGGGGTTACATCTGAACAGCTGCCGGGGAGCCCACTCGTCCAGCATCTGCTCCATCAAACCTGACATGGCTGTCTGCTCGTATCTCCGCGCTACTTCCTCTTGTGCTTGAAACTTTTATTTATTCCTTGTTTACAATGGTCCAGTCGCCCTTTGTTTAAAACATGTGATCCTATTACTCCAAAGAGCCCCTTGTAAAGTATTCGTGAAATTAGTTTGGCTTTCCAAAGAAAGGGAAGCCACTGTTGGTTTTCCACCTGGCTGCTTCCCGTATTCAAATCGATCCTTTTTTTTCTTCTTTTTTTTTCAAACCGCTCCGCCAACAGGCCCGGTGCACAAAACCGAGGGAAAGTTTGACGTTGCGACCGGAATTTCACCACATATGCAGCTCACATTTGCGTGCTTATGTTCACTTCCGTGCTTGCGACACTTTCGCGGCGCTCTCAACTCGGTCGGTTTGTGCGTTCAATGTGTTACGTGGCATTCGTACAGCGGCTCGTAGCGCTGTCATCGGCACGGCTCCCGATCAAAACCGAAACTTTTCGGGAGCCGAGTCGCACTTTAGCGCAAGTTCACGAGTTCAAATCCGATCAGCATCCCGAACGGGCCTGTGAGACGCGGCTGCCGCGCTTTCTTTCGTACAACGATCAATTTAAATCGCCTTTTCTCCACCCGAGCGAAAACTAAGCGCCATTAACGTCAAGCGCGACGCCGGAGTCACCCACTTCCTGTTGTTGCTTTTGCAAAATAAAACTCGTCTTCTTAAATCAACGTGTCCGTTATTTGTGTCTGCGTCTTAGCCTCTTTCCCCCCCCAAAAAAAAATCGATACCTGTTTAGAATTGAAGTCAACATGGCGACGCTGCACGTGTTTAACGCGACTTGTTGTCCACGTAGTCATTTTGTTGTGAATAGGGAATCCACGGTGCAACCGCCGACGTTTGCATTATTTCTCCAGTGGGTTGATGGAACTCTTTCCGCTGCCCGAGCCGTGCAGTGGTGAAATGTCGAGAACAAGAGCAATTAAATTCAATGTGACTTTCAATTCATGTGTTTCTCCGTCTTATTTTAATTGTCAAAAGTCCGAAATTCTGTTTTGCTTAACGCACCATGCAAATAGCATTACTAAAAATAGCTGAAGCATGTTGTCTGCAGTTTTTTTTTTTTTTTTTATGCAGGCTCTTATTTCTAACACATTTTGTCTCCATTTTGCAGATCACCTCAAAATTTGCAGTGCTGTTTATTACCGTCCAGTACAATGTGACCATATCAACGAATGGTAAGTTCAGGAATTGGACCGACAGCGCAAATGACAAATGAGAGCAGATGTGCATATAATTAAGTCAGGTTCGGGCTTCGACAGGTAACACTGTGTCTTCTTATGTGGCTTTGCGTGTCGATTCCAGAGCAGTGCAAGCCCGTTGGTGTGCCCTCGTTCTTTCTTTCTTTTCTTTTTTTTTTTGCCTTGGTCCATTAGAGCTAAATTTAGTCTGGGTGATTTCTAAAGTCCTCTTGCGACACGGTTCTAGCGGGTGAAAGTGGGCTGAGGAGCCTCTCCATTGAAGTCCTGCTCAAGGTGAACAGTTTCTCCATCCGCTTTGCAATTGGGGGGCGTTCGGACCTCGTGGCTGTCTGTCGAAGCCGGCTGCCAACTGTTGGCTCAGTGCTTATCTACAAAACCTTACCACTCACCCAATTCTGTAACTTATTTACAGCATATATCAAATCTGACAAATGGTGAACAGCGCCTTGATCCCTCTGCAGTGGAACAAATTCAATCACGCCATTGTGTTTTCTTCTTCTTCTTCTTCGTCGTTGTCTTCTTCTCCGCACCCTTCTTCACTGATGTCTACAGATGATTGGATTGATTGCAGCACTCGCCCACTATCAAATCTTTGCCGGGAATCGTGCTCATGTTGTGTCATCTGTCTTCTGCCGCAGCTAATCGAGTTACCGTCGTGTTTCAAAGGCAGAGTTGGAGTTTGCTGAGATGCTGTTTGAATAAGGAAGACGTTGGAAGGGTGTGGGTGTAGTGACAGTGGGGAATTGTTTGCACTGTTTGGAGTTTATAGTACTCAGTATTTATTAGCATCAGGTGTGTGAATGACTCTCTGAGTTAAGGATGCGAATGATAATTCATTAATCGTTAGTTGATTGACCTTATCGATCGATTAACGATTAATTGATGAGCTGCGTTTTTTTTTCCTCTGAAAACCAAAAGATTTCACAACGAAAAATGTGTAAGGAACACATTATTTAACCATAAAATAACATTGAGGGTCCAATGTGACCAATTGTTACATTAGAGAACAGTGAAAACACCATAAATATTTATCCTCTGACTTTAAGTTGATTTCTAAAGGGTCACATTTCAACTGTTTAAAAAAAAAAAAAAAGTTTAAAAGTAACTTGTTATAGGTATATTTTGACCATTACAGTATCTCCAGGTGAATTGCTCTTTCCTGCCACTACACTGTTATGATGATATTAATTACCCCTGTAAAAAAAGGTTCAATTAATTGCTAGTAATGTAATATAATCGATTAAATTCTTAATCGATAATCGATAATCGATTAATTGTTAATTATCCCTAGTCTGATACTTGTGTTGTGTATTCTGTGTATTATACTTGTGTTGATTGCACCTGTTTGCACAACATCGACCGACTGAAAAGCAACATCACCTCATTTCATGGTTGATAAAAAGCGCAAAAAGTGTCAGTTAACTACATAAACCATCTCATTCTGTTAGTATTTGTGAGTTGGATTGCATTCTGGAACATGTGAAGTAATTCAGTGTTTTGTCTGGCATGGCCTGATGGACATTGTTGAAGATAGATGGATAAGATAGATAGATACTCGGGTTTCGGGTCTGTTTTTCACTCTGCTCCATCCAACATCAGGTCCAGACGAGACGCCTGTGAACTACTTCCACCACGGCATCAAGGACTTGGCCACCGTCTTCTTCTACATGCTGGTGGCCATCATCATGCACGCCATCATCCAGGAGTACGTGTTGGACGTAAGTGTCTGACACGCGTGCACGCAATCGAACCATGATGACGAGAGCTGTGTTGTTCACGGACGTGCACATTTGCAGAAAATCAACAGAAAGAAGCACTTCTCCAAGACCAAACACAGCAAGTTCAACGAGTCCGGCCAGCTCAGCGTCTTCTACCTGTTCTCCTTTGTCTGGGGCGCCAGCATCCTGCTCTCCGTACGTACGCTCAACGAGCCGCCGCTCTTCTCCATCTGCATGTCTTTTCATTTTCAGCTCCGTTTAGTTTGTCTGTCATTGTAATGCAACGCAAACACTCCTCTTGTCTCTCTAGGAAAACTTCCTGTCGAACCCGGTCAGCCTCTGGGAGGGCTACCCCCACGCGATGATGACGTGAGTTGCGCTTGTGGTGACCTGCGACGCGTCTTCATCAAAACTGAATTTGAAATCTTTTGTAACGCGTGTCTCTGCTCAGATTCCAGATGAAATTCTACTTCATTTGTCAGCTCGGCTATTGGTTCCATGCACTTCCAGAACTGTACTTTCAAAAGACAAAGAAGGTGTGTGTGTGTGAGAGAGAGACCACAGAGGCTGTATCCTGTTTTTCCTCCTTGGTTCTGCTGCATTGTTTCAAGAATACTCTTTGCAAAACCAGGCTCTTGTAAATATTTTGACCACTCTTTTGGCATCCCGTCCCCTGTGTTTACCATTTAGGAGGATATTCCACGCCAGCTTGTGTACATCTTCCTGTATCTGGTCCACATCGCAGGCGCCTACATTCTGAAGTAAGTCCCCGACAATTAGTTTAATTATGTGTAAAGCGCTCTAGCAGCGTTTTCCCCCCTCCCGCCTCCCCCAAAGTTGTCCCTCGTCATCCTTTGCAGATGAATTCACGTCTGCTTGTCTCTTTGCAGCCTGAACCGCCTGGGCCTGGTCCTGTTGGTGTTGCACTACTTTGTGGAACTTCTGTTCCACGTGTCCCGCCTGGTCTACTTCAGCAACGAAAACAGACAAACGGGGTTAGTTATCATGGGCAGGTCTCTTTTTTAACTGTCATATAATACTAATTTTCACATTTTAATTTTTCATCCCAGACTCTATTTCTAAGACAGGGGTGGGCAACTTTTTTGACTGGTTGGCCACAATGGGTTCTAAAATTTGACAGAGGGGCCTGTAAATATGTATGAGGGATATATACAAAACGACAAAACACAGTATCTTAGCTCTTTATTGAAATTACTCTTAAAACACTGACAAAATGGATGAAATACAGCTATTTTATAACTTACTGACTATTAATATAATTTCTTCAAGTTCGGCGGGCCGGATTAAACATCTTAACGGACCACATATGGCCCCCGGGCAGTAGTTTACACATGCCTGGTCTAAGATGAAAGCAGGCTTGCATAAATGGTCAAAACAACACTAAAAAGCAAATTTAGCCCAGCGTTTGCAGCCTCCTTTTCAAAAAAAAATAGAAGAAAAAAAAACTAAATTCAAGCCACCTTGTAAAAGTGATGTTTTGTTGCACCTTCTGCATATTTGCAAAGGGACAAAAACAAGTCACTCCCAAAGTTTGAAAAGAACAACTGTCAGGAGTGTTGACACTAACCTCAAGAGGGTATAAGTGCCCTTGGTGACTTCACAGAGGGCTAATTTCCACAACTGCAAATCTTAGCTAACACTTACCGTTCTAATTTCTGTGTGGGGGGGGTCACTATCAGAAAACATTGACTTTTGCACGACGTGCGACCTTTCAAGTTGCAACACCGAGAGTGCTGACGTGCGAGGCCTTGAACCCGATCTCACTTTTATCCCCGTGTCTTCCAGCTTCACCATATGGGCCGTCTTGTTTGTCCTTGGACGGCTGCTCACCCTGTCCCTGTCCGTCCTCACTGTGGGCTTTGGCCTCGTCAACGCTGAGAACCAAGGCTTCGACTTGGCCACGGGGAACTTCAACGTTCTTTTCGTGCGGTGAGTGCGTTGGCGAGGCGCAGCGGCACCACTTAATCTTAAAACAACGGCGCAAAACCGAACCTGCGCTGATTTACTGTTCAGCGGTCTGAAAATGTGCAAGCACCAGCAGCAGGAGACTTTTTTTCGTGTAGCATTCCATTGTCTAAGAAAAAGCTCTAGCTAATCTCTAAATATATCTAAAACATTATAATTTGCTAATTGTGACACACTTTCAGCACTTTTTAGCTGCTGCTATGTTACGTTGCCTGTACTTAGCAGAGATACAAGAAAGACTTGAAAGTCATTGGCCAGAATTCGGTTTATTTTTGGTCTTAAATATAGTAGAGAAGTTCAGCTTCAGAGGAGATGTGAGTCGTGAGTTGGCTTTATTCCATTAGTGCAGGATCTATGTTTACTTATAGTATTATCATTGGTCTGGTGCACTCAGAAATAATGTCTAACAAGGCCACCAAAAGATAAAACCAACTGAGGTTTGATTTTTGTATATGACGAATGGCAGAAACTTTTAAATTCCAAAGGAAATGGTTTTCACACATTTGTTCCCGTTCATCAATGAACTTTTCCTTGGATTTGTCCTGCTTCCAGCTCTTCTGGCTGGTCCCATTTTAATAAATAGAATAAACAGAATCAAACTTGCAGTCCAGTACTTGCCAGACACTGTCAAAGTCAACAGAGTTATATTTTAAAATGTTACTTTTTTTCCTCTTTCGCAGGATAACTGTCCTGGCAGCCATCTGCCTCACGCAGGCCTTCATGATGTGGAAATTTATCAACTTTCAGCTGCGCCGGTGGAGGGAGCACAGCCAAGCTCAGACCCTGAAAAAGAAACAGGCTCCTTCCAAGAGCCGATCAAAGAAAGACAAAGGTGAGCACCCAGCGCCGCTATCCCGGCGTGCGCTTGTTTTGCCACACGCATGTGGCAAAACACGAGAGCGCTCGTCGTGAACTTGAGAGCGAGAAACTAATTTGGATGTGACCTCCTCTCTTTTTAGCCAACGGTGTTAATGGAGTGAACTCCCACGGAGCCGACTCGCCGAGAGCAAAAAAAGAGAAGTCATTATAGATCCGTTCCCCTCAGACCCTTCTTCTACTGCCCCCCACTGTCCCTGCCTCAGTGGCTGTGTCTCCGCGGAACATCCTCCAGCCCCTCTGCCAAATAAAAGAAAAAAATAAAACACAGAAATGCACATTCTGCCCCCCCCCCCCACCCGTCACCGCCACACACATCGGACCAACCTTCCTGGCTGGACGTCCCGGGCCAGAACACTCCTGGCTTCGGCCAGTCGCCAGTCGTCCAGCGCACCTCCATTCCTGGGATCATCATCTCTTCCTCCTCTGTGCCACCCACTCCCCAAATTAAACGCAAGAGTAAACAAATCCACAAATAAACTATGAGATAAATACCTTATTTAAGATAAGAAAGTGCCTAAAGTTACAGATTGTTTTGTACAGGATGCGTAATTTAAAGAAATTCCAGATCGATGACTTCAGTGTTGGTTTCTCCTGTGTCAGCTCATTTCATGCTTTGTCCAAATTACTGTGTTTTGCTGTTTGTACCTAGTGTTTTTAGCCTTGTGTTTGTAACTAGCTCCTCTCTCTCTTCCTCTCGTGCTCTCTCTCTCTCTCTTTCTTTTTGCCTCGACTCTTGTCCCATCTAGCGAGTGTTTTTGCAAACATTGTACGACATTTCTTTTGTCTGTTTTTATCCCCTCACGTTACGACAATTCCAACTTTCGAATATGGCTACACAGTGTCGTTTGTCATATTTCCACCATGCAAGAAAAGAATCGCCACGTAGAAAAAATGTCGTTCACTGTTGGATTGAAGGGAAAACAGTGTTGAAACATGAAATAACAGGAATCATCGCCCTGAAATATTGTATTATGTGTTGTGCAGATGAGCTGACGTAGCGTTTCAATTGTCGGAGCTGAAAGCAGCTTTGTAATCACCACATTATGTGTCCCCCTCGTAATATCCTGATAAAGCCTGTAACCATTCTTTCTGAAACACTGCTCTGTGTTTTAGTTTGGAGTGGGAGGAATAATGAAGCAAAAATGGGCTAAAGAAAAGACACTTCATTAAATTAATGGCTTATGGTTGGTTTTCATTTGATGTGCAAGTGGGACAGATGTATTAAAAGGAGAAAGAATAGAACTATGAACAGGAGAAACCCATACCGCACAGGGCTGGTTGCGCCCCTATACTACATGGATGGTGCCAAACGGGCATGACTGATGCCTATCACATTTATACAAACAATTTTAGACTTATGGAGGACAATTAGTCAAAAAAATATATCTATGTTTATCAGTCTTTCCCTACACAAAAGAATAAAATGTTTTATCCACTAAACTGCTCTCACAATTGTTTGGTGTAACAATTCATATTGGTTATAATCCCATGGGTGCCTGTAGGGGTGGAAGCAGGCAGCACTGTCTTATTGGATTCCTTACCATGGGAGATGTAGTATATGAAATGTTAATAGTTTTACCATGCAATAAATTTTGATGAAATTCCCTCCACTCTGCCCCTTTTCTGTCTAGTCTCATCAATGGTCCTGATTGATGCTTCTCCAGTCAAAGAAAAACCATGACTACAAATTTACTCTGGCAACACATTGATACCGTTATCAATAGTCTTTTGTGAGGATTTTTCAGTTTAAGTTTAACCGGCCCCTTTAAATGGATGAAGGGTTCTCAAAACCGGGAAACCACCATGCTGTTCGGCTCTTTCGCCGCTTGGTGGCAGCGTTGCACACGCTTTAATGTTGGGGGGGAACTTCCTTGGTCTGGTCCATGGTTAGGAGTTCAATATCTTAATTCTAAAACATTAAGTGAGGATTTTTTTTTATTATTATTATTATTTAATAGGGGCAATTTAATTGTGATCATTTTTGAGGGTGTGACACGAGTTTTGAGTTCATGATCCAGTCCACGATCATCATTTTTACAAGAAATAGAACGGCGTGCTTAAAACCATATATTACGGTGTTATGTCGTTACTCCGATCTGCCGTGTTGTTATTATAGCAAGTCTTAACATTTACAAGGCATCGCTGAAATGTGTGTGATTACGTGAAAGCACGACCCACTTATGTTCCAGTAAAATAAAATGAAAAAAAAAAAAATCTGCAGTTCGGTGTTTGAAGTCATCTGTGTATAGGAATCGTGTCATGTCATAAGTTTCATATTTCCTCAAAGTGCAAAGTGTCACCTGCGATTTTATAAGTCCAAATTTTATGTCGGCGGTGGTTCGAGTGGAACACACTTCTCTTTTAAGTCAAATGTGAGTTGGGATCGGGTCACACCGTAGTTCACTCACGGCCATAACATTAAAGCAGTAGCCGCTGGTTTCCTCACGCGATGACGGTGTTTCATAGTAAACTTGGTGTCTGACGTGTTTACAACGTGCTTGTTATTGCTCCTCAACGCCGCCCGTGCAAAGGAGGTAAGTCTCGGTTGATGTCGCTCACGAACCCCCGGCTGATAAGTGACTTGTTCCTGCCCGGAGCCCCGTGATGTGGTTTTGGTGTGGGGGAGGATAGCAGCTACCAGCCAGATAAACACTCAGCATTGGTTTGCACAGCGGGAGTAACATGGCGGCACAGTTAGCCAGCAGAAATGTTGTTTCACTACCGCGAAGGTCAGAGCAACGTGTGAAAAACGGGATTTAACGGCGAGGACACGGCGCCAAGTGTTCAATCGTGAGTAGCCACGTCTTGTTTCTGCCCCTGGTCTCGGCGGGACTCGTTGGGTTTTTTTGTGTGTGTTGTTGTTGTGAAATCCAACGCGAGGTCTTCAATCTCGGTTGTGTGTGTGTGTATGTGTGTGTCTGGCTCTGGGGCTATCGCTTCGGCGCTTAGCATGTTAGCAGGCGTTAGCATGTGGGCTAAGCCCGCTTCTTGCCCGTGTCAATGGAGCTCCGCCGCAGCACAAAACTCAACCCCCGGGACGGCGAGCCCCCGCAAGCGAGGCGGTACACTGTCAGCCAGCCGTCATTTTTTAAAACGGCGGCGACCTGGTGGTCACGCGTGAATCCGTTACCAGGCGGAACATAGTGTGCACAATACTTTCACATGTCATTGTGTGTGTGCGCTGTTTTTTGTTTTTTTTAATTTTGTGCTGAGTGAGCGGCAGAGCAGCCGCGACTAAGTTCGCCAGTTACGGCAGGGCAGAAGCGTAGTTAGCAGCATGCTAAGTGTTTAGCTTCGGGCTAGTAGGTCTCGCCGTTCTCGGTGAGTGCGTGCGAGGAGTGAGCCAGGAGGAGAGTTGTTTGAGCGGGCTAATATCCTCGCTCGTTGCCCCCGTTTTCATTCCCCCGTCTGTGCTACTTGTTACGCTAGGGTAAGTTGGCGAAAAATATATAATATAAGGGTTTTGCTTTAGCTGCACGGACGCTTCTTGTGTTGTTGCTGAAGTATCTCCCCCCCCCCAGTCCTTTGGCTGTGCACTGCACTCTGCACTGGTCGTGCTAGTTAGCAAAGCCAGGACGTAAATCGAACACTTTTATGTGCATTTATTATCTTGCGCCCCATGTGCATTTAAACGGTTCCCTCCAAGTTTGCAACTCACCATTATAATCTAGTTTAATCGACCCGAGAGACAAGTGTACGCTGTAATTGCAGTTCGGTGTTGGTCTACTTTGGTGCGGACTACACTTATAGTGAACATATGTACGTAGCGACACGCAAGCCGACGCTGGCTTGATTGCGGAAATGCAACCGAGGCATGGCTGAAAATTGGAAATGCTGCAACTCAGGAGACCGTGCATTGTCGTTTTCCTGCCTGGGCACATGCGAAGTGTGTTGGTGTGCGTGGTGGATTTTCTTTTCTCATTGGATCGGCTGTTTCACTGATCAGGAAGCGTGCGTGCGTGTGTGCGTGCAGGCAGGCAGGATTGTGCCATTTCGCTGGCTTGTCAGCAGCAGCGCTGCCCTCAGTCAGTAATGCGGTAGGAACGCATCCTGTGGAACCAGTTGAGCAGTTTTCTCTTGCATCACTCTGCCCACCTGATGGCACACGGCGCGCGGGTCACATCGCCGGAGCAAGATCCAACATGACATGTTATCCAGCTGCGGTCTGGCTGCCACTGCACAGCTTCTGTGCACATGTGGTGAAAATCCAGGAGAGTCTGCCAAAAAAAAAAAAAAAAAAAAAAAAAGGGGCACAAGAAGTTTATTCAGAAATTGGTCGGGATTCACGTCGCATTAGAAATTACTCGAAAACTTTCCAGATCGCCAGTAAACAGTAGATTTAGCCCTCTGTTTGTGCAACAACAACAAAAAAGAAGCTTTGTTTCAGTTTCTTGCTTTAATTTGTGGTTTGATGTACCTTCCATATGTTTGAATGGAGACAACAAAGGGTGGGTTGAACACGAACCTGTGTGAGGTATTAGTGACATCACCAAGGGCTGATATTCAGAACGGTGTATTTTTCAGATGTACAGTCTGAAAAGTAGCGCAAGCAATAGTTCAGCGACACACAAGGGACGCATATTATTGCAAGAAATTGTTGGTAAACGAAAAAGCCTCATTCTAGGGGGGCTTTTTTTTTTTCTCCACTCATCGGAATTATTTGATCAGTGGGTGGTGTGTTTTCCCCCTCGCTTGCTCTGATTAAGCTCAGTCAAAACATTAAGCAAACCAACGACTACCAAGTCAAACCCACGTGAGGAGGGCTGCAGCTTGTTCATTGGTCAATTGTTTTTTTCCCAGATAGAGAAATGGCGCAGGCCGCGTTACTCAAAGTGTCCCAGCAGTCACTGTACCAAAATATAGATGAGCAGATTGGAACCTCTCTGAAAACACTTGAAGACAACATCTCATGGACGATGCGCTGTTGAACGTCACGCAGAGTGGAGCTGCCATGGATGCTGGGGTCATTACAGCCACATAAGTAAATATGGAGTCGCCATGGCAGTAGCTAATCTTTTTCCGCAAGTATTGTTTTTCCGGAGGTTGATTAATTGATTGATTGATTACTTTTATTGTCAGAATTTCTCCTGAAATTTGTCTTGCATCCGAGACACCTGTTTCTTGAACTCGCACGAAATCCCCACAGAGCAAATTGCTACAAAAATACAACATATACAACAGAAATCACTACTAACTAAAACATCAGACATGTAAATGTGATATACAAAGCAAAACATCAAAGCGGCTGTGGTGCCTCCAAGTCCCTAGACTAGCACTTATTTAACATTTTCATAGACTGAGGTATAAATTATAAGGAGCAAGTTACAAGTGACCCTGGCGTAGATCCGCCTCTACGCTGTCCAGCACAGATGGAGTTGTATAACTGAGCCTACATCATGAAGTTTTGCTTTCACCCTTCAGTTTCGTTTGAGGGAGGGGAAACGGCGCGAGAATGCAGCGCGAGCCTCGCGACTCTCGGGCCCGCGCGACGCTCCAACTTGGACGTTTTGCTTGGTTACGAGTCGTCGACAGAGCAGGAATTTGCGCGAGCGCGCTTGATGGGACTGTGCGGATGTTTACTCAGGGAAAACCGACTGAGGAATACGCTGTTATAGCAGGGCCGAGGCAACAAGTGCGCGAGAGTGCGGCGCACAGCCCCGTCACATGACCTGGGAACGGCCTCCTCGCCTGTCCCTCAGTGTCATAAATCCCCAGCAGCGGCGTCCCTGTAAACGTCTTGAAACAAGAGTGCTTCCCTTCCCTCTGTCCAGGCCCTTGTTCACTCACTTCCTGTGTTCACTGCACGCACGAGAGTTTTTTGAAATTCATAAAGTATTTTCTAATCCACCTCAACTTATTTTATTGACTGACTGTTGCCCTGTGATTGTTTGCTTTGTTGCGTCACCTTAATGATATAGTAGTTGTTTGACCCTTGTTCTCCAGCGCATGCTTTCTCTCTCTCTCTTTCTCTCTGCTCCTTATGATAGTGCTGTAAGTAGTATTTAGAGGCAAAATGAGTGTTTTCTCCCCTGTAATTACCTTTTAATCTGAGAAGCAGGTATTTTGCTTAATACTGTAATTTTGTGACATAACCGTTCAACCGATCATGGCAGAGATTTTTTCTTATTATCAGTCATAAAAACAATGTTTCAAGCTTTGCGTCGTTTCATTGGCTGCAGGCTGAAACCAACTACTGAAACTAACATGGGGGTGATAGTTAGATAGAGCCAGGAGACGGCTTTCATAATAACTGTCTCCTGCAATTACATTGTTTCAAATAATTTCTCATCGTTTTTTTTTTTTTTAGATAGTTTGCGAGTATCGTGACCTATCTTCAATCTGCGCATTTTAAGCATTGTCCTCTGAACACGAGACGTTTCCCTCATTGTAAGAGCAGTTGAACAAGCACTCAAGAAGACCCCGTGTGACCTCCAGGCTAGTTCTGTTGTTCCCGATCGGCCTGCACCTTATCACACACGGCGCAAGGTCCATACTGTGTGTTTTTATTTTTTATATTTTTTTCCCCATGTGACGAACCCCCCCCCCCACGAATGCTGTTTGCCTCATCTCGCTGGGCACCTCAACCCTGCTGTCTCTGCATTTGCGCTGTCATGGAAACAGCAGTGTGACAGGCCCTGGGTGGGTGTGAGGGATGAGCTGGTAGGGTGGTGGCGGGGGAGCCGGATTTCTTTTACAGCGACGGGTGGGTGCGGGGTCGGGGCTGGTGGGTCTGGACTGGAGCGAGACGTAGACGGCCGACGGAGAGCGCGAGAGGGGGGGGGCTGCTTTGGCACGGGAGAGGAGGAGCCGGAGTGCGTCCCACTCCCCCTCGCCGCCTGCAGGCACGTTGTTATTGTGTGCTTTCGTTGACCTCAAATCAGTCGACCCATCTCTGCACGCCGAGAGCGGGTCCCGCCTCGTAAACGAGGGCCCTCGCTCCGGCGCGGAATCGCTCCGGTTAAAAACGCTGCTGGACGGAGAGCCTCGAAGACGCTGAATTCAGCCGTTGAAGTTCACGGGCGATCGGACCATCTCCTCCCTTTGCAGGTCACCTGCTGCAAAGTGCATATTGATCCCCTGGAGCTAAATGATATTGGGGCCGCTTGCCGCGCGCCGGGAGCGAAGGTGCCCTCGGCAGGTGCGGCTGCAACGGAGGCGCCTTCGCTCCTGTTCCGCGTGTGATACATATTAGCTGCGCGCTGAAGAAACTGAATTTAATACCCGTTTATGTTTTCCAAGGGGCCTGTGAAGTTTTTATGAAGAAATAAAACAAGCCGCTCAATTGATGGGGTCGTATAGTCAGGTGAGGGAGCGCATTTTGAAGCGTGTGTGTGTGTGTGTGTGTGTGTGTGTGTGTGTGTGTGTGTGTGTGTGTGTGTGTGTGTGTGTGTGTGTGTGTGTGTGTGTGTGTGTGTGTGTGTGTGTGTGTGTGTGTGTGTGTGTGTGTGTGTGTGTGTGTGTGTGTGTGATCGTATTGTGTTTTCCCTTTGCCACAATGTGTTTGTGGCACAGGCCGCTGGCATGTGGCTGGCTCCCCTCCCTGTTGCCCGAGGTGGAATCCTTGGCACAGGAGGTGTATGAGAGAGAGAGAGAGAGAGAGAGAGAGAGCTCGGACTGAGCGTCCCACTCCGCCGGACTTGGGCGGGCGGTCCCCAAAAAAAAGAGAGAGACAGCGCGAGCCAGTTTTGGAGAAAATAATCGCGTGCAGTTCCGTTCTGGAGCCGAGCTGAGTGGCTGAAGCGGCGGCAGCGGCGGCGGCTCTCGCTCGTCATGGAGCCAGAGGAATGCGGGGGGGGTGGGATTCAGTTTCAGCCTTTTCATTTCTGTGCACATTGTGAGGGTCAAACTCTGACTGGCACGATTTCACTCCCCTCCCCTCCCCCCTCATTCTCTGTCTCCCCGCCTCTGCGCTGACTCAGCAGTGTTCCTACACTGACCTATAATACGGTTCTTTTGCGCGCGCGTGCCTCATTGTTTCGCCGAGGTGGGCCGGCTAAGGAGAACGGCGGCGATGCCGCGATGGCGCTCAGGTATGCTCAGGAATGCCGTGACTGCGCGGAGCTCGGAGTAACGAGCCGCCAAGCCAGCCACAAATGGTGGAGTTAAGCAGCCAGTGCGAGCAGGTGAGCGAACAGACTCCGCTCCTCTGGTGTTGTGCGGCGGGTCAGGGTGTTGTGCGGAACTGGTTGGACCAGTTGTTTCCCCTCATTGGCCACATCTGTGAGTCTTTTCTTAGTCTCACCTACTTGGGTTTTAAACAAAAATAATAACTCGAGGAAAAAGCTCATAAAATCACAGTTGGACTTCCAGAAAATTGCTTCTCCTTTATGCAGATATATAATTGGGCATTGAAGGCCCAGTGTGTCATATTTGAAGGACCTGTTTGGGCAAAATGGAACAGAACGCGTATGGCTGCGTTTTTCAGCAGGAAACTGCAGGCCCTATGGGAAAGACCTTAAAGATCAGCATGCAAATTTTGCACATCCATGTTTGCAACATCCCAGCAAAGACACATTCATGGCTCAAACGCAGGTCGTTCACCCCCTGCATCCTAGGAAATCAGCTTGATTTGCCGAATGAGGCTTTTTAATTGGGGCCAATTAAAGAAATTCATTAACTGATTAGAGAGAGAAAAAGAATGACGTTTGTCATTCGTTCTTAATTTCTGTATCGTCAGTCGGGTTGCAGCCTTCAAGGAGTCCACCTGATTGGGCCGTTGCCGAGAGCACCTGTGGTGGGGGGGCGTGGGGGTGGGTTGACAGAGAAAGTAAGAGGGAGAGACGGCTGCCGCTGCTCCTCGCTGCTCTTTGCTCTGTCCGCTCCAATTACGTGTCCCTCTGTCACGGCGGCAGCGCTCCTAATCAGGTAATACCGGGGCTTTAAACACATCCTCTTAAACGCACTCCTCCGATTTCCTCGGGCCCACGCACGCACGCAGGCAGGCCGCACTGATTGTTGTCCCAACTCCATCTGTTTTAAATCCAAGATTGCTGGTGCATCTCCGAAGGGAAAAACAGCGCAGTGCGTTCGAGGCGACGGCCTCAACTAGGCATGCAAATTATCGCTTGATTCATTTATCGTTAGTCGATTGACCTTATCGATCGATTAACGATTAATTGATAAGCTGCGATTTTAAAAAAAAAATTTTTTCCTAAGAACCTAAATTTCACAATGAAAAATGTGTAAGGAACGCACATTGAGCAGCGTTAAATAAATTCTGAATAGAAAGCTAAACAAAATGGGTAGGCTTAGGGGCCGTTTGCGACTGTGAGTAATTTAATTCACTCGATTAAATTCTTAATCGACAATTAATCGATAATCGATTAATTGTTAACATCCCTAGTCTCAACTGATAAAATGACATTGGTGTCAGCTGATCGCCTCCCCCTCCTCATCCTCCCCCTCTTCTTTTTTTCTCCTTCACCTCCCTCCCCTGACCCCCTCCCCTCTTTGCGCCAACAAGGCTCCTCGTCATCCCGAGCGTACTCCCGCTGTACGGCAGCAGCCCGCTCTCCACAACGCGCGGGAGCAGAATCTCTTCCGGCGCGTCAGGCGGGCGGGCAGTAAAACGTGCAGGGCGCTCGCGCAACAGACAGGAGAGGCGCGCATCTGGCACACACGGCTGCGCCACGAGATAATCCTCAAGATTGTTTTTTGAAGGGATGACATAATCAGCCCTGCGTGCACACACACACACACACAGACATACTGTTGTATCTGGCCGTGTCGGCATTTCCTCATCTGATAGCATGCTGCATACACATTTTCTTCTCTCCCTTCGCTTGATCTTTAACCCACCACCAGCAGCAGCGTTTGAAGCTAGCTCCCGACGCGAGATGTTCGGCACGTCGGTTGTCCTTTGTCCCTATCAGCTGGGACGATGGCTGCAAAAAAAACCGGTCGCTCAGCTTTCGCTCCGCGCACGCCGCCACTCCCGTTTGAAGTGGAAACTCGCCACACTCGGAATGCCGGCCATCGGCTCGCAACTGTGTTCGGTGCGCCGACGTTTGCCCCAGTGAGCAGCAACCCCCCCCCTTTGTTGGTAAGTGAAGGCGCGCCGTGCGGTCGGCAATGTTTTGATGGTTACCGCCGGCTTAATAAACAAATACTTGCACGCAATCGTGCCAGATTCTGCTTTGCAGAGGAGGTTCTTTTTTTTCTTTTTTTTCTTTTTCTCACCCACATCCACCTGGTGATTGGAGTGTTTACCCAGGATTGCGCCTAATAGTCAATACGATGCGAGCTCGCTACTTAGTATTTCAGCGTCGGCATCTATGGACAACCGTAATGGCTTTTCGTAAATTGATTTCTAATTTCAGCGAAGTCAAGTGGGAACGTCGGAGGGGCCGCGAGTTGCTGTAAAAGCTATTAAGGCTTTAAATAAGAGGCCGATTCAAAGTCGGTTATAGGGAACGAAGGAATTTACTCTTCAGCGTCGCCCTGGAACTAAAGACGTTATTTTTTTCTTTCTTAAACCTTTCCTAAATCTTCGGCATTTTCTCAGGAGCGTCGTTGCTGCCGCTGCAGAGCAACGTCTCCCCACAGAGAAACTGTGCGTCCACATTCCTGTGATGTTTGCTGTTGTCTCCTGACAATCGAGACTCATGAAATCCTCCCGTCGTCGTCGACGCAACACAAGCGAGGCCGTGGAAGTTTGGGATTATTCCAAGTTTAATGGCCAGTTGGGGCTTTTTCAACCCGCTGCTCTGAGCTTGTGCAACTCGTAAGCTTCCTAAAGCATTTGTTGCCAAACATCCATAACATTGTCGCCCTTTGCCGGACGTTGACCAGTACGCTCTGTTCACCGTTTTGCAGCCTGATTATGTGATTTACCGCGACCGCTCCGTTGCAGGACCTGCAGTCTAAATGGAGCAAAATCGATTGATTATTGATTAAAATGAGGATCTTGACTCGGATCCCCCCCCACCCACCCACCCACCCAACCTCCCCTGCGTCGCCAAGAGCTAAAAGGCAAGGTGTTTTAAATTAGGGTTAGCACGGGCAGCTTTGATTCTTATTGAATTGAGGGGCCATTAGTGCTTGCGGAACGGTTCAGGAGGCAACCAGTAGGAGCTCTATTGGTGTTTAGCCCCCCAGTGACCCGGCCATTATGGTCAATTTCTAGCACATGAGCTCGCTGGCCTTTGTCCTGCCTAAACCTGATTAGCCGCCTCATTAGTACTGTTAGCACAGCCGGGGTGACACAACTTTTTTTTTTTTTTTTTTTTTTTTCTTGAACAAAGAACCCGCCCTTGACCAACTCTGGGAGAAACAAATAGATTCTAACAAACTTGTCCACATTCCGGCTTCTCACTTGAACTGTTTTTTGTGTTGACAGTTCATAAATTGCCCTCCTTGAGGAATGTTTGCGTTTCACATTTAAAGGCTCGCGAATATAAAACTCAACTTCATAACCGGCTGCAGATGTGAACGTGGTGGTGGTGGTGGTGGTAGGGGGGGGGTCAGCGTGAACTCTGCAACCTGGCGATCTTTGACCTCCCTGTTAAATGCGGCCAGATGGTTTGGCCCACAGTTGTCTTTCGGCGGTGGAGGTAAACCGCAATGTTGCGTCACATTTGGACCAAGGAGGTGTGAGCGTCCGTGCGTCCGCATCACGTAAACTAACTTCTCTCACGTCCCCGCCTCGGCCCAGCGGCTGCAGACCTGGCCGTGTAAATCGTGCTCAAGTTAGTTTGGATTTGTGTCATTCGGCCCTCGTGTGGCTGAAACGATAACCTGGACGATCAACCGTGGAGGCTGGCTGTTTCTTCCAGGCGGATCCCGCTCCGTCCCTGTGGTTCGCACACTTCTGAGCTCACTCTCTGGTAGCCTCGGTTCACACCCGCAGGTTCCCTCATCCCGCTCCTTGTATTACACTGGCATGTGTCCCCTGCACTAGTTCCCATGAGCAAGATGGACAGGAATGGAATTAGGTGTCTGCAAGCGGCACAGATCAACCACTTCCTTCTGCCCCGCCAACTCATTTAAAACTGCTATTAAGTTCATTCATTTTAAATGAACACACATGGAATTATGTGGGAAGCAATTAAAGTGTAAAATGACTCAAACACGTTTTATATTTAAATTCTTCAAAATAGCCACCTTTCATAAAAAGCACTTGTCATGGAGTTATTAATTAGAGTTATATATGTTGCCCGTACATTCGGTATCTATCTGCAGTGTAGAAAGTTGTAAAGAAAAAACAATGCATGAGTGGGCGTGTCCAAACTTTTGACTTGTCGTGTATGCATGTTTTTAAGCGTTAAGCTGCTGCATTGCCGAGTTCACACTCGCGCTACCCAGTTGGCAGATCATGGTCCGACCCGGAGCATGTGACGGCATTAGAAGCGTAGAGGAAATTCCACCAGAGGGTGAGAGGCGAGAGAGCCACGCAGCCGAAGGGGGGAGAGAGGAAAAAGAAGAGGAGGGCCGTGGAAAAAAAAAAAAAAGAAGCCTCGAGTGGCTGTGTTTCGCAAGCGAGATAAGAGTCAATAGCGAAATTAAAGTGTGTCAGGCAGATCTGACGTTTCCACCACGAGCAGGTTCATATCTAATTCGGATCAAAACGAACCGGTGGAGGTATTTAGACTTTTTCGAGTTGCGCGCCCTTTTTTTTTTTTTCCTTTATTGATTTCACTAAGTCACGGCTCTGCTCCTCTGTCTCTCTCGCGGCGAACAAACCCAAAGAACTCGCGCAGGGTGCAAACCGGGAACCGGCTCGCTCCGGAGTTATGTCAGCACGTGAGGTTGCGTGTGTGCGCGCGTGCATTCCTCCGTCACTCGGGCCGGCTCACTTGGCACATATCTGGGATAAATCACCGAGGCTAGCAGGAAACAGGCCGCCTTGTAACCTCCCACCACCACCACCACCCACCACTTCCCCCGGCAGCCTAAACACGGCGCACGAGGAGCAAATACCTTTCCTTTTAGCGAGCAAAAAAAAGCCCGCCCCCTCCACAACCCCCCCAGACCTCCCTACCCCTCCCCCTCCACTGCAGCCGCCTGTCATATTTCCTAATTATCCAGATGGGAGCATGAATTAATATTGAATCTTCACTCTGGTCTAATTGAGTGTGTGGCATGATTAAAAAGACACCCCGTGTTTCGGCATGTAATAGGCTTTGAGATCCCCGAGGAAATAAAAAAAAAGAAAAAAAAGACACCCCCGCCCCCATCCCCTCCACCGCACCCCCGCAGTCGCTTCACTCGCAGCCCCGCGCTAACTCGATGCAAACTGTCGGCAGCGGCCGGGATAGTTTCGCTTTCATTGTGAAGCAGAGATGCTGAACTAAACGCCGCTGACTGTCAGCGACCGGCTTCTTCTGACGTTTCACCGCAGGTGTCACCTCCAAGCTGGAATGCAGGAGATCTGCGTCGAGGTTTCGCGTTTCCTTTCTTCCCCAACACCCGGTGGAGTTCGACATCCCGGTGGCACGGTCGCCCAAAGCCCCGCACGTGTAACGCTTATCAGATTAATTTGCCTTTGAGACGGTGGAAAATGAAAGTCCTTTGCCGGCTTTACCGGAGGTGTCGGCTCTTAAGGAAATTTCACACACAAAGAGACCCGTTTTTCTCTTCTTTCTTTTTTTTCTTTCTCTCGGCCTTCAGGAATTCCCCGTGTTTGCCCTGTAGCTAACCTAACTGTAGCTGCGTTTCCATTACAGTTTTTCGACAAATAAAAGTGATGACACTTTTGCGATATACCTCCATATCGATACTTCTGTGAAGAACTACTGGGATATTCTCCAGGAGACCCTTGTGACCCTGAGCCCAGGAAGAAGCTGCCACCCAATGAGAGGTCAGCTGAGGTGGACGTCCGAACTTAAAATGAAATTCTTTATTTCTTCAAGCACCAACAAAAGTGAAACCAACTTTTCAATTATGAGTTTATCTCGCTGGAAGAAATAGTTTCAGAGATTCAATTTTCCATGTTTGACTTGCTCAGTGGGACATTGAGCTGTTCTTTGACACACAAGGAATGACTTTTTTTTTCTTTTTTTTTTGGCCTTCTTCTTCTTTCTCTGAAAGCTGAGCTGTAGGCATTTACATCCACCAATGCTCCGTCCATTCTATATTTAAACATATTTAAATGCTAATGCGCCTCTACTGTATTTTCTCAGAACGCCTTATTTCGTTTCTGCTCGGCAACAGACGTTTCACGCCAACCTCTCATGCAACCAGTCTGCTGTCCGGCCTCACGCCAAACCCCCCCTGTTTTAAGTAATAAAAAAAGAAAGAAAGACACAGCTCTCCTAATTTTTGCTGTCATTTCTCTCCAGCAGGGAGAAGTGAAGGATGCATAAAGGTTTCCTCGCGTTACCGTCTCGCGGCAATGGCCTGAGGGACCCTCTGGACTGAAACCAAGGTGAGAATCGCCTCCGCGGCCGGCTCCAGTCTTGGCAGCGATGCCGTGCAAATGTGACAAATGCACTCTGCGCTCCAACCGTAAAACGACTGCAGGCTAACCGCGTCTTTATTTGTTTATTCATTTATTTATTTATTTCCTCATTTGGATTTCGGCATTAATGTTGCTCGCAGCATCTGTTTCGCTCGCTTGGCTAACTTGCTGGTTTTCCCTGCACGTATTCGGTGTAATTCACTGTTCCTGAAGTGATTGATGGAAGTGTGGATGTGAAAATCTCACAGATATTTTTCCCACCGCTGCAGCAATTTATTTATTTATTTTGACCCCTCCACGTGTGAGAATCCAGTTTTTCCGTATTATTTTTAGAGTCTCGCTGACGTGTCGGAGATATCACCGTGAGGCGGATGCCTCTCTGTCTTGCACGCCTTACTTTCTCCTCATATTCCCAGTTGAGCCCCTGTACAGCTGTCGCTTCCCATTCTGAGGCTCCAACAGTCCCACCGGTGTTCACTTTTCATCCGTCTTTCTGTGGAGAGTAGGGGGGGGAATCCACACTCTTGAAACCACCAATTTTTCTTCAAGGATAGTTACTCTACAGAGTTGGCTGGACGGCGTCTTTCAGGATTAACATCTTGCCAGCAGCTCTTTTGACCTCATTTTAAAGTTTTCCTGAAACGTTGTGCCTTGGCTACAAGAATCTTTGCACCTTTAATGGTCTTTAACTAAATAGCTGTCCTTTCCCAACTGCACCTGAAGCAGAAACTGAGAAATTGGCCATGAGAACCGGGCCACTTGGGAACTCCAAGAGCAGCAGACTGGACGCTGAACTTTGAACAGGTGCCTTATTGTTTCACGTACAGGAATGTACGGCAAACTGCGTGTGGTCATGCTGAACTTCTATTGTGGGCTCGGTACGACGGAGCCAACACGGAGCAAATGCAGCAGGTGAGGCTGAGATTTGGGAAGGCTTAGCCGTCAATCCATCACAGCCCTGTTTGTTTTCGCGACCGTCTGCGGCGACTCGACATAGCTGTCACCGCCGCCGACGCTATTAATTTACCTTCATCCGATCACGCCGCCGCGACCGCCACCGGGGGATGAGCAGGTGGAGAGGCGCGTGGGAACAGCTGAGCGGGCTTCTTTCACCTCGCCTCTCCGCTTCCCTGATGTTTCCCTCCTGTCGTGGTAACGCTGACCAGAGAGAGAAACCACTTGATGTTGCGTTTGCCAGGCTGTCTTTCGATTGGACTTCTGTTCTCGGACGAACTGCAGACGCTCAGCTCTCACGAACACACACACACACACACACACACACACACGAATGAGTCATATGCAACTTGCACAATTTGCAGTGTAAATGCCTGGAGTTGGACAATCACGCAGGCGGCGGTATAAGCAGCAGAGATCATGTGACCGGTCACGACGTTGCCACACCTCACATGTGACTGAATGATCTGACTGACAGCTGCTGTCGTTTTTTTTCTCTCCCTTTTGGTAAATTCTTTGAAAAAATGTGTTAACTTGGGATGCAAATTATCGATTAATTCATTAATCGTTAGTTGATTGACCTTATTTATCGATTAACGATTAATTGATAAGTTGCAATTTTTCCTGAGAACCTAAATTTCACAATGAAAAATGTGTAAGGAACGCGTTGTTTAACCCTTAAATAATGTTGAGGGTCCAATGTGACCAATTTTTACATTAGAGAACAGTAGAAACACCCACATACACATACGTATATACACATACGTATATTATGACCATCACAGTATCTACAGGTGAATTGCTCTTTCCTGCCACTACACTGTTATAATGATAACTAGCTGTGTGAGAAATGTTCAATTAATTGCGAGTAATTTAATTTAATCGATTAAATTCTTAACCGACAGTTGATCGATAATCGATTAATTGTTAACATCCGTAGTATTTACCGTTGCATCCAAAGGCACAAGCAACCGCAACAAACGCAGCTCGCACCAACCATCACACCCCTGACGGAGACATTAAAGTGTGTTTTGATGATCAGCAGAGACAAAGTGAAAAAATAATCTATTTTTAGGATTTGTTTTTGTGCCGCAAATGCACCGCCGGTGCGCCGCCGCCGCCGCCTGCTGCAGCTGCTCGCCGGCTCTTCCTCTGATCCACCTGGAGCCGCAGCCGCACGATCCGCATAATGAAGAGGCGAGTGATCCTGATGGAGATCGACTCCACTTCACGTGTCTCTGTTACGCAATAACGTTCAGGTCTCCTTGCCGGCGTTTCGAGACAAGCGCGGCGCCTCTGGATTCAAGGCGCTTTTTGCCTGTGCGTGTCTCTAATCGCGCAAACGCTCTCCGTGCGCGCCGCTCTCATCAAGGAGAACCTCCCCTCTCCACCACCTCCTCTACCTTCCTGTCCTGTGACATCCTGAAGTGACTGCCAGCGTTAAAGATTCATGAGCGTGATCAGCTTTCAGTAAATGGGGAAAGGAGGAGGAGGAGGGAGGGTGGAAGTGTGGGGGAGGGGTTGGGGGTTGCACTCTGGCACTTAAGAGCCATTATACCTTGCAGGGATTGTGGAGTGAAGAGGCTCTCCAGCGGAGCTCCCTGGAAGAGACGCGCGTGGCCGACCTTAACGCTGCAGCAGCAGAGCAAAGACCAACGATGAGGCGAAGTGGCAATTTAGACCTACAGGCCCTGACAGTTTAAAAAAAAAAAAAAACACTGCCTGGTGAAGTTACTGACACTCATTGTAATGAACCAAACCGAGGATTGAGTCGAATCCTGAATGTCGGGCTATTAATTTGTATCGCGTTGTTTTCGTCCACGTGTGTTTCCGTGCGGCCGGGTCCCGTTTTGAAGTTTCCCGGGGGGGACGTTTGAGGCCGCCGGAATCGGGGAGTCTGCAACGAAACGTTTGAGCAGATGGTTCGGCCGTCCGCGTTCCTATCGCTCGGCGGCGGCCGGGCGACCGGCGCTCTCTGCGACGAGCGCGAGCATTTGCAATGCTGCGGCTTTTAAATGAATCCACAGGGAAATGACGTACGGAGAAAGAGAGAAAAATAAGCCGAGGTTGGTTGAACACAATACACTCAGTCAACCGTACTCAATGAAAAAAGCTTTGTGGCCTACATATTTGTACATATATCTACATTATCCCCGCCCCCCTTCTTTTTTTTTTTACCTTCTTATCTTCAGCATGTTACTCATCCTGCGCTCTCATTTTTCACCTTCTCCCCGCGGCCTCGCCGTCAGTCCATTTGTACGTCCAGAACACCCCCCCCCCGCTCCCCCGCCGGCCGTCGCTCAGGGCTGTGGTCCCGATGTCCGCGCAAGATTCGCGAGGTGTCGCTTTCACGTTGGCCATTAATCCCTTTCAACCTGTCAGCGCGTCCCTCCCCATCGGTTTACTCTCTCTCTCTCTCTCTCTCTCTTGGCCGCCGCCCGGCGTCGGAAACATCTGGTTCGGGGTAACGACAGCCGTCAGCAGCGGACTCACAATTTAGCTGCGTTCCACCACCCAAGGTGCGTTGTGTTGAAATATCCATTCCCCCCTTTAACCTCTCTCTTTTTTTCTCCAATGAATCAGTGTTTTGTTTTCAAACCCCCCACCCAACATGGTTTTTAATGTTTCTCTGTGTGTGTTGGCTCCAGGCTCCCCAGAGTCCAAATTGGCGGCCCCCATATTCATTTCAATGTAGTTGCTCACCCAGCGCATATGGGAAAGAAGTTTTTGACTTCCACATTAATGGGCCCATAGAGCAATGCGCAGTAGTGTCACTTCTCATCATGCCTCTGTGACTCACATGATCAATTTGGCCAATCAGAACGATTCTGGAGAACGTCACTTACATGTCTGTTATCTGGCCTTTATTTTTTTTTTTTTTAAACGATTAAAAGGCCATAACTGAAAAATCTACAATAGAAAGATTTGCAATGAATCGAGTTTCAGGTCACAGTCGTCTCGTCAGCCGTTTTAAAGGCGTTTATTTTTGTATTGCGGTCTATGGGGAAAATGCTTTTTGGGCCCATGGGATTTCTTTTGCTGCAGTACCTTGAGTAGCCACTGGGAGAAATTGGCCATATTGCCAGTACGGTATCCAGTTCAATACGTCCATGGCTGGGTCTTCCTCTCACTTTAGTAAATACTGAGACACACTGAGGGCTCCTCCTCTCGCTCTCTTTAGCTTCTTGATTTTGCCTCCTCGACCGTCCCCGCTGTGCACGAGGACGGGTGGCACAGCGACGAAACACTGTTTTCGGAGCCCGGAGGCGGGGCCTCCCGTTATTACAGCGCCGAGGACTTCAAACGCTCCTTTCAGTAGCTTTTGATGGAGGTTAATGCACAGTCATGCCCATCTCTCTCTCTCTGTCTGTCTGTCTCTGTCTCTCCTCCACCCCCCTCGGGGCTTCAGAGGCACTGGGCGTGTCTTTATAATCAAAGCCCTGCCTAACCCACATGATTACAGGAACGGCGCAGTAGTGGCAAATGCCTCCCCTCCTCTTCTGCCCCCATTATGCTATGACTGGAATGGATGATTCAGGTTTTTTTTTCTACTTTTTTTTTTTTTTTTTCCGAAAAGAAGACAAAGGGTTTCCGAAAAGCAGTCATTTCGGACGTGGTAATTAATGGAAGACGCAGTCGCAGCGTTGCACCGATCATCGAGCAAAAAGAAAATCTCTCTAAGTAACAGGTTCAAACGTAGCCACTCGAAATGACGTCGACCCCTCGCCCCCTTCATTTTCGCGTTTCCCCGACTCCGAGATGCACGGTTTCTTCTACTCGGCCGTCTTGAAGGTTGACCGAGTTTGCCTTTTTGCATCTGTTGGGCGGCGACGTGTTTGTCCCGTTCAGGTTGCACCAGCTGAGTTTGACTGGAGGAAAAGTCATCACCACCACCACCGCCGCAGCGGCAGCGGCAGCAGCAGCAGCAGTGATCCTTTGTTGTCTCTGCATTCCTTCTTGGCCAGACTGGTCGGCTCCAGCTCCGTTCTGGAGAGTCTGCTCCAGTGACACCCAAGACATAAGCAGTGACACACACACACACCTATGATCACCTTCCCACAAGTGCTTTCAAAGTCGATTGATTTTTTTTTTGATTCTCTTTCTCTCAAACTTCTGGCCTGACGTGAATGTTCTGTTCTTCGTGTTTTAGTTGTCTGAGCTGCAGTAAATGAAAATATCTTGCGTTACAGGGTATTAAAATTTAATCTGTGTCACGGCGGCAGCTCGACAGGGATCAGATACGAAAAATGTTTGCCCGCTGTCTTTTATTTATACCATTTATCAGTCTCCTGGATGCAAACCAGCAATGACACACGCAGGTCTCCCGCATATACAATTATCATGAGACGGGAACGAGAGGAGGAGGAGTCCCTGCCGAAGATGTTTACTGCGCTCAGGTTTCAGGGGATATCTGAGCTCCGAAAATGACTTTGCGAGACCGCGCGTGCTCGTAAAAATCAAAACTCGGCGTCAGACTTCCAGATTGACAAGACGCTTGTCCCCAAAAGTGGCAAAATCATCTGACGTTTTTATCAAGCACATCTTTATTCCCGACTTCTGTTTGGCCGTCGGCGCTCCGACCTGTCTAGACGGTCCAGGCTGGTGAATAAATCCACGAGCAGTAAACCTCACTGCTCCGTCGGCCCTTTTGCGACTTGACGCGCAGCAGCGGAAGCCGCACGCGCCGACCTACACGCCTAAGCAGCCTAATGCCGCTTGACAGCTTGACTAATGCAAATTTGGAACATTCCTCCGAAAACGTGCCAGTCGGCCCGTCGCACAATGGGCTCGGCCCTCGCCTCGCATTTGCCCGTCGTTACTCAAACACATCCGACTGGTTTGCGAGGCGACCAGCGGCTCCGTCTTTGTCAGCTCTGCCGGTGAACCACAATTTGTCACCCTTTCAACGCAGTTCACCTCGTTAGTTATTTTCCAGTGGTTAGTCCTTCATTTGGGGTGTTGGGGTTTGTCTTTTTTCGAATACTTTTTGCCGTTTTTCAAGAATACTCGTTTCAGAAGTGGTGCTGAATCGCCGGGTAGCGTCGTGTTGCAACAATTGGGTTAAGGCTGGGCAATTTTGGACAAAAATAAAATCCCGATTTTCAATTTTGGTTTTTGATTATTTTTCTTTTGTTTAAACTACAAAACAAAATGGAATAAATCAGTTCAAATATTTTATCTTTACTTTTAGAGCAAAATAGCAAACAAATGTCCCTATTGGGAATGAAGTGCAACTGAAATATCCTGCAAATCCTCCTTGGGTTTATTAAAGTGACAACATTTACAGTTCTGTTGAGCAAACAAAGATGAATCCCTTGGGATTAATGAAGTGAGAACCTCACTTTCACCAAACTTCACTTGAAAAAAAATGTTCTTCATAAACAAAGATGAAGTTCCCTTATTTGGGAATAAAGTGAAAACTTCAGAAGAAGATAAAGTAGAAGCTTAAGATAAAATCGTAATAATCGTCTTGACTGATAAATCCGATTTTGATTCAAAATCGATTAATCGCAGAGCGCTGCTTGCTTGACTTGGAAACTCACTCAAAACTAAAACGAGCAAAGCGTAGGGATGGTAATCTCCGGGATTATGCTATCTCCCACATCGCCGCCTGACTCCTACCTGGCTGCCTGGCGGCGGCGGATGACTCGGCGCGGCGGAGACGGGCCCATGCAGCTTTTAGGCTAAAGTCCTGTACCGAAACCGCGGCGATGTGTCACCCTGACCCAGTTACGACATAGAAAGGCTGGACATACGCCCTGAGCTCAAACCCCCGCCCCCACCAACCCACCCACCCACTTCACCACCGCTGCCTTGGTTAGAATTCCCTTACTGGTCTGCCTGTGCATAACGGCAACACCTTAGATATGCTGCTGGCCGGCTGTCTGCGTCGCCGTCATTGAGACGTGTCTTGGGCTCGCGGTCAGTCTCTACCAACGGCGACCGGTCATTACCGCCACCTTCAAGGAGACGAGGCGGCGGCGGTGACCAATCAAGGTGGGGGAGGCGCTGTAACAAGCGCGGCCAATCAGGCCTGGTGTCGCCATAGTAACTTAGAAAAGCCCGGGACGGTCCAATAGGGAGCGAGAGTGCCACTGTTGCCATCGCCGAAAAAACGCAGCGGGCTCTTAGTCTCTGTATTTTATTATTTTTTTTATTTTATTTTTTTTCCATTTCCATGCGCTGCACTTTTCTTTCTTTTTTTTGAAACATCAAAATAATGCAATAACTCTTGGCTGCTTGTGCTCCTTTATCTGTGCATGCACCTTACAGACCATACTTCACACAATGGTGAAAATGCTTTTCTTTCTTTTCCTTTTTTTTTCCACCCTTCAGACTCTCCTCTGCCTCTCTCTCCCTCTCTCTCTCTCTGGCCAATCTGCAGCGCTTTGACTTATTCCATTGAAGCACAGACCCTACCATTAGAGTAAAGTAGGTCACTGTGGATCAGGACAGAGCCACGCTCGAGTTTGCATGGTCACTAGCTGCAGCTTTTTTTCTTCTTTTCTTTTCTTTTTTTTTGAAGTGAGCCTGCTTCTGTTTAGCTATGCTTTTGCTCCCCACAATGAGCTGCCGCCGCGTCCTCTCTCCCATGTCCTGTCTAACAGCTGAGCGACGAGCTGTTTCTATGGTTATGGCGTGGTTGGCATTCAAGGATGTCGCAGTATAGCGGCCAACCTTATGTTGGGGAGAAAGCCTCGTGATTTTCTACATCCACTTGACTATTTTATCATTTTCATTCAAAACTTTATTTCTGGTCAGAGTGAATCTCCATAAGGGGACAAATGAATGAAATGAATGTGTGTGTGTGTGCTGCAACATCTGCAGCCTGGAGGAATAAACCTTTTTTTTCCCCCCCAACTCCCTCCAAAGGCTTTCAAGTGTTGTGAAAGATTTAGTCGGTTGGTCGAGGTGGGGGGGATACAACGTAAACTCCTGGCCATAATGCAAACGGCATTTCATCTGGCATGCCTGCGAAGCCCTGGGACGGTGGAGGGGGGGTGGATGTTAACAGAAACAGCCCTCAGCCAACCTGTCACTTAGGAGGAGCAGGAAGCGGTGGCAACATAAATTCTTACTCAGATCTCAAAAAGAGCAAACAAAAAGCGGGGGGGTGGGGGAGCTTGGGGGCGGGGCCCTCAGACTTTACATTTACTCTAAGTGGCGTTTACGGGCCGAGCTGCTGCTGCTGCCACTGATGTGGCTTCCGCGCGCCGTCGCAAGCTGGCTGAGTTCGGTGTCGTGTAACCGGTGGATTTTTGCACCGTCCCCCCCCACACACACACACACACACCACCACCACCCCCACCCCCGACCCCCACTTCTTCATACGCGTTCTCATTTCCAGCCTCTCCGGGGAGAGCGGCACCGTCGCAGGGAAATGATTGAATCTCCTTCGCCGCTCCATTTTTTTTTTTTTTTGCACTTATTTCTCCTGCAGTGGATCAACCTTTGCTTGCAGTGTCGAATGGAGTGTGTGCGTGTGCACTGGATATGTGGTGCCAGTGGTGTGTGGCATATGCCCGCACTGGTCGTCTGTAGATATCACTTGGTTTCACATGCAGCCGCTAGTGCGTGATGTCATTTTATTGGTTCATTTGATGCGTTCGATTTGGTTTTTCCCTCATTTTAACATTTGAGCTGAAGTGTCCAATTGTGTTAATTTTTATTTTTTTTAAAGTTCCTTCTCCATCCCATTTCCACAGGCGCTGATATGCATTGAGGATGAGTGGCGTCGGCGAGAACTCGGCTGACCCTGCCAGGGCAGAGTCACGAAAACGCAAAGAATGTTCGACAGAACTTTTAGGACCGAGGTAAGATTTTCTTTTTTCTTTTTCCTTTTTTTTTTAGCCCTCGTCTCCGAAACAAACACACAACAAATGCATCCACCCTGCACAACTGGGACGATGTTGGAATATTAAATCAGGCTCTGGTCGACACTCAGGGTACACATGTCACAGAAGTGGCTGTATGTTGCAGTTGTGCTCACTAACTCCGGGGCTCCGTGTCATCTGTACCATGAATCTGCATAATTTATTTGCAGACGAGCAAAGTGAAGATGACGCTGGCACGCACTTTATTTTCATTCGGTTGCTCCCCATCCAGCCCGAGTGTTTTCTGACTTCTGTGAATCACTTTTGTGTTTTTTATTTTTCCCTCCGCAAATTGTCTCCCTCTGTTTCCGTCACTTAAAGTATTTTTTTTTTTTCTGTCCCCACAGTCCGAAGCGGAGCAACGAGAAGCGGAACCGCGAGCACGAGAACAAGTACATCGAGGAGCTCGCCGAGCTGATCTTCGCCAACTTCAACGACATTGACAACTTCAATGTCAAACCTGACAAATGTGCAATCCTGAAGGAAACTGTGAAGCAGATCAGGCAGATAAAGGAGCAAGGTACAGTTCCTTTTTTTGCCACAGAAGCCGCGTCCAGACTGCCAGCCGAAATCCTATTTTTAGCCAATCCAGATTGAAACCGGATGGTTCTTTTGTAGTGTGCGCAATCACAAATCACATGAAACCCGATTTTTGCAAAACGGATTTAAACCACCTTCGAGATGTAGTTTCACATCTCATTTAACCAGATGCGTCTCAGTATGAACAGCTCCAAACAGATCCCATCGGTTTTGACTGTCCGTGACGTCACTCCAGACCCCATGCGCCAGACCAGACCAGCTGTAACGTCATGGAGCAGACAGAAGAAGTAGAAAACACCAGTCTGAACAGAGCCACATTCCATTTGCTATAAACGGTGTGGACAGTCGGCCCTAAAAATCGTATTTGAGAAGGAATCTGATTTGAATCAGATTCGCCTGCAGTCTGAACGCAGCCACATAATGTTTTTTGCTTCAAGTGCACCGTGTCATCTGTCTTTATTATTCCTTGTTTGACAGTATATGATATTAATCATAATCCTACAGCTCACCTAACCCAAATAAATAGGTGCTAACGGATGTCAATCTGACTACATTATAAAAAAACAACTTCTATTTCTTCTATATGGCAGATTTTCTTTGAGCGCGCTCAGGATGTTGTGGTTTCGCACGAGTCTCACAGGCGGCGGCCTGTTGACGGAAGCATTAAAAGTGGTTGCATAAATATTTGGGTTTTGGAATCTGCAGGCGCGCACGGTAATTGATGGCGCGCAGTTGAGATAATGTTCTCACCGCCGCAGCTGCCGTCCTCCTCACATTGTGTCACACGAAACCCGGAGCGTCGCAGTCGCAGTCGTAGCCGTGCGTGACTTGTGTATCTGTCGCATTCCGCGCGCCGGGTTAACGCACGCCGGGATCCCGCCTCCGGGGTTGTGCTGGCCAGCGTAGTGTCAATGTACTGTGTGTTGTGTGGTCTGTTGGGTTTTTTTTCCCTAAGGGGAAACAGTTTCCAGAAATTTCATATTTCGGGTCACACACTGTGCAAAAGTCCCTCCGTCAAATGTTTTCAAGCAGACGTGTCTCTCAGCGGGCCGTCTTTTCCCCCCGTTTTTGGATTTGTCACGTTTTCAGAAGCTGCTTTCTGAAATACCCAGTGTCCCTTTGTGATGTCACAAAGGGAGCGCCGCCCCACCCAGGTTCGCTAGCGCTCTTTTTCCCGCCCCCCTTTCCCAAGGCATGTTCGGTTCAACGAAAGCGTCGGTCCCAGCAGGTGGGGTTTTTGCTGGAGGCTGTAAACAGAGGGCTAAGTGTCCCGTTCATGGAGATCCATTGGCGAGCCAGCGTGACAACTTCACCTCCGTGCGGCACTACGCTGGGATGAGACACTTTGAGCTTGTCACAATATTATAGCGAATCCAAAGCTGTGTGTGTGTGTGTGTGTGTGTGTGTGTGTGTGTGTGTGTGTGTGTGTGTGTGTGTGTGTGTGTGTGTGTGTGTGTGTGTGTGTGTGTGTGTGTGTGTGTGTGTGTGTGTGTGTGTCAGCGGCGGCTCACCTGACGAAAAGCATGTGAGCGACAGGCGGACAGGGGAACGGCTCACTCGCCGCTATACATGAATAAGACGGGCTGATGATGTCACCCTGTTTTATGACTCACAGATCTAAGCGTTATGCAATGCTGAGCATGAGACTCAGATACCCTCACACACACACACACACACACACACTGTCCCCTTTTCTCTCTACTATTTTTATAAAAAAAGACACGCTGCACCAGACTGACGCACCTCGCCTGCCTCTGTAGGCCTGGTTGTGTTCGTACAGCAGCAGACACACTAAAAGGGGCGGGGAGGGAGGGAAAAAAAGCGAAACAAGTCCTTGTTTTTTCGGCGCTCCTCGATTACTCATTACCAAATGAAGCTCTTATACAGTAAATAATCAGCCACTCCTTTATACCTCTCGCCGCAGCTCTGTGTGTCTGGAGCATAACGGGGGAGCTAGCGAGGGGCTAGACCAGGCATGGGCAAACTATGGCCCGGGGCCCATATGCGGACAGTTAAGCTTTTTAACCCGGCCTGCCGAACTTGAAGAAATATTGATCGTAGGTCATGACATAGCTACGTTTCCATTACATTGCGAGTTGCAGGCTTTTTATTCAATGGTGTGAAGCACACAAGCCGCAATTCTCGTAAAATCTCTTACTGTGAGATTTTACGAGAGTAACGTGCGATATTGCCTGTTAAGGTTTGTTAGCTGTCCAGAATGGTTGTTATATTGTTCTTCTTGATTACTTGTAAAAAAAAAAAAAAAAAATATTCCGTCTCCTCCTCCGTCCAAACATAACGAGCCACTTGAAGTGAACTTGGTCACGTGACCCCCGTACGTCACGTCCAGTAATGTGTAAATGCAAAAAAAAAAAGAAAGTGTTGCCATGACACTTTTGTGATATACTTCCATATCAATACGTCTGAAAACCACCTCATGAGAGCGTCGAAACCTTTTAGCGACATTTGAGAGGTTTTTCAAAGTTTAGGTGTTTCCATTGCCAGTCTTTTATTGCGATATTTCGGGATTGCGCAATCGTGGGGGCAATGGAAACGCAGCTAGTGACACTGAGTGATGGGGGGCCGGACCCTCTGGCGGGCAGCTGTGCCGGTGTACTGACCCCCGCCGGGCACGAAGACGTCCTGCTGGTGCTCGTGTCATTAACGCTGAAGGAGATGAATGTGGGTCTGAGCAGCGTTTAAAAAAAAAAAAAAAAAAAACAATAAAAAATCTCTCATCCAAAACAACAACAAAAAAAGAACTGCATAATTTTTTTTTTTCCCTCCGCAACAGTCCACCGCCATATGGTCGTCCCTCTCTTTTGGCACGATGCGACAGTCAAATGTGTCCCCATCCCTCCCTCGCTCCCTCTCTCTCTCTCTCCCTCTCCTCTCTCTCTCTCTCTCTCTCTCTCTCTCTCTCGCCCGCCCGCTCGTGTTCCGCTATTCGTCGTCTTCCCAAAAGTAGGGCAGCCTTCGCTGTCGAACATACGGCTTCTCGCCGTGGTTATTAACCCAGTCGCTCGGCCGCGTGGACAAGCGCACAGCGTTGCGGCGCAGGTAGAGGCGGCCGAGCCCAACACACACACACACACACACACCACCTCCACCTCTCTGGAAGGTTTATGGCAGCGGATTTTACGAGCCGTAGGCATGCGTGCAGCTGCTTGAAGGACTTTAAATTTGTTTTGCTGCGTAAAGCAATTACCACATAAACGTGTGTGTGCAGCAGGGCGGACTCGACTTTTTTTTTCCGCCCCCTCCTCTCTTATCAGCAATATAAGTCAAGTCAACTGGCTGCGGAAATGATGAGAGGAAAGCGAGTCACGCGATATTGACCCAATAAACGGAAGGATACGCACACTCGCGCCCTGCAATGAAAGTTCAAATGCGGCTGTGACGCGATCCGTGGCCGGGGGGGGGGCACGTGAAAACAAATCCGAGGGGAACAAACGTCTCTGTCGCTTTGAAGAATGAACACTCACAAAAGATCAGTTCTAGCAGATTAATCTGGTTGGGGGGTTGGGGGTGGGGGGGGACCCACTGTAAACTCCGAGCGCTCTTTTGATGATGACGCGTGTGCCGCACCAAAGCAGCTACGTTAACCCCAAAAAAAAATCCAGCTTTGTAGTCCGGAGTTTGTCTTTACCTCTTGACGTCAAACTCGGCACTTTCTCCCCCCCCCCTCCCGCAAGTCTGTTTTGGCACAAAGACCGGCAGCTGCCACCCGTCTGGTGGACTCGCTCGACTGCAGCAGCAGCAGCCTCTCTCTCTGCTCTGCTCTGCTTTTGTGTTTGAACCATGACAACTTATTGTAACAATGAGTGGGGTGGGGGGGGCAGTGTTTACTTCATAGCTGGAATGGAACCTGTTAAAGAGTCCTCGTCAGAACGTGGCCCAGTTTTTTTTTTTTTTTTTTTTTTAAGGTTGTGTGTTTTCTTTCCGTCCTTCCCACGCGCAGAAAAAGCGGCGGCGGCGAACGAGGAGGAGGTGCAGAAGGCCGACGTGTCGTCCACGGGCCAGAGCGTCATCGACAAGGATGCCCTGGGACCGATGATGCTGGAGGTGAGCGCCCGAGCGAGAAGAACCTGCCTGTGTAGCGCCTCCTCCCCTCCACCGGGGGTCCCCGGCCCGTAAATCACAGCGTTGCGCGGCAGCCCTTGTTGGGCCTCCGGAGCGCTGCCTTCCTCCTAATGGGAAAGAAAAAAACAGCGGCGGAATGAATCACTCCATTGAGCCCTTCCTCCCTCTCTCCCTCTCTCTCTCTCACTCGGTTCCTCCTCGCCCGCCCGCCTCTCTCATTCTCTCTCACTCTCTCACTCTCTCACTCGCCGCCTGCTTTTCTCCCCGTCCGCCTCCAGATCTGTCCCGTCATGGGATATTTATAGCCACCCCGGTCCAGCGTCACCGAAATCGACATACTAACCCACGGCTAAATATAGTCCGGTACAGCCTGCAAGCTTCTCTGTCTCTCAGAACACCACCAACGCCCCCCCCATCACAGCGCTAAGTAGGGGTGAGGGGGGCTCGCACTTGCCCTGTGACCCCTTCCTTCCTCCGAAGGCCTTTTTCTTCCCATTTGCTGAGGAAGAAGGAGAAGCCCCTGAATAATAATGATGATAATCGTATATCGAAACACTTCCAGAGTGTTCTGTCAATGCACTTCCTGCTAGGCTGCAGGAATCAGCCTTAACGACTGGGAGATATTGCATTCAGTATTTTATGGGTTTTCATGCTCTTACAATGTCGCTCTGTAAAGTTGCTGGTTGATTCCCCACAGATAGAACAGGGAAATATATCAGAAACCTAATGGAAAATGTTTTTTTCTTCCTTTATTTTGAAAAGCACTTTGTTCAGCCAAGTTTCGTAACTCTTATCCAGGATATAATTTTGTGTTAATGTTTTTACAGCAACACTTTTCTAAATCGTTATCCCCGCACAATTTTTTTTTTTCTCTCTCTTGCGGAGGACGGCCGAAGCTAAATGGCGACGCGACGGCGGTGGCCAATCGCGCCGCGCCGTTGCCAAGAGACGTCCGCAGCCAACTTGAGCCGCGAGGCAAAGTGAGAGACTCTCGCACTCCCTGGTGCCGAGCGGACCTGCCCGCGTTCATCGCAGAGCCCCCCCCCGAATAAGATGAATTAACGTAAACATTTGTCCTGTTCGATGGCCAGCGGGCGCTGCCGTTACCGCTGCTGCCGCCGCCGCTGCCGCTGCCGCATTGTCATGTGACACACAGCTGCAGCTCGCGAGGGGGCTGTTTTGCAAAGCGCCGACGTTTGCGTCGTAAATAACAATAACGCTGGGAGCAAAAGCAAGGGGGAGTCAACCTGACACCGCTAAACCCCGCCACGATTCACCGCCCTCTGCCTCCCCGCTGCTGGTCTGTGGTGGTGGGGGCGGGGCTTTCAGTTTCTTCTTCTTCATCTTTTTTTTTCCCCTCTCACGGTCGTACATCAAACCAAACGGGGAGTGAAAGTGGAGCGGCGAGATATATGGAGCGCGCCGCTCGCAGCGTGTTTATTCAGCGCGTGTCGCTTTTAATGAAGGTTAGCGGCCCACGCCGCGCATATTTAATCGGGACAATTGATTTATTTGACCCCCCCTCCCGCGCCCCTCCCGCTCCACCAAAAAGATTACGCAAGAGTGTCTGGAAGGAGAGCCGGGAGCTGGCGCAGCGCCGGGTTGCCCTACTTGCCCCCGGTACCGTGGCCGCTCCGCTCCGCCGCTCGGCCGACTCGTTCTGGAGTCGCCGCACGCTGCTGCGATGCAACGCCGCCACCTCAGGTCTATTTTTAGCCTGCGTTGCGTCCATGGTAGCGTAGGTAAGACGACGGCCGAGCCATCCGTGCAAGTCAAGCAACGACTGCAAAAAAAAAAGTTGTGACTTGCAGTTTTTGCCATTTGTCCGCTGTCGGATATGACAACAGAATCACTTTTTGCTGGAATCTCATCTCATCTCTGTCTTATGAGGATGATGCTGGGTTTTTTCTTTTCTTTTTTTTTTTTTCAAGGCTTTGAGCGGCTTGATGGCCTAATTGATACGATCGAGTGCGAAATAGCAAACCCCAGGCTGTGCTTTTTCAATTAAACACTCCTCCTCCTCCTCCTCTTCTACATGCTCATCCTCCTCCTCTTCCTCCTCTTCATCCTTCTCCTCCCTCTCTTCATCCTTCTCCTCTTTCTCATCCTCCTCCTCTTCCTCCTCCTCCATCTCTTCATCCTCCACCTCCTCCTCCTCTTCATCTTCCTCCTGCACCCAGTCTCTGCAGGCGCACGCCGCTAACCGGCTTCCTGTCAGATGCTCTTTATGTTGAGCGTCGGCTTTAATGACGGAAGGCCCTGTGTGAAAATGACGTCTGTCCTTCCATGTCGGGAAAATATGCCAAAAGGCTTCATCTCAGAAAGGCAAACAGTGAAGAGGGGGCAGTGAAAGGAGACGGTGCCGGGCACGCAAACAGTTATGCAGTCATGTAACAGCAAGGAGTTCCAAGTCGTAGGATTCTAAAATAATAATAAAAAAAATATATATATTGATAAATAAATCCCAATGCCGACGGTCTTCCTTAAGCTCTTAATTGGACCCCATTGAAAAGGAGATCACGCGTCTCTAAGGGGCGAATCCAAATGAAGAATTTCCAATCCCCCGTCTCCCTCCCTCCTCTGCAGGCCTTGGACGGCTTCTTCTTCGTGGTCAACATGGAGGGCAACATCGTGTTCGTGTCGGAGAACGTGACCCAGTACCTGCGCTACAACCAGGAGGAGCTGATGAACACCAGCGTCTACAGCGTGCTGCACGTCGGCGACCACGCCGAGTTCATCAAGAACCTGCTGCCCAAGTCCCTCGGTGAGCCCGCTGTGCTGCGCTGCCTCGCAACGCTCCCGTCGGCACCCGGGACCAGTCTGCTTCCTTCTTTCTGCCCGGCCGTCTGCGTCACAGCAAGCTGCCGTATTTAAACCTGCCTTCCAAGAGCGACATCATTTGAATGTTGTGGTTTTGATGATTGCCAAACTTTGTTCCAATGACCTGGCCAACCACTGAGAGTCTGAACAGTAGGGCTGTGCAATTAATCGTATTAATCAGATTTATTAGTCAAGACGATGTTTAAAAAAATTAAAGTCAAAATCGAGTTTTCAGAGAAGAAAATAAGGATTTTATTTTTGTCCAAAATCCGCCAGCCCTACTTAACAGACCTTCATGCTTTTATTTCTACTTTACTCAGTTGGTGTCATGTCTTAACTGTTGGCCGGTCGGCCATTTTGACAGTGACGTCAGTTTAATTAAACCTCTCTGGTGTTTACTGTTGTGTTCTTCAACTCTTCCATACAGGCTGGCATTTAAACCCGTGAAGTTTTTTTTTTTCTCCTCCTGTCTGCTGCTTATTCTCACCCCCAACTTTCCATCTCGCTCCGCTCCTCTTCCTCCCTCCATTTTCAGCTAATTAACGTCTTTTTTTTTTTCTTTTTTTTTTGGACTCCCTCTCCTCGTGCCTCCCACTTCAGTGTTATTTTCACCCTCAAGAAGTTTTGCTTTCTGTCTTCTCACTTTTCCCTGTGCCCGCATTGCTCATCTCATCTCATCAAAGCGGCCCAGAAGAGGGACATTTGCCTTTTTCCTCTCCCCCTCCATCCTCCATCCCTCGCCATTCTCCCTCACACCTCTCCTCCATCCCTCCATCCCTCCCACACGTTCTCTCCCCTCTGCATCGGCGCCGAGCAGCAGGCGACCGCCGCGCGTGTCATCGCGCCCCGATCTCTCTCTCTCTTCTTTCTTCCCCCTCCCTCCATCTCTCTCTCCCCTCTCTCTCCGCGGCGCTCCGGATTGAGGTCTGAGTGCCCGGCCATCTGCCTGTGTGGAAGCAGCGCTGAGCGGAGCACCCTGGAAATGATCAGCGGTTCCGTGTCCCAGATACTGGGAGATTATCAATGCACCCAATGAGATCACAAACCAGATGGAGTGTGACGGGAGTTTGAGTTAAATGAGTTGTGTGTGTGTGTGTGTGTGTGTGTGTGTGTGTGTGTGTGTGTGTGTGTGTGTGTGTGTGTGTGTGTGTGTGTGTGTGTGTGTGTGTGTGTGTGTGTGTGTGTGTGTGTGTGTGTGTGTGTGTGTGCGTGCGTGCGTGCGTGCGTGCGACTGTACATTTTTCTCTTTATTTTTTCCTTGTTCCTTTTTTTTCTTCTTCTTTTTCTCATTTGTGTTTTGCGTGTGCGGTGGCATTTGCACCCGAGTGCGTTGGCGAGAAAGGAGAAAAAAAAAAAAGTCTCTTGTTTTAGAGGACACGCATATGGAGGCCTGGCTGTGATACATAGCCGTGGATGGATGGCACAGGGCTCAGCGCTCCCAACTGCTCATTATGACTGATCTCTACCCAGCAACCACTCTCCCTTTTTCTTTTTTTCTCCACCTTTTATCCACTTTCATTCGCTCTGTCTTGCTCTCATTATGTCTCTCTCTTGCAGCATGGTGTCCTCTGTTGGCTCTCTCTCTTTCTCTTGTGACGACGCCACGTCGTAAATGACCCCCTCTCCTCTCTCTCTCTCCGCGCAGTGAACGGCGTCCCGTGGTCCAGCGAGGGTCCCCGGAGGAACAGCCACACGTTCAACTGCCGAATGCTGGTCAACCCCCACAGCGAGAACCAGGACGAGGCGCACGAGCACGAGCCGCAGCCGCAGAAATACGAGACCATGCAGTGCTTCGCCGTGTCCGAGCCCAAGTCCATCAAGGAGGAGGGAGACGGTACGCGCAAAGGGAAAAAATACAAGTCAATTGAAGCAGTCAGCCAATCGACCTGTGCCCTTCAAAGTCCCTGCTTTTCTTTTTTTTAGCAACATACAGGTGTCCCAAAAAATTTGACACCATTTTAAAAGCAATTACCTTGAAAACTACTAAGTCTAGCTCGGTTTAATTGAACAGTTCAGGTGTTGAACACCATAAGTTTATCATGGGGCCGATTTCATAAGTGTTCAGTATGTGCACCGCAAGTTGAAGATAAAAAAAATATAAAGATAAAATCTTGATCTGTTCCTATACGTTCTGTGAAAAATTTGAGCTTATTTCGACAAGAATTGCCAAAATTATTGGCCTGCGAAATGACGCGAAATTTTTTTGGGACACCCTGTATTTATCCCCCTTTTTAATGAGTTCCAAAACAATGCTTGGCTTTAGCTCCCCCTGCTAAAACTGCACTTGAGGACACCCAGGGCAGTGGGTGTTTCATTTAAAGGAGACAAAACAGAAAAAAAAAATTAAAGAAAGTGAATTTTGCATCATGCGGTAGGGGACCTTTAAAAACGTGAGCCAATAATAAATAAAATTGCTGGAACTGTTTTGTTTAAACATTCCATATGCCTGTCAGGCAACTAAGCCAAACTTTATCTTGTTCTTTTGCACTGTTATAATAACATTAACTGCCCGTGTAAAGAACAAAAAATTTTTTTCAATTAATTGTCAATTACATTCTTAATCGACAGTCAATTAATTGTTAACATCCATATATTGTGGACTTTGATTGGGAGCGATTTGATTGAATCTGACCTCATGGTTGCCATCCATCCAAAAGTGAAACACGAGACCTGGCCTCAGTGGAGGCCGGCGCTGGTGCCACCTCTCCTCCAGCCGTACGGCGGATAAAAAAAGAAGAAGAAGTAGAAGGCATGCATAAGCAGAATGCCGCCGCTTTGAAATCCATCGAGATCGGGGGCCAACGTAAGCGGCGGCAAACATCCCTCTTCCCTGGGAATCTCCTCTAATTGCACATTTGCCTTCTGCAGCGTTCGGTTACCAAGAAGGTCGCTGGGCTTTTGTGGTGGCTAGTGTGGCTCCGGGCAAAAAAACGCAGGCTGCCTCGCCGTGTCTGTCGCGTCCCTTCAAAGAGTCTGCAGCCCCCCCCATCAGAAATAAACATCGCCACCGATACGCACTTGTCTTTGAATTCAATACATTTCCTTTAACCGTCGGAATTCGGCTTCTCGCGGGCCCTAATGAGCACGCCGCGTTTCCCCTCGACGGAGCCGCTCGGTGATTTAATTAAAGCGCTAAGTGGGAATGCAGTGGTTCGCTCCAAGTCTCCTATCAACCTGTCTTCCCTCCCATCCTCCCCCCCGCCATTTTCCTGGCATCCGCCACGCACCAGCCGCTTGCCAACCGTACTTTGGCAAAAAAAGGACCAAGCAGGACCGAGGCCAGAGGTGTGTGTGTGTGTGTGTGTGTGTGTGTGTGTGTGTGTGTGTGTGTGTGTGTGTGTGTGTGTGTGTGTGTGTGTGTGTGTGTGTGTGTGTGTGTGTGTGTGTGTGTGTGTGTGTGTGTGTGTCAAAGCAGGGAGGACAGGAACAGTGGCAGGTTTTTTGTTGTTTTTTTTGTCCGGCGATGGAACGTTAACTGAGCGAAGATGAAAGACGCCGGCGAATTTCGAGGGATTCGCAGATCTGAGGGCCGGACCACCCAAGAGGCTCTGTTTATGAGATAAAAAAAAAAAGAGGCTTCCCCTCGTGTGTGTGTGTGTGTGTGTGTGTGTGTGTGTGTGTCCATTTAACCCCTGGCGTGCATGTTTCTTTTGCCAGGAACATGTGGCTTTCAGGAAGCGACTGGCCTAGAAAAAAGTTTTTTTTCAAACATGGACTTTCATCGGGGCGGCCGTGTGTGTGTCCGTGTGCGTGTCTGTGTGTGTGTGTGTGTGTGTGTCTGCGTGTGTGCCTGTTGAACCGTCGCGATGTCTCAACAGCGATGGGTGCCGGGCCAGGGGAATATGGGACCGTGGGTGACGGCAGCCATGAATGCACGCACACGGGCGATCTTTCGCAGACCCACACACTCCTACGCAAACACAACCCCCCACACCCCACCCCCATCCCCCTTCAAAGGTCACACTTTATCATTCCCGTCCCTTTTTAAAAAGCGGCGGGGCCCCGATCCCTGCGCTCATTAATAACTGTATTAATTATGCTTCCTGGGAATAACATGCATTCCATTTCTTTCCCTCCCTCTTGTCTCCATCGTTCACGACACCACCGCCACCCCCCCACCTCCCCTGTCACCGTCCTCTTTGTTACATCCCCCGCTCTTTTTTCTCCTCTCCTCCTCCCCTCCTCCCGCCTCTCCTCTCCTCGCTCTCTGACTCCCGCAGACCTTCAGTCGTGCCTGATCTGCGTGGCCCGCAGGGTGCCCATGAAGGAGAGGCCCATGCTCCCCGCGCACGAGAGCTTCACCACGCGCCAGGACCTCCAAGGTACAACCTGTGAAAACCCAAAAAAACCGCTGTCAGTCCGAACCCAAAGCACTTCTCTGCTGTGACTATTTCCGGAAAGTAGCCGCAGTGACCTACAAGCATTTTGTGTGAAGAGCATTCCTAATTGGCCCTCTGGGATAAATAAAGTTTTTCTGGTTCCGACTTTACTCCAGGAAGCCTTAATATTGGGCAACGGGTTCGAGGTGGGTTAATAAGGTTATCGCAAATATTTTTCTATCCAGGACTTCCTGGGAAAAGTGCCGGATCCCTCCGGCAATTTGCACTGCAAAGCCGCCAATATTGTTATTTCAAGTGAACATGCAGGTTTCAGCCAAACGATGTGCTACAGTATATCCATCCATCCGTCCGCTCTCCGCCGCCGCCTCCTGTCCCGCGCTCAGGGTCGGAGGAGCCGTGGGTGTTTTATGCGTCGCTCCCCCAAAATGAAACGGGGTTGCGCTCAGCGGTGTTTTACAGCCGCGGCGGTAATACGGTGACCTTGTTCCTCAGTGCAATCACGCTGTCAGTGTCTCATACTGGCCCACGATTTACGGTTTACCATCCAGATGCCTGCACGGCTGCACACACACACACACACACACACACTCCAGAAATATATTTGTGATCAAACATTAAGCAGCTCCTCGGCATGCCGAGGAGGCGCCCACAGAATGCAGCGACCGCTCAGTCAGTTATCAAAACTCAATTTTTTTAACGTTCAGATTCAAATATAACCAAGATATAATCAAGACAAAAAAGTCCAAAGCTCAATTTTCAAATAAACCTCAAATAAAAAATGATTTTGTCGGTGTCAGAACAGACAGATCAGTAGTCCAGTCCAGTTCTCCTCCTTCTGTCCTTGCGCAGGGTCAACGACCTCTCCTTGGGTTCGCAGCTCTGTTTGTGGGAGTGTGACGCCTTGTTATGTCACGCGTGAATCATGCTCAAATTCTTTAATTACCGCGGGACACCGTCGGTGTCGCGCCTCCGGCTGTCTGGCGGAGCTGCGGCGTTCCAACGTGAATATGGAGCCAGTCGGCCTCAATTATCTTGTTGGTTTTTTTTTTTGTTTTTTTTTAAATCATCGTCGGAAGCCAAAATCATCACAGACATTTAAATCCTGTCAATTGGAGTTGTGTTTCTTACTCAAATGCCTCATAGTAATATCTGTCAGATTGTATTATAACTAGCTTGCAAAAAAAATGATGTGGCTGAGTTCTGGATGTGGTTTTCATGAATTATCAACATGAAAAGGCTGAGCTCTTTTAAGAGTTTCTGCTCGTCTCCCCGATTCAACCGAAAAGCAATTTAGCTCCTCTCGTCTTTCACTTTCCAAATCGGATTTTTGATTTGTGAACATATTTGCCGAGCGTAGAGTAGAATAGAAACTTTATTATCATTGTCAAGGTTGACAACGAAATAAAGTGCCAAGCAACCATCGGTGCAGTGCAACGTACTAAATAGACGCCATCAATAAGCAATATAACAGTAATAAAAGCAGCAATAAAAAACAATCACCCAATGCGCACACACAAACATGCACTCCATCGCCCCTTAGCGTATTGCACATTTCCATTATTGCGCAGATGGTTACTGTAATTGTGTTGCAGAAAGAGAACACTGTGCACGGTCGCATTTCCATATTGCACAGGTGAATTGTTCAAGCCTGCACACAGATTGTGACTGTGAATTTTTTTTTTTTTTTTTTTTGTAATGCAGGGAAGATCACCTCGCTGGACACCAGCCTCCTGCGGGCCTCCATGAAGCCCGGCTGGGAGGACCTGGTGCGGCGCTGCATCCAGAGGTTCCACCTGCAGAATGACGGCGAGATGTCTTTTGCCAAGAGGCACCAGCAAGAAGGTACCGTCGCTCGCGCCTCTCAGCCTCAGCACTCGGCAACCTTCCCCCTTTTTGCAAATTCTAAATCCAATTCCAAAATCCTCCCTCCCCCCCACAACCAGTGCTCCGCCACGGTCAGGCCTTCAGCCCCATCTACCGCTTCTCCCTGTCCGACGGGACCATCGTGTCGGCCCACACCAAGAGCAAGCTGGTGCGCTCGCCCGCCACCAACGAGCCTCAGCTCTACATGTCCCTGCACATTCTCCAGAGGTATGTCTCGCCGCTCCGGTGCAGCGACAGAGGGGTGGGGGGGAAGACGGATCGGCAGCCTCGAGCTCCATTATGTGTTTTAGCCTGTTTGGTGCCCTGCGGGCATCTCACACACGAGCTCGCCGACGACGGGTTCCTATCGTGTTGTCTTTTTGCGTCACGCAAAAGTGAATGAAAGTGCGTTTTGGTTCCTTTTTCTGGTGAGTTGTACTTGTATTTCACCTTGCGACGCCGCTCTGTCACGAGGAGGTAAGAGGTGTAAAGGTCCTTACACACTGACGCAAATAAACGACCTGAAAATGCAAATTTTCCCTAGCGTGAAGCGAATATTCTTAGAAAATTATAAAAAGAAGGAGAGAACAAATTACCAAGAGCCCATTGATCTGGAACGGCGGCTAGCTACAGGTATTAATATAAGGCTATTAAGCCCTTTGTTATTTGTTCTCTCCCTCTGCAAACGTGGAGCCAGTTGACGAGCAGTCCTTCAAATTGTCCGACGGACGTTCTGAAGCACTGGCGAAATTTCACTGGATAAAATTTGAGCTCCTGGTCACAGGTCCAGCCGTTCATCTAGTTAGTTTCTGCTTCCAAAGGAAATCAAGAAGAATAAGAATTTGGTTTCACGCAGCTGCCACCAATGGTTTTCATCGAGGCTTTAGCCAGCGGTGAGCAACAAGCAAAACACTCTTTTTTTTCAGTGATTACCGTCAAATTAACGCCTCCGTGCCCCCTGTGCTTCCTCCGCCCCAGAGAGCAGACGGTGTGCACGATGGGCCAGGACATGGGTCCCGGCAGCCAGGCCACGGGGATGGCTCCCAAACCCATGAACTCCTCCACGCCCTCCATGACTCCCCCGACCCCGGGCAGCCTGCCCGGCTCGGGTCCTCAGGGCCAAGACACTACCTTCAGCAGCAACAGCACGCCTTTCTCCCCTCCGGGCCCGGCCGGACCCCGAGACCCAGTGGCCATGGGGGGGCATATGCAGGGCTACCGGCTGGGCTGCTCCCCGGCGCACAACCACACCGGGGGGATGCAGCCGCCGCAGCAGGGCCCCAACTGGAGGATGAACAGCCCGTCTCGCGCCAGCCCCAGCCCGGCCGGCGGGCCCCATCCGCCCCAGCAGAACTCTATGCTGTCGCCCCGACACCGGGGCAGCCCGGGTGGGGCGGGTAGCCCCCGGGTGACGGGCGGCCTGCACTCGCGTCCCCGGTCGGGATGTGCGGCGGCGGCGGTGGCGGCGGGGTCCCGCAGCGGGCAGCGCCAACAGCACCGGCAGCCACGGCAACAGCTACACCAGCAGCTCGCTGTCGGCCCTGCAGGCCCTCAGCGAGTGCCACGGCGTCGGGCCGGGTCACGGACCCCCTCACTCGCACACGCTGGGGTCGCCGGATCGGAAGATGGGCTCCCCCGCCGGAATCGGCCAGGGCTCGGCGGTCAACGCCCATCTGATGTTGAAACACGGCGGCGCCGGAGGAGACTCGTTCGGGCCGCACTCGGAGGCTGGCCCGGGTCCGGCGGAGGGCGGCGGCCTGGTGGAACCCAAAGAGGAGAGGGAGGGGCTGCCCGAGGGCCTCGACGCTCACAGCCGGCTGCACGACAAGGGCCACACCAAGTTGCTGCAGCTACTCACCACCAAGCCGGAGCCCATCGAGACGCCGCTGTCTCCCGGCGACGGCGGCAAGGACCAGGCGGGGATCCGAGGGGGCCACGCGGCCGCCGCAGCAGCAGCCGCCGCCGCAGCCGCCGCCGCAGCCGCCACGACGGGGAACACGCACGCCACGTCCCTCAAAGAGAAACACAAGATCCTCCACCAGCTGCTCCAGAACACCACATCGCCCGGCGACCTGGCCAAGCTCACCGCCGAGGCCACGGGCAAGGAGGCGGGCCCGGGCCAGGAGCAGGGCCCCGGGGGTCCGGTGCCCCCCGGGGCCGAGGTCACGCCCAAGCAGGAGCCGCTGAGTCCCAAGAAGAAGGACAACGCCCTGCTGCGCTACCTGCTGGACAAGGACGACACGATGCACAAGGACAAGGTGCCTAAGCTGGAGCCAGGGGAGGTGAAGGTGGAGCCGGGCAAGCACCACCTGGTGAAGACGGAGAAGCAGGACGCCGGCTACGAGCGGGCGGAGCAGGTGAGTCGGCGCCACGGACCCCCGTCTCTCGCCCCCCCGCTGTTGCGTCACGGCCGCTCGGTGGCGACGACGCTTCGGTGAGATGTTCAGTGAGGCGTTCCTGAGAGAAACACCACTGAAATTGTTGATCTTTGAACGGTGCAGGGGGGGGAAAAAAGTCCCGAATGTGCATCAGTTGCAGTCTGCCAGTGTCTGCATGTCGTTTCCTCGTCGACATTTCGTCCGCTCATCACACGTAAAGCCGGCTGGATTATTGCCGTTTGAGCTTTAAGCTTTGTCGCTCCCTCAATACTCGCAGCGTCCCGCTGTTTTTGCCCCGTTTGCTTGGATCCGTTCAAGCACCGAGGAGCTTGTAGTCACTGCAGTTCGATGAAAGTTTTACAAAACCAGACTTGTTCTCCACTGGGGTCGCGTCATTTGGTTAAAAAACAACAATACAACCGATGGCGTGGCTCACTTCACACAACGTCGTCTCCCTCCCCGTTTGCAAACACGTTAGTCCGCCACCAAATGAGAACTAGAGCAGCCTTGAACAAGTTTATAGAACATTTTTTCTTTTTTTTTTTTTTTCTTTTTTCGCAACAGATAAAAGTTTCTTGGCCCGTGCTGTTCCACTTGCCTCTCTCTGAGCATTTAATCTGGGTTAGGCAGCAGATGTTGCCTTCTTTAAAGTCCTATGTCCTCAAAGAATGCTGAACTCACAAGCGCTCCGGCCGTGCAGAGGTCAGACAGTTCAGCTGCGCAGACATGAATTACTGTACATGCTTTTATTTACCTGTTGAATAGAATATATTTATGAATGTATATGTGTATATATATGTATGTATGTATGTATATACGTGTGTGTGTGTGTGTGTGTGTGTGCGCATGTATGTGTACATATATATGTATGTCTATATGTATATACATAAATGTGTGTGTATACATATATATATATATATATATATATATATATATATATATATATATATATACGTATATGTATATATGTATATATACGTATATGTATATACGTGTATATATATATATATATATATATATATATATATATATATATATATATATATATATATATATATATATATACGTATATATATATATATATATATATATATATATATATATATATATATATATACGATATATATATATATGTATATATATATACGTATATATATACGTGTATATATATCGTATATGTATATATGTATATATATACGTATATATATATACGTATATATGTATATATATACGTATATGTATAGGCGTATATATATATACGTATATGTATATACGTGTATATATATACGTATATGTATATACGTGTATATATATACGTATATGTATATACGTGTATATATATACATATATGTATAGACGTGTATATATATATGTTTATGTATATATACATGTGTTTGTGTGTGTGTGGGTGTATATGTATGTATTTATACACATACTTTTTCATGTTGCTGCCTTGATGTGAGCTGCAACCAGCAAAGAGACACGTGGTGCCAACTTCAAAACAGCTGTGACATTTGGAAGGAGCCCCTGTGGCTCTGCAGCTATTTCATCCTGCTAGAGTTTGACCAGATCTCTCAGGTTTGGCACGACGCTCGGGTGGATGGGGGGGGCCGGCCTCGCCAGTGTTGAAAGAGAGCAGGCAGGGGAAGAGGGAAGGTAACAGGAAGTGGAGGTTTTGAAGAAGAGCTGCGCCGCTGACGAAACTCTTGTGTTTTCTGCGGTTCAACGGGGCCCAGAGCCAGATCTGATTCTGTAAAAAAAAACAACACACACACACACACACACACACACAACTGGTGACCGGAAGAGTTGCGCGTGTGCTGCACTTAATACAGTGGAGCAAAATGGAAAACGCAGTTACACTAGCATGCACATGCACTCTAGTGCCGTCTTTATTTCTCTCCTGCACGGCCCTCTATCATCACACCGGCACATTTTAATGGTTTCTCGGAAAAAAGGAAAAACAAAGAGATTTATTTTCGGAAAATGCACATTCATCCTTTGGTTTTAAGAAAACAAAAAAATCGGGATCGCTCGCGCTCTCTCTCTCTCTCTCTCTCTCTCTCTCTCTCTATCTCTCTATCTCTCCCTCTCAAGCGGAATCGCGAAGAGAGAACGGCGCCATCGGACAGATAATGGGAGCCCGGCCAGCGCTGAAACTGAACAAAGGCGGCGAGATGAGAGAGGTGTAGATACCCCCAGGAGAGCTCGGCCTCGAAAGGCAGGAGTGAAAATGATGAGCCATATGCTCCTGCATGTCCTCTCTCGCTGCCATGGAGATGGAGGGAGGAAGAGAGGGAGGGAAGGAGGGAGGGAGGGAGGGAGGGAGCGGCAGCGTTCGTCGACGCGGCGGCGCACGGAAAAGGAGGAGGAGGAGGAGGAGGAGGAGGAGGAGGAGGGGTTCAGATATGTGTGTCTTGATAATGTTAAGTTTATTGTCTCCTAAGTGGGCCCTCCTGCCCGGAGAGGCGGGGGAGGAAGGATTGGGGGGGGTGCAATGTCGAAATGTGAATTTTATAGCTCAGCGGTGATTAAAGCAACAATGATGCCCCGCGGCTTGTTTTTTTTTTCTTCTTCTTCTTCGTCACCGCGACGGCGTTTTCCGACCCCTAAAGCCCGTAGCGCTTGTCGAGCGGGAGCCTGGGCTTCATTAGATCAACGTGCGTTTGGGGGTGTGTGTGTGTGTGTGTGTGTGTGTGTGTGTGTGTGTGTGTGTGTGTGTGTGTGAATTGTGGTCTCCCTTTCCAGTCATTTTCCTGCTTGTCAGTGAGCAAAGGCTGACTGTACTAGTTTAAAAAGTCCACTCATCCCTCTTCCTCCTCCTCCTCCTCACTGCGAACCTCACCCACCGATTTTGTCTTCCATCCCTCCCTCCCTCCTTCCCTCCCCCCCACCCTCTCTCTCTCTCTCGCTCTCCGTCCCTCCTCGCGATTGTTTGAGGGCTGAATTATTGATGGCGGCAGCAGAGCTAAATGAGAAATCAGAGCGCTGCTCGCCTCGGCTCGTGGCGGAGCTGCCGGGTCGCCGCTGACGCAGTTCAGCGCGGCTGCGGTTGTCGCCAAACAGTGTTCAAAAGAAACCTGCCGCAGAATCTTTCTTTATTGTAACAGGTTTTGGGTTTTTTTTTAAACCCCTGAGGAAATGGCTCAGACGACGCTCGCTTGCGCTTTTAGACGAGTTACCGTCGTCACTCTTCAGGTGTCGGCGTGCGTGTCAGGTGACGCAGCGTCAAATGGCCTCTTCTTTCTAAATACTGCAGAGAAATGTGTTTTTAAATTCCAGTATTGTCTGCCGACTCTGTCTCGGGTGGAGAAAGTTAGAAGCTGTCATATTTCCTGACATTTTGGGGTTAAAATAAAAAAGTCGGATGTATTTGCTGGCACATTACACAATGTACCTTCAGCACATGAATGGATTTTGTTCTCCAGTGTGAACCCTCCAGATGTTGCGCTTCTCCTGGACTCGGTCGCCCCCCACCTTTTTTAAAAAAAAAAATAAAATAAAAAGGTGAAAAGCGCCGCCATCGGCAGCTCCGCGTCTCCGCCGCCGCCGCTCTTCTTTGGAAGAAAGCTGTGGCGGCTGCGTGACAGCGGGCCGAGATGACTTCCGTTTGTTTTGCATGAAAGCGACAGTTCTGCTTTGCCCTCCCTGCGTCTCACTTCCTTTTCCAGCGAAAACGACGCGGCCCGAGGTCGCAGAGACCCGGCCGACCCGCCGCCCCTGCCAGATCCCCTTTCCGTGCCCTCATTCTTTTATGTCATCAATTGATTTTTCTCTGGACATTTCTGCCAGAAGATCTTTCAAGAGCCGTCGCGCCCTGTGGCCTCGGCTCGTCTTCAGCGCCTAAACTGCTGCAAATGAAACCAGGCGGCTCATCGGGACGCGGAGTGCTGTCGCCACGTGCCAGCTGTGCGTTTAAAGGGCGACGGTGCGTTGATGGAAAGAGGAGCCATTAATGCTGAGAGCAGGCGGAGGAGACGAGTGAAGGAAGTGGGAGGAGAGAAGCGAAGTGGAGGAGGAGGAGTAGGAGGAGGAGGAGGAGGAGGAACAGGGCAAAGCCAGAGCGTACAGGAGCATTACATCATTCCTGACCTCATTAGGGCTTTTCTCTCGCCCACAGCTCCCCCTCCTCACCCTTCCCCGCTCTCTCTCTCTCTCTCTCTCTCTCTCTCTCTCGCTCTCCCTTCCCCCCGCCCCACATCCTGTGTGTCGTTAGTCTGCCCCTTTCCGACGCGATCGGAGCGACTCACGTTCGAGAGCTCCCGTAGGTTGGGTGGAGAGGAAGGGGAGGAGGAAAGAAAAGCTGAGGTCCTCCGCTCAGCTGGAGGACGGCGCCGCTAATGGGCATTTTTGGGAAGCCGCGCCAGTCGCCAGTAATCTGCGTTTCGCAGCCAGTCGCTGTCGGGGCACGCACGCCGTTACCGCACGCCGCTCCCGCTACGCCCTCCTCCTCCTGCTACTCCTCCTCCTCTGGAGGTGGCGGCTGCAGCGCGATTTCCTCCCTCCGCCGCGGTGTCACAATCACCCGTTCCAACTTGGGCTGCGGCCACTGCGCCGAAACGTCAAGCTCAGACAGTCATCACTTTGCAGCATTAATTGAGCTTTTTTTTATTGTTGTTGTTGCAACACACCGCATTTTATTGCAAGTTTGCCAAAGGGAGTTAAAAAAAAAAAGAGCCAAAAAATCCCTGAAGGAGACTTGAATGGTTCAAATGAAGCAGCCAGCTGCATATTGATCTGCACTTTTTTTTTTTTTTTATTTTTTTTTTGCTAGCTTAACACAGCTGTTTCAATGGGGAGTGAACGGAGTGGTATTGGGACACAAGGCAGTATTAAACTTTGGCATCATACAACCTTTCCATAGCACACCTCGTTCCTCAGCAGACTGCAGCTCCTTCGGCCGAGGACAGGAAACAATGTAACAAAATATATGTTCTATGAATTGTACATTTAAAAAGACAGAGACGGTGGGGGGGGTCGTGAGTGCGACGACGCCGTTGGGCAAGTGATGAGGGACGCAACGCCCTGGAAGTTGAGTCAAAGTGAAGTGTGGCCTAGTTTTTCGGAAGAAAGTGGCCCCGTTTCATTCCGAGGTTACTACTCCATTCCAAACCGCTATTCCCAAAGATAGCGACTCGGCGTGTCGGGTTTGCTCCGGGAGCATCTTCCACCATATGTGTTTACGCACCTCCTTCTGAATTAACATTCTAATTGCACTTTTAACGCGACCTCCTCTCTTCGCTTCCAGTCGTCGGAGCTGGACGACATCCTCAACGACCTGCAGAACGCTCAGCCGCAGCTCTTCTGCGAGCTGCGGCCCGTCTCGCTGCCCAGTCCCATGGACAAACAGAACATCATCAATGACATACTGCAGATGTCCGAGACCAATCCCGCCTTGGCACAGCAGCAGCAGCAGCAACAGCAGCAGCAGCAGCAGCAGCAGCAGCAGCAGCACAGAGGCATCGTCGCTGGCATGGGCCCAACGAGTAAGTCTTGGGGATGAAGGCACCGAGGTTCCTCAGCTGTTTCATCAGGCATCATCTTGGGGAGGGGACTGTAAACTGGATTCCATCTTTTTATTATGATTTTTTTTTTTCTCAAAGTGATACAATTTTCAATTATTATCATACTTACAGTATGAGTAATAACACATGGAACACGGTCTTTCAAGAACATAGCTTCTCTTTTGGAATTTAGGAGATAATAATCATCTCTCGATACAGTACGTGGCTGCAAGGGATTCAAAAAGCAGTCACATCAGAAACATCAAAGTCCGTAATAAAGTCTGTAAAGGGCCCCCAAATCTTTTTGAATACTTGTTGCCTTGACGTATGTATATATGTAATTCTTTCCAAAGGTAAGCTAGACAACATCTGTTTTAACCATTGGGAGACGCCAGGTCCAGTCATATATATTTTTTTTCAATTTAAAGCAATACATCTTTTTGCTATCAATGAGCTGAAATCAATAAAAGTACTTTTTGCTTTACCCAAAAAGTTTTTATTTGACTGCATGCACACAAACTGTATTAATGTACCTTTAAGGGCACATTTCATACATATGTATGTTCCTATTGTACTTATCTTTTATTTCACCAGGATTCCATCTTAATCCAAAAATTGAAACCTGGCTAATTTTGGTTGTTTTTTTTTTGCCTTCAGACTTTGGAGGCGTCCGACCAGGCCATCCAGGCAGGGGTCTCCCCGTGAGGAGCGTGTCGCTGGACATGAATGTGTCCCCGCAGCAGCCATCATTACAGTACCCAATCAGAGCCACCAGCCCGTACGCCTTGATGCAGCAGCAGCAGCAGCAGCAGCAGCAGCAGCAGCAGCAAGGCATGGTGGGAAATCACAACATGATGGCCAACCAGGCCGGCATGGTCAACACAGGTGGGTTTGGACAGTCGGACCCTTTTGTCCTACTGGAAAAATAGATTAAAAGTAATAATAAAGTCTTTTTTTGGAACCTGCAAGGTTAAAAAAAAGCAATAGAAGTTCATTAAAATAATTTAGGAAAGTGCATCCGTATGACTAAAAGTGGCACCAGTTGTCCGTTCCTCGAGGAGCATCTCTGTACTTGTGATATTTGTCACAAAAACGCTTGACTAACTGCAAGTTCAGGAAGTATTTAGTCATCCTGGTGACACAACGCAGCCATCCAGCGCCTCCCCAACATTTCTCCTGCTTTGCCCTTTGACCTCTTTAGGAATGATGGCGTCAGGTGGCCCACGGCCAGGCATGCAGCCTCAGCCTCAGCAGCAGCAGCAGCAGCAGCAGCAGCAGGAGGGCTGGGTGGGTTCGGCCTCCGCCCCTCCACTGGGAGCCTCCGGCCCGGCGCAGCAGGCTGCCATTCAGAACAGGATCGGCCCTGGTGGCGCCCCCATGAGACCCAGCAGCCAGCCTCGGCCCATGCTTCAGTCCCCCATGATGGCCAATGGTGAGGGTTAAAGCAAAAGAATAAATCACAACGTAAAAAAAAATAAACCTACATTGCTGCCTTTTAGGGAGGATTTTATGAGAGAAAAGCCAGAGAAGGAGGATAAATAATGAGGGATTCTATGCTGTAATATCAGCCAGATTCCCCATTAAACCTGCAGCAAAGGACAGGCACAGATTGAAAAACCTCACTTCAACTTACTGTACACTCATGTATTCAGTCTGAATTCTGGTAAAGACTGTCACCCAGTGGTTAGCCCGTAGTACTGCAGTTGGGAAGATTTTTTTTTTTTCTCCCTTCTCCTCAAGAGAAAAAAAAATTGAGATACATTGTTTTTCCCAGGTTTCCAATTTGAATAAAGTCAAAATTTCGAGAATAATCGATATTTTGCAATTAATGTCAACATGAAATAAGTCAAAGTGTGGAGAATAAAGTTGAAAGGCACGTAAGTTGAAAGGCAAGTCTAGTGGAGTGCTTCCGTTTTCGTCAGTTTCTTGACTACTATGGGTGAACCTGAGGGATACGCCTGTTTTCGGCAGTTTACTTTTAACTGTAGGTAATTGGTTTAATTCACCATCCATATCATTAATCTTGAAATTTCCGCTTTATTCGCAAAATTTCCACTTTATTTGCGTCGACTTTTTTCACGACATTTTGACTTTACTCACAAAATTTCAACTTAAAATTTAAAATCAAAACTTAAATAAAAATCTCCTTCCTATAATATGAATAATGTTCTTTTTCATTTTTCATTGTTCCGTGTAGCCCAGCCTGATATGGACATGGGTATGGCAGGTCACCACTTCTCCCAACAACAGGCTCCGCCCAACCAGACGGCCCCCTGGCCAGACAGCATGATGCCCATCGACCAGGCGTTTGTCAACCAGAGCAGGTGAGCAACTGCTGCCAACCGTAAATGAGACTTTGTAAATCGCTTTAAGTCATCGTCTCTTTGCTATTTGCTATTTCTGCTGCCTTTTCGACAACAGCATTGCACAGTTTAGCTCACTGTTCTAACGTCAAGCTCTCCCTTTGCCCGCCTGTCTCTCCGCTCTGCTCAGGCCCGTGCACCCGGTGCCCCAGGACGACCTGCTGTGCAGCACGGGGATCAACCCCGGCGACGGCGGCGCCGTGGACGAGGGCGCCCTCATGTCCCAGCTGTACTCGGCCCTCAAAGATTTCGACGGCCTGGAGGAGATCGACCGCGCTCTCGGAATTCCCGCTCTGGTTGAACAGGTGCGGCGATAAACGTCGGAAAACGAATCCCTGCTGCGCACTTCCGCGCTCTCCGACGGCCTCGTTTTCTCACATTTTCTATTGTTTGTTGTCGTCAGAGCCAAACGGTGGAGCTGGACCATTTCCCCCAGGACCCTTCCATGATGATGGACCAAAAGCCCCCCATGTACACCCAGCAGTTTGGTCCCCCGGCGTCCCACATGGCCCAGAGGGGCTACCCGCCTGCCGCTATGCAAGAGCAAGGCTTCCACCCCATGGCCGGCCAGATGGGCCCACGGCCGGGGTACCCCATGATAAGGATGCCGGCTCGGCCCGGGCTCAGACAGCCCGGGGTGCCCCCCAACCAGCCCAACACACTACGCATGCAGCTCCAGCACCGTCTTCAGTCCCAGCAGGTGCGGCCCGTCGCTTGCGTGGTTACTGGACGCACGCAGTTGCTGCGCGGGCTGATAAAAAGTTGTGCAACTTGTCCTGGCTGCGCTTTTTGCTGGCTTGAATTGTACACTCCCAGTGAAAAGTTTTAATGTCTTTTCTTTCATTCTCATGACTGTTGACATTGCAGTTTCTCACTGAAGGCATCAAAACTACATATGAACACACATGGAATTATGCAGAAAACAGTAAAAGTGTAAAAAAAAACAACTCAAAAATGTTTTGTCGGCATAATGAAGCGTTTTCGAAGGCCCAATCGATCTTTTCAAACGGCTGTTACCTGAACAAAATATCTAGGCGTCCGCGTTGACCTGTTGTCTCGCTCGCCGCCTCCAGAACCGCCAACCCATGATGACTCAGATGAGCAGCGTGTCGAACGTCAACCTACCTCTCAGGGCCAGCGCTCCGAACCAGGTAAGCCGCGGCTGCAGGTGCTCCTTATGGCTTGCGGAATATTGGAAAGGGAAAAAAAAACGTAATTACCCCTGATTACGGCTTTTCTCGAGTTTTCTTTTTTCACACGGTCCTTTCTCTCCTCCTCCTCCTCCTCCCACCAGGGGACCATCAACGCTCAGATGCTGGCGCAGCGGCAGCGCGAGCTGCTGAGCAATCACCTGAGGCAGAGGCAGCAGCAGCAGGTCCAGGCGCAGCAGCAGCAGCAGGTCCAGGCGCAGCAGCAGCAGCAGGTCCAGGCGCAGCAGCAGCGGAGCATGGCCATGAGGGCGCAGCAGGGCCTCAGCCTGCCCCCCAACATGAGTAACCCCCGGGTGCCGCAGGCCAACCCCCAGCAGTTCCCCTACCCGCCCAGCTACGGTACCAGTACAGGCTTGGCCTCGCCACCCCCCCCGACCAGCCCCTTCTCCTCCCCTCTCTCCCCCAGCCTGCCCTCTCTGCCCCCCAATCCTCAGCTCCACCTGCATGGCACCTCCTCTTCCTCCTCCTCCTCCTCCACCTCCTCCTCAACCTCTCAGATGATGATGGGAAACACAAACATGATGGGCGGACAGTACGGGGCCGTACTCAGCCCCCAAATGCAGCACAGTGCCTTTCAGTTTCCCAACTCAGGTACTGCTCCTTCCCCCGTGCACATACAAACACACACACACACACACAAACACACACCCTCCTGCTGACCACACACTTCACCGCTGCCACCGCCCACCCACCCACCCGCCATCCTGTGCCCTTGTGTTGGTGTGACGGCATCACATGCTTTTTTTTTTTTTTCCTCCATCATTTCATATCACGAACGATCAAAGACGCCGCTGGCTGCGTTCCCATCGCCCCTAGAATTGCGCAATACCTGAATATCGCAATAAGAAACCGGCAATGGAAACGCCTAAACTTGCTGGCTGAAAGGTTTTGACGCTCGCATGAGGTAGATTCTGTTCTGCGACAAGGAAGCGACAGAATCTGGAATGGCGCCTCCAATGCGCTCCACCAGATGGCGCCATGAGTCCGCGTTGAGACGCGATCCAGGCTGCTTCTGTCAGTCTGACTGGGTGCCATCAGTCTGGGAATCATTTCAAATGGCAACTTAAAGAAAATAATAATAATACATGTTTAATTTATTACCGTTAGTTTTTTTTTCCCTAATGTGCTTCATGTCTTCTCTCCGTGCATGGAGGATGCAGCAGTTCCCCCCGTCATCCTTACTAATCATCGCGCATGCTTCCCCCCCCACCCCTAACCTCAACCTTTGCCCGCGGCATGACGTGTCAGTGTGCAGGACGCTCAACATTCCGCGCATTCGGCTCATCGGGTCGGGAATTTTTTGTCAACCTCGGCGACCTTTTCGCTCCGACTGAAATCCCGTCTCCGTCCCGCTCAGGTATGAACCAACCGGCGGACGGAGGCTTCGGAGGTCCCGGGACGCCCCAGAGCCCCCTGCTGTCTCCTCGCATGGCCCACGCCCAGTCTCCCATGATGCAACAGGGCCAAGGGGGAGCGGCCTTCCAGGGTTCCCCTGAAATGAACGGCTGGCCCCAGGGCGGCATGGGAGGCAACAGGTAGCCACGACGATGACGATGACGATGACGATGACGATGATGATGATGATCATTAATTTTTCTCCACTGACGGATCTCTCACTCTCTCGCAGCATGTTCTCGCAGCAGCAGGCGTCCCCGCAGTTCAGCCAGCAGAGCGGCGGCAACATGTACAACGGCAACGGCATGAATCTCAACAGCGTCTCCATGGCCCCCAACCTGGCAACCAGCAGCATGGGCCAGATGGCCGGGCAGATGAGCGTCACGTCCATGGCCTCGGGGCCGTCGCCCGGCCTTCCCACCATGGGCCAGGAGCAGGTGAGCACGGACGTGGTAGACGGTGGTCAAGATGCCCCCCGCCCCCCAAAAAAAAAAAATTAAATTGGAAAAGGTTTTCCTTATTAGTGTTGAAGAGATACGTTTGCTCTCAAGCCCCACCCACTTTCATGGAGGAGATGTTTAACATTGAGTTGAATTTTTTATTTATTCGAACCTAAAAAAAACAAAAAACAAACCCACACTAAATCAGTTATACAAAAAAATAAAGAAAAAATAATACAAGCCAAATACTTAAAAAAAACAAGTATCCTTGAAATGAATTATGCTTGAAAAGGAGTGGGAAGAAGTACGAAATTATTTAAACCTACCCCTATTCACTTCACTTCACCTGCATTTCATTGCAGTCTTTGTCAAAATGTCTTATAACAAGATGTTATATGTAGCTATGAAACTTTATCAACCATTACATTACTACAATTATACTACAGCGCCATTACCGTATTTTACATATTATACCGAGGCACTGTGAGTGGTATGCAAATGCACTATATTAATTCATCGTTAATCGATCGGTAAGGTCAATCAACTCACCGTTAATGGATTAATCGATCATTTGCATCCCTGTAAGAGAGCCTTTCCCATTTTTCACAGTAATCAAGGGAGCGGGGAAAAACTAACAGGCTGAACTCCCCCCCCCCCCCTGGAGTGCGCGTGCTCGCCCCCCCATCATCAGACCCCTGAGTGTGCGGCCTGAAAACGAGTCCTGCTGGTGAATAATTCACTCGGTCGGTTTGCTGGAGTCCTCCGGCCGCAGCTCTCGACGCTCCACTTGAACTTAAGACGGCGGCGGTGTAATTACCCGCGGGCGCTTCCGAGTCTCCAGACGCCGCTGCGTTCAAGGGGTGCGGGGACGTTGGCACGGGCCAGGGGAGACGGCCGCGTCTGATTCCGCGTGGAGGGAAAAAAAAAAAAATCCAGTCGAGGGGTTGCGTCACACCGGCCTGGTTAATCTCATCCTTGCAGCCCCCGACTTTGTTGCTGTGATGCTTTTAAGCCCCAATAAAGGCCCATGAATATTTAACCTGGGCGCTGCCGCTTTGATTGGCTGCACTTCAGACCCTCGCTGTGCGCCGTTAAATCTGTCACTTGATTTATCCCCCCTTCCTGGATTGGAGGATTATATTGGCACTCAGATTATTTCAATTATTTACCCTTTGAGCCATTAGCGCCGCCTTTTGCACTCCGCTCGCTTGGTTTTTTTTACTGCCGTTGTTTTGCATAAAAACGAAGGCGGCTTCATGGCGAACTTGGAGGGAGACGGACGCCTTGTAAGACCTTTTGTGATGTCACAAGGGGTCAGTGGCTGCCTTTCCGTTACCCGTAGAATGGCGCAAAACCTAAATATTGCAATAAAAAGCTGGTAATGGAAACGCCTAAACTGCGGAAAACCTCAAATATCACGAAAATGACTCGTAATCTCGTAAAAAAAAAAAAAAAAAGAATTATGGTTTATGCGCTTCACACCGTTCAATGGAAACACCTGCAAAATCGCAATTGTGCTTTGTTGAAGTTTTAGAAATATCGCTTTTATTTAGCAAAAAACTGCAGTGGAAACGCAGCGAGTGAGTTTTTCCTATGTGAACGGTTTAGTTTGTACTTTTTTTTTACCTGCCTTGTTCTCTGCATGCTACGTGTAGCGAATGATTGACAATAAAGGCTACCTTGAGCAGTGAGATGAGGCACTGATGTCTCTCTCTCTCTCTCTCTCTCTCTCTCTCTCTCTGCAGAAGTTCTGTTGACACCCAACACAGAGCTGTTGTCCTGAACCTCAGTGATCAGCTGGTGCGAGGAGCTCGTCCGGCCCCCCCTTGCCCCCGCCCCCAACCCCTCCCCCTTTCCTCGCCCTTTAAGAAATCGTACATTGAATTGCCTCCCCCTACAGACAGACAGACCCTCGTACCAGGCGGGTCGCGACCCCTCCCCCCTTCCCCCCACCGAGGTTCTGCCTCGTCCTGCCCGGGTTCCGCCCCACTTTTCTGTCCCACGTGGGTCTGAATGGACCGTGAAGCGGGTCAGGGAGGGTATGGGGGGGGGGGGCACGGCGGGTGCGGTACTGGTGGACCTCTGTGGTCCACCTCCGCCTCCCGGAGGAGAGCCTTGCAATGAGCCCCGCCCACCTGCCCGCCCGCCCGCCCGCCTGCCTGTCCAGCTGCATTCACCGTAGTGTGACTTACTGTAGGCCTCCCGCCGCGGGGCGCTGACCTGAAGGGGGCGACAGTGGGTTCGGGATCCCTCGTTCTCGTTCTCTCCGATGAATGTATTCCTCTCACTGGACGGCGGCCATTGGAGCGATCTCATCTCAAAAAGACAGAAGACGAAGAAGAAGAAGAAGAAGAAGAAGAAGAAGAGCGTCCCGACACACTGATCTCTCTGTCTGTTCCTCTCCTGTGTTCCTTGGCTGCGGCCGTCGCCATTTCCACTTCAGTTCCGCGACAGCAGCAAAACACCTCAAATCAGACTTTTTTAAAAGCGGATGGAGCTCCGACACTTAGCCGGTTTTGCCTTTTTTGCTGTTCTTTACCGTCGGTGGGGTCTGGACACTTGACTGATCCAGGCGGGCCTACTGTCGTTTGTTTTGTTTTTTTTGTTTTTTGTTTTTTTTTAGTGTTTTGTTTGTTTTGTTTCTTTTCTTTCAATGATGTGACAATTAAGATGTAGAATGAAGATATGGTTTAAAAGAAAAAAAACCTGATCTTGGAAAAACACTGCAGACTGGTTTGAGTGGGATGGTGATTTGTGTGATTAGACTGATGAATTAGTCCAGAGGTTTATATAGTGTATTAAATTAAGTTTTATTTTTGTGTATAGATTCCTTTTAACTATTGTAGAAGACTCTTTATCCTGGTAGCAGACGAGAAAAGAATATTTCTAAAAGTGTGAAAGAGGCACTTTTTATATAATTTTAACTGTAACGGCTGTACTCTTTCTGAGAAGATTCCTTTATTAACCTGATTAATGGATGATGCTTTTGGTCCTTTTAGTTTCAGAAGATGTCAAAATCATATGTGGTTTTAAAAAAAGAAGAAAGAAACCAATTACAGAGATTGTACATAACGGTAAGTACAACTTTTTTTTTCTATTTATTTTATTCCTTTTCAAGAGTTCGGACCCCTCCCCCGCCTCCCCCATCTTTTTTTTTTTTCCTGGAGGTGGGGAGGGCGGGGGAGGGGGCTGTGCAGGTGGGGGCGGGGGGTACTCCATGTTCTGATGTTCCGGTACGATACCGACTGGGTTTTGGGGGGGTGGGGGTGGGGGTGGGGTTGTAAAGAGGTGTGCTGTGTATACAGTGTACAGATTATCGCTTGCTTCTCTGCCTTTAGCCTAGAATACCACAAAAAAAGAGGAACAAACACAAAGAAAACACACACACACACACACTCACGCACGCAGACTCACACGCAGACACACACGACTTCGACACAGCCATACGATGACTCGGAAGAGGAAAAAAAAATAACAGAAGTGTGCTTTCTATGTTGTCTGGAGTGACAAACTTGCTTCATACAAGCTGCTAGGTGCAAACTGTTTCTGGTGTGATGTAAACAAGCAATAACGATTACTTGAGAATCTCCTGGGGTTTTACTTTTCCTTTCCTTTGTGTGTGTGTGCGTGTGTGTGTGTGTGCGCGTGCGCTTGCGTGTTTTACTTTATTTTATTTCTTTTTGTAATTTTTGTACAGTTTCCTGAATAAATAAGAACAGATGTTTCGCTCCGTGTTGGGATGCAGTATTAAAAAATCCTTTTTTTTCCCTTTCTTTTTTTGTTTCGTTCTGGGTTTGTTTGTTTTTTTTTCTACAGAGAAAAGTCGAAAACAGCCACTCGCAGCGTTCCTGTCTCTTTTTAGATTATGCAGCGCTGGCTGAAGCCTGGAGAGGGAAAATAGTTTGTTATCCCCACCCCCCTTCCTCCCGCTGACACGCCCTCTCTGCCTCCAAGCCACGCCTCTACCGCAGAGGTCAGAGCTGGGATCTGAACGGGTCGACCCGCTCTGGTCTCACACACTTAGCCATATTTTATGACCTCAGGCGATTAGTTGGACTTTAGCAGCGACATGCTCCTCCCTGCGCGCCCGCCGGGTGCAAGAGGGGGGGGGTCGAGATCCTTTAAAAGGGGGTCATCCGCTCTAACCTCAAAAAAAAAAAAAGAAAATCCTTAAAAAAAGAGCAAATGTAGAAAATGGATTTTTTTTTTTTATATTATCTGTTTTAACCCAGGGCAGACTTTGAACAAGCCAAATAAGTCAAAAAAAAAAAAAATCACTTAAATCACTCATTTTTAATTGGATTATTCAATTCTGACAGTTCATTTTCTTTTTGCGACTGCTCGCCAGCCCCTCGTTTTGCTTGAAGAAATCAGAAACGTTGCGACGATGATGTCACCCTGCAGGGTCCGATGCAAATGTCAAGACTGGACGGAGGAGAGAAGAAAGTCACTCTGAATGTATTGTCATTTCAAGGCCTATGGATGTGGCTGATTGTGCTCAACATGGTGACACGGGAGGGGGGGTTTGACCTTTTTTTTTCTTTCAATGAGCTCTCTCTTAGCTTTGAAGTCACCTGTTGTTTTTACTTAAAAAAAAAAGAAAGAAAAACAGACACGTTTTAGTTTGACATGAAATTTGAAGTTGTAGCAGGTCAACTTTTGGGGGTCGCAGGGGTTCCAGCGTCCAGGAGGCGGGCGGGCGGGCGGGCGTGTTCTCACCGTCGGGGCCTACAGGTGACCACGCTCCTCTGTTGTCGTTTCTCTCTCGGTTGGACACGTGCTGTTTTGATTGTATCACACAGTGGTGCAGAACAAGCCTTTTTTTTTTTTTCAGGGCCCGTTTTACAGAATGATTCACAGCCCTTTGAAAAAAAAAATCTTTTTCCAAAGATTGTCAAGATTTTGAAAAAAAAAAACAAAAAAAAAAGATTTAAAAGCCATGTGGTAGCAGTGCATTTTTAGCATTTATAATGAGGACAGGTGCAAAAAAAAGAAAAGAAAAACAATCATTTTTTTTCCCTTACAGATATCCAGGCTTTGGACCCGCTAGAGGTGATTTTACTTTTCTCTTTAACTTATGGTTTTGATGAACTCTAAATGCCCTTTTTTTGTATCGTCTGGCAATTTCTTAGAGCTAAAAATGCAACCTTTGAAATGCTAAAAACCCGAGCATAATGCCTTAGATTTCGTCCGTTCTCGTTCTTGTACATTACACCGCTGTCTGTAAAAATTTGTACCGTGTTTTGGAAAAAAAAGGACAAAAAAAAAAATCTCTGAACGGGTGCAGGGTTGAACTGTCCCCCGACTTGGTTTTATCACGGCTCTCTGTTCTATGTTGGGTTGGAATCTCTTGTTCTCTCATCCCTCACCTCACTCTGTCTGAATGGTCAATGATGACTGGTAGGGATACTGAAGCAATATGTAATATACTATGTGGACTCTTGTTTTGTTTTTTTTTCTGGAGAAAGCTTACTGTCGTGTTCTCCCGAGATTGATTTTCTGTTGTTGAGGTATTTTTTTTTCTGCATTGTTAACAGAAGTCAGGCTCTCTACCACCCGCATCCACCTTTGTATCCCTGAAAGTGTGAGTGCGTGAATGTGTGTGTGCGCGTGCGTGTGTGTGTGTGTGTGTGTGTGTGTGGGCGTTTTATGCAAAAGTTAGCTATACAAGAGAAGTTAAAAACCACAGTTATGCAAGTTGTGAACTAATGCGGCTTCGCTGATGCTATTTGCCTTGTAAATAAAGATTTCTGTTATTGCAGTACTTCCTGGAGTGGCTTCTTTTCACCTGACAGAAGAGCTAAGGTGGGTGTCTGCAGCTTGGGCCTGGTGTGGGACAATAATTATTTTCCCAACTAAATGCTGAACACATTTAGAGGGTTTTTTTTCCCCCTCCGCTTTATTTCAAGTCCTCATCAAGCCACTTTATTTGGGTATTTTCTTTAAAAAAAAAAAAAAAGGTCAAGTACAATCTAAGATGTCAGAGAATAATTTTGGCAATTCTTGTTGAAATAACCTCAAATTTCCCAAAGAATCTATAGAAACGGATCAAGATGTTCAGTCACCCATGCGTTGGCAGTGCACATTTTGAACACTTATGAAATTGGTCCCGTCATAAACATATGATGTTCAACACCTAAACTGTTCAATTTCCTTGAGCTTGACTCAGTAGTTTTCAAGATAATTGCTTTTAAAATGATGTCAGTTGGTTTTTGTTTTTGTTTTTGTTTGGTTTTTTTTTTTGGGGGGGGGCACACACCCCTATTTCATGCAAAACAGCAACATTATTTGATCAACTGCCCTTCATTTTCTGACCACAAGATCACGTGACGCCTGTTGTTTTGTTTTTAGTGTTTGTGTGTAATTTCTTTTTTTTAAAGGACACCCCCCCCCCGGACTAAATTAAAATACTGACAGAGACTGAGAGGTTGATGGACCTTTCACGCGTTAAACGCCTCTTCGCACCTCTTTATCTCTCTGTCTTAACGCACCGCATCCAAGTCACAACAACACATGTCTATAGTCCACGGGGGGTCCCCTGCGATCCGGTGGGCTCCCGGCTGGGGGTCTTCGCATGGTAATGTTTTGGAACCCCCCCCCCAATCTGCCTCATTGTGCGCGACGGTGAAAGCAGGGCAGGCTCGCGAAAGGGGGAACTTAAAGGGCGGGCCGCCGCCCCTGCCTTCTGCAGAAAGAAGAGGGGGAGAGAGAGAGAGAGAGAGAGAGAAAGAATGCTAACGCGTCCCATTGACATGCATGAAGGCTTTGCAGCTCGACTCGCTGGCCAATAGGGAGCGAGGGAGATCCCGCGGAGGAAGCAGCATCTCCACGGCAGTGAGAGGTGCCCTCAGATGACCACAGGCCGGCCCGCAGACCGGTGCTTGATCTGCATGCTGCTGCTGCTGCTGCTGCTGCTGCTGCCTCCCGTCCGGACCCGCAGCATCTGAGGATGTGGAAGCTGAGGAGGGCATGAGTGGGAAGAGTGACGACCCAACAGCAACTTTTCCAGGTAAGAATTCTTGCCATTCTTTTTTTCTTTTCTTTTTTAAAAGGAATCTGAAATATTTTCCCTGAATCAGGGAAATAAATTCCCAGCTAAATCTCATTTCAAAGTCTCATTGGCTCGTATTTCCTCCCTATAATTGCCCTCCTCATCCACCTCCCTGTGATTGTCGGCTCACTCTCAGCTCCATTAAAAGCTTCATTAATGATGACCTCTGCTCCGGCTGCCTGTTCTTCAATTGGTGTCATGACCCTGGTTGGTTTGTCATCCCGCTTGAGGTGTTGCCCTCTCAGCCGGAAATAATGCCTCATCATCGGCCGGATAGTCGTCGTCACTGCCTTATGACCCCCCCCCCACCACCACCACCACCTCACCTCACTCACAGCGGGCGATACTTTGATTTGCCTCCATCACCGTGAAAGTCGTCATCCTCTCTGTATTGTTGTTGGTTTCAGGTTCTGTTTTCTCGACAATATGACTAATTCAGGTGTGGTCGCCCTGGTCTGACGTCACCTTTCCCTTTTTAGGTGTCTTGCATTAAACTTTTATAACCGACCCCCTCCTCCTCCTCCTCCTCCTCCTCCTCTGCCCTCCATCAGGATCCACCTTCTCCGCCTGAACCTCCTGAACCTCCAGCGCTCCGTCACCATGTCCGTGTCCTTGTCCAGCCTCCCCGTCGTGCTGAAGGACCGCAGCTACCCGGGCGCCATGCTGAAGGGCAGCCCGGTCAGGGGCTTCCACCCGGGCCAGCACCCCCACCCTCTCCCCCTCCACCACCACCAACACTACATGGACCTCCTGCCCAGGACGCACGGCCTCCTCCACCCGCTCAAATCCCTCGGCCGCCTCGTCTCGGACACCCCCACCGCGTCCCTGCCGCTCGGCCTGCACGGCGGCGCGCACGCCTTCGGCCACCACGCGTCCGTGGTCGTGCACGAGCACATGCTGAGCGCCCCCGGCTTCCCCTACCTGGGCCAGGTGTTGCCCGGCGGCGGCAGCCACTCGCTGTGCTCCAAGCCGGAGGAGCTGGCCGCCGTGGTGACGGAGCACGCCGCCGGCCCGCTGTCCTCGGACTTCAGCAGCCCGCCCAGCGAGAGGTCTCCGTCGGCCTCGTCCGCCTTCTCCTCCGCCTCCTCCTCCGCCTCCGCGTCCTCGTCGCCCAAGGAGGCGCTTTTCCGCGTCGGGAGCGCGGAGCTGACGCCGGAGAAGGCGCGGGCGCGCTACAACTTCAGCGAGGAGGACCTGTGCAGGGTGCTGTACGGCTACTCCGGCCGCCACGAGAGGAGCGCGGGGCACGCCATATCAGGGGTGACCCTGCCGGAAAAGCCAGGTCAGACTGAATAATAATAATAATAATAATAATAATAATAATAATAATAATAATAATAATAATAATACTTTTCATCAAATTCAAGGAAGTCATTTTGTTTTTCAGTTGCTGACCCTCGCACTCTTCCTCTGGACAAGGAAGCACTGGAACTCCCAGAAGGCACGCTCTCCCATCTCCTTTAATTCATACATATATATGACATGACTATTTACATTGTAGACTGTCATCATCAAAACTATGAATGAACAAAAATGGAATATATATTTAAAAAAAGTGTAAAATAACTCAAACACGTTTTATATTGTAGATGATCTAGAATAGCCACCCCTTCATATGAAATATATGCGACATGGCATATTTAGGGAATTAACATTTGTTTGTTTTGCCACATTAATCCACATGTCTGTCATATATTTGATGTCTTCAGTATGTATCTACAGTGTAGAAAGTAGTAAAGATAAAGAAGAAACAAACTTTTGACTGGTAGTGTATATAATTCCCATGCCTGCAATTCCACCCTGATGTGCATCTGACTTCTGCCCCCATCTTCCTCTCCAGGGCTGAGCATCCTCCAGACGTCCTGGGGCAACGTGTCGCACCGCGGGGTCTTCGCGGACAAATGCGGCATCCCCAGAGGAGCTCGCTTCGGGCCGTTCCAGGGCAAACTGGTGAACACCAGCGAGATCAAAACCTACGACGACAACACGCTGATGTGGGAGGTAAATATTTGTTTTATCGTAGCTGTCAAATGCAATGCTAAAAAAAAAAAAAAAAAATCTAAAAATGAATCCTCTCATTCAGGTGTTTGAAAATGGCAAGTTGAGCCACTTCGTGGACGGCCGAGGAGGCTCCGGCAACTGGATGTCTCTGGTGCAGTGCGCTCGCTTCCCGGACGAGCAGAACCTGATCGCCGTACAGGTGCAGGGCCAGATTTTCTACGAGGCCTGCAAGGACGTTCAGCCGGGCCAGGAGCTGCTGGTGTGGTACGGCGACTGCTACATGCAGTTCCTGGGCATCCCGCTCACCCTGAAGGACGCCAAAGAGGACGGCAACAACGCGGAGTCTCCAGCTGAGGGTCAGAGCCACTCATTCATTTAATAAAAATAACAAATTAAATCAAATAAAATCACTGCTATTTTCAACTGGTGCCTCTTGTCCACGTCTTGCGCAGATTCCGGCGAGGGCTTCAAGTGCGACAGGTGCGGGAAGGTGTTTGCCTACAAGTACTACAGGGACAAGCACCTCAAGTACACGCGCTGCGTGGACCAGGGCGACCGGAAGTTCCCCTGCCACCTGTGCAACAGGTCCTTCGAGAAGAGGGACCGGCTGAGGATCCACATTCTGCACGTTCACGAGAAGCACAGGCCCCACAAGGTGACGGGAGCGCGCACAACCAACACGTTTATTTTATTTTATTTAATATTATTTTGCTTTATTCTATTCTATTTTTATTTTTTTTACGTGTGTGTCATCTCCAGTCCGAGCATGGCATCATCGCGCGAGACAATTTGCACGCACGTCCACGTGGTGCTGAAAGAACAGCTCCCTGCTGCGCCACTTCGCTGCGGATGTTTTTATTATAGGCCTCATAAAAAACAAACAAATTAGTGCAAGAGCTCTGGTTTGGTGGTGACCGCAGGGCCACTGAAGCATGGAAGAGCCCGTGGTGGCTACAACCGGTGATGCAATTATTACCGAGATAAAATCCGTTACTTTCTTATCGTTTAAAATGTCAAATTTATTCTTTTAAATCAATATTTTTTTTTTCTGCATTACATATTAAATTGCGTTTTTGACCTGCAGTGTTCGGTGTGCGGAAAGAGTTTCTCCCAGTCGTCCAGTCTGAACAAACACATGCGTGTGCACTCTGGAGAGAGGCCGTACAAATGCGTCTACTGCAACAAGGTAAGAAAAAATAACATTGTAATATAAATCTAAAAAAAAAAAAAAATCTAAATATAATAGCCGTGCTAGAATTTTTTTTTTTTTTTTTTTATTCTAATTGATCGGGGCATAAAAAAAAGTCTGTGCACAAGAAAGTAGGTTTTTAAATTGGTTTGGTGGAGGAAAACAAAACAATTTAAAAAGATGAAAAAATTTTAGTTTCGTAAAATTATTACTGAATTCCCTTTCTGCTATTCTGTTCTGTTGATTTTGTCTTGATATGCCTTGACAAGGCCTGAGAGGAGCTGCGGGAGGCCTCCCCCCACCCCCCTCTCGCGGCATCTTTGCGCACCTCACACTTCGGCGTCCAATTTGCGCAACGTCTCGTTTCACGGTGCGTTTGGCCCTTGGCAGACTCGCCATTGTCTCCTCGCGGCGGGCACGCTCCGCCGAGACACTTACATGCTAATTATCGCCAGATGTACACCCACAAGCTTTGTCTACGCAGATTATGTCTTAAATTTACGGCCCCGGAATTGAGCACGAGTGGGTTTTTGTTCTTTTATTTTTCTTCTTCTTCCCTTTCTCCCTCTTCGTCCTCCGCATCCTCCCCTTGTGTTTTGTGTGGAGATAATCCTCTTGTCTCCTTTATCTGGTGCCACTTCAACGAAACATGACACGAGACCGAGAGCCCGAGTCGTGGATACGGTTTTTTTTTTTTTTTTATTTTTTTTTTTTACGCAGCTTTTAATGAATAGGAAAGGAAAAATAAATTTGAAATGAAGTTTTAAAATGCAGAGCCTTCCGTTTAAACAAAAGAAGCTAAATCTCGCTTCAAAGGCCGGAAAATAAATAAATAAAAAAGCAAATCTAAACGTGTCTCCGGCTGTTGTCGTCCCTCGGCCTCCCTCCCTCCTCCAGGCCTTCACTGCCTCCAGCATCCTGCGGACGCACATCCGGCAGCACTCCGGCGAGCGGCCCTTCAAGTGCAAACACTGCGGGAAGGCCTTCGCCTCGCACGCCGCGCACGACAGCCACGTCCGGCGGACGCACGCCAAAGACAAGCCGTACGCCTGCGAGCTGTGCGACGCCACTTTTCAGGAGGAGCGCGAACTGCAGTACCACAGGAAAAGTCACAGAAGTGAGACATTATTATTATTATTATTATTATTATTATTATTATTATTATTATTATTATTATTATTATTATTATTATGCGTTTAAAATAAAGTATG